>CM029014.1:63614648-64094266 GCA_016801055.1 Panax notoginseng | reverse complement strand
ATATATTATATATGTAAGGTGTTAGAATATGTTAATCATTGTATGTGAGTGTTGTTTGATGATAAAACACGTGAAATTGGGTTGTAGAAAGAAGTTAGTAATAATAGTGTATGTTTATGAAAAATAGCTTTTAAAAAGTACAAAATTTCATGTTTAATATGTATGATAATCTATAAATTGATGTTGGATTATGATAGTATGTTAAGAAATGAAAGTGGCGTAGTTCCAATCATGTCAATTGATTAAGAAACGAATTCGTGGCGATTAAATTCGTTAAAAGTGTCAAATTGAAGAAATTTGGGAAATTATGGTTTTAATTCTTCAAATTTATGTATATGTGATGTTTATGTAGTTAGAATGGTGTATAGCATGCTTAACTATGTTATTATAGAGTTTTAGATGTTTAGGTTTGTGAATTTCTGTGGTTTTGGGTTGAATTGGGTGTCTACTGTGTAGCAGAGCTGTTGCTGGGAGTTTCTATTTGTGCGTGGCGCAGCTGCGCCGTAGGCCTTCTGCGAATTTGTAGCAGTGCAGCTGCGCCGGTGGACAGCGTAGCTGCGCCGTGCCTTTAGCCTAGGCAGTGACTTCTGCTTATTTGTAGGTCATGATTAATGGACTTAATCTAGTTTGGCAAGCATGTTAATGATGTTTAGACATAACATAGACTACAACAACAGATTGTAATGTGTTATAATACAAGTGTGAAGAGTTTTAAGTGTTTGTTAATTAAGTTATGTAATGAATCAAAATGTGATGTTTATGAAAGTTAAAGATAAATGACAAGATTTATGTTAGTTTATTGTGAGATTTCAGATTCGTTAAAGGTGTTAACCAACATGGTTAGATGTTAAGTTAAGGTTATGACCTAAATGATGGGTTAAACCCCTAAAGCTAATATTTATACAACTGATTGTTGTTGCGATTTCAATGATATATGTAGGGTAATTGACGAATATTATTACTTGTGTAGCTTACATACAAGGCAAGTTTCTTATCCTAAACTTTTATTGAGCAAGTATCCCTAACCTATGCTACTTAATTATTTAGCGAGGTTTACTTATCGTTGTTATGTTATACTTATGCAAGTTTTCTATTCCTAAGTTATCGTTGTATAAGTTCCTAATTTTTATCTTGAAGTTGAGCAAACATAATCTATCTTGCGTATGTTTGTACAAGCTCTTGTAACCTAATTCGTTATCTCGAGCGAGTTTTACTTTTCTAAATCTTGATATTATTATTCAAACCATATATTGTTCTAATACATCGATTCAAATGAGATTGTTCTAACTCTTTTGGATATAGCACTTTGCATGTATATCATGGTTATTCAATTATACATTGTTGTTATTCGGTCTTTGACTTTGATAACCTTGTTCAATTCTATATTGATTATATTAAACCTCCAAGTAATAAGTAAACCCTTATTGATTGAACTAGTCTATTATGAATAGTGTTCTAAAATTCTAGAACCCTGATAAGTTAGTTCCAAGCTAAACTTTTTTTAGTGTGGAAATTCTAAATTCAAACTGAGACGAACAACCCTAACATAGGGGATTTTGTACGTGTAACGTTTAGATGTTTGTGCACAATACATGGTACAAAGGGCTGATCTCCCTAAGTACGTTAAGAAGGGCCTGTATAGTTTAAATGACTGTTAAGGTTGGGGTAGTAATTCTTAATCACCGGGGACATAGTTTGTGGTCTTAAGACCTTCAAATATTAAAGTTTGAACTTGTTTTCTATTTTTAATTCGTAGAACAAGTTCATTATTGTTCAGCATTCGTTGTTCATTCTCATGTTGTTATTATTACTACTCTTTATATCAGTAAGCAATTGTTTGCTCACTCTTGCAATTAATACTGTAGCTAAAGTTAAAAGAGTCGATGAGCCATCTACTAGCAAAGGAAAGGGCAAGATGTCCAAGTGTTGAAGAATTATTAGAATTTATTAAAACGCATTATGTTATAAGACTTGTTTTCTTTTATGATGTATTCCGCAAACTTATGTAATAATTTAAGGTTAGATTACCTGAGATTGTTTATGAGATGATGTAACCTTATAATGGGAAAGATTATTATTTAAATTAATTGATGTTTTTATCCTTTATTATGGGTAGTTAGATGTAATTATTTTGATAGTGAGCACCAAATTCTGTGGGAATGAAGTATCCGGATTTGGGGGTGTCACAGGTTGTTATCAAAGCTTTAGGTTATGAACCTTAGGTGGGGGAAACCTTAGGAAGTAACCTTTAAGGAGTCAGAAAATATAGTGATGTTTAACTCTTATCGGGTTTTAAGGCATCCATTAAAGCTAAACAATAAAAGATATTATGTGCTATGTATTAATAACTTATGTGGTCGCGAGTATCGATAATGTAAGACCCCAACTTTTATGAATAATGATTATTTTTTTTCTAAATATCAATTTGAATATTATGGTGTGGATTTGATATAATGTTATAGTTGTGGGTAATATTTATAAATTCTGCAAAGTAAGCAAGTTGTTATAAAATATTCGTTTGGTCGGGGAATATTCTTTTTATCGGGGAATATTCGTACGATGACACAATCATTGGTGGACTCCACAACAGAATTATTGTCGGTGTTAGAAAATGACAAAATTATCTTTTTATAAAAATAACGGCAAAAGTTTTACCGTTAACTGTTGAAATACCCGGTGGTAAAAGTACAGTAATACGCGTGGTTGCATAGTAGCACACGATATTAATTATTGATGCTTATGTAAGAAGCCACTC
Organism: Panax notoginseng; assembly: GCA_016801055.1. Taxonomy (NCBI): domain Eukaryota; kingdom Viridiplantae; phylum Streptophyta; class Magnoliopsida; order Apiales; family Araliaceae; genus Panax; species Panax notoginseng. The sequence goes on along the minus strand of CM029014.1, from coordinate 64,091,511 downwards.
AGTGATACTCAATTATTGCTACAGTAATTGTTGCATAGTATCTCGTATTATTGATTCAATTATTGTCACAGTATCATCTGCATAATATTTTATATTATTAATTAATAATTGAGACGATAAAATTATTCATATTATTATTTACAATATTGACGATGTCTAGAAAATTTTGTCGAGGAGAGATTTGGTCACCTAATTGCGCGCCAATAGGGAGAAATCCTTATCAGAAAGCCCCCTCTTTCCTGGGAATGATCTGGTTGTTAAATATTGTGAATTATAATATTAATGATAAATAATTGTTGGAAGATTAAAAATGTGTTGATTGAAGATAAAATGATTTGTGGTAATATTTATTCAATCTTTGATATAAATAAGAAGTCTGTTATGAGACATTTGTGGTAAGTTTGGTTTATTCTATGGGGGCCCATATGTCATCATTTAAGAGTCACTTTCGCCAATAGTAATTGTCTTTACCAGACGTCGAACCACTTGTCATTTCATATTACAGGCATCGAACCACTTATCGTTTCACATTACAGGCGTCGACCAATTGTCGTTTCACATTACAGGCGTCAACTAATTGTCGTTTCATATTACAGGCTTCGACCAATTGTCGTTTCACATTACAGGCGTCGACCAATTGTCATTTCACATTGCAGGCATTAAACTACTTATCTTTTCACATCACCAGTCGTCAAGCCACTTGCCTTTTCACATTGCAAGGGCTAAGCTAGAAATCTTCTATAAATAAAAGCTTATTTCTTCTTTCATTCTCACCAATTCACTACGACTCACAAGAGAATTCTATAGAGAGAGAATCAGAAAGAAAGAAGAAGAGTATTCTGTTACTACACTATTTCAGTATCCAATCACCAAGGTAAGGGGTATTATTTCTTTCGTATTCGTAAAGGATATTATTTTTGTTCAATATTCGTATGAAATAATATTTTCTTCCATACTCTGTAGTATGTAAGTAATATTATTTCGTTTCAAACTTTAAATTATACACTCATGTTGTTAAGTATTGCTTCTATACTCTTTGAAATTAGTAGAATATCCTTAAAATTTGCGCTTCATCTAGTATCATTTCACAAGGATATTTTTCTAAACATTCATGTTAAAGTTTAATCTTTTCATGCCGGAGTACTATTCACGAAGTACTATTCACAGGTTACTATTCACGAAGTACTATTCACTGGGTACTATTCATGATAAAAATTGATTTATTTTCTATCTAAATTATTTTTGATACAATATTATTCTTGAATTTTACTCCACAAAGCAGTATCATGTTGACAATTTGGACGTTATTGATTTTTGGATAAATTAAATTATAAATCTTTAAAAATTTATCCTTGAACTTGTTTTATTGAATTCTTATATCATTGTTATCATCCTCATGTTTATATTATGTTGAAAGTCATCTGTGGTCTGTAGTGCATAGATGGACTTGGTATGATTATGATCAGGGATTATTCGGTATAATCATGACCGTAATGTTACAAATGATGTGGTAAAAATCATCATTGGCCCGTAGTGTGTTGATGGACAGTTGTTGGTATGATCATGACCATTAGTGATACTAATGAATATCCTTGGCCAGTACTGCAGGGATGATTCAATGATGTGGATTATTTATTAAGCTGAGTCACAGCGATAAAACTGTTGATAAACTTTTTAAATCATAGAAGATAGTAGATATCATGCTCTACTTGACTCTTCTAATGGATTAGTTGTTCCGCTGCAGTTAAACTTGATGTTTATTATTTTATCAGTTTAACACTGTTGAAGGCTAATGATAATTTATTCTGCATTATCTTAGTCATAATATTTCTTACTGGGCTAGTTGAGCTGACCCTTTGCTTTCATTGTTCTCTTCAGGAAATGAGAAAATAGCTGGGACTAGTCGGGGAACGGAGTGACGGTCCAGATGTTTGCATTAGTAGTCCTCACTATTCTGTGAAATAGTGTAATAAAAAATGTAATGAAGACTTATTTTGAGTTTTAATACTGTATAGAAGACAATATTTGTATTAAAACTCACAGCTTATGTTGTGTCGAATTCTACACGATACTTAACAGTTGTATAAATTAAGTTTGTATTTGTATTCTGTACCACGTATTTGGCGACTCAGAATGGGTGATGTATACCTATTTTGGGGCGTCACAGATAATGTTAAGTAAAACTTAAAATATTTTGTTGTCAGGATGTCTAACGAAGGAGGATCCAGTCCAGCTAGGGAGGTGATACCTCAGATACCTAGAGATGACGAACCCCGGGATATTCATGTTGTGCGGGAACAGTTGATTCAGGAGGATGAGCCTGTGACCGATCCCGAGGAGGATAGTTCTGAGGAGATAGAAGAGGATGATGTGGAGGATGATGTGGAGGAGGATCCTGTGGAGTTTCCACCAAACTCCAAATCGACTGAGATGTATGATGCTTTGTATGACCGTAACATAGAGTTACATGATAATGTTGAGGAACTGAAGGAGTTGGTTGAGATGCATCAAGCTATGATGGAGCAGAATGATGCAGAGATTCAGGAACTTGACTCAAGACTTGGAAACACAGAATGGGACCTAGTTCATACTAAGGGTCAGCATGAGGATATGTTAGCAGTGAACGAGAAGATGAAGACTGACATGGAGAAATTAAAAGATGACTTCAAAGAGGAATCAGCTAAGCGTGCAAGAGCAGAGGATGCTTAGATGAAGGCAACTCAATGTGCAGACCGTGCTGAGGATAAAGTCCAAGTGAAGAAGGCCAAAATGAACGAAATGGATCATGCCTTTAATTCTGCAATTGATAGGGCCCAGGATCGAGTCTTTTATTATCCACCTCAATTTGAAGACTCACCGTGGTTTGTGATGGATCGTAGGACGACATATCGTATTATGGAGGAAGAGCGCAGAGAAGCCTTTCGACGTCTTAATATGCATAGATAGAAAGAATAAGAGTGATAATAATATGTGGTTATTTATGTGAATAAATAAAATTTTAAATCCCTTATTTTGAGATGAATAAAGGGGTAGTATGAGTATGTAATCCTGAAACTTGTCTAGTTCAGGAAAGTGGATGTTAATAGTGGTTATGCTATCTTTATTATGTTTAAAAACGTTATGGATAAATAAAATATCAAAGTTATTTGAAATGTTGTGTGTTATAGCTTTAATCTTAGAATGTTTAAAGTTAAACTTTAAAATATTCAAGGAATAGAATAAATGAACTAATAAGTGTATATTTTAATAGAAAATGCCACCTAGAAGAAGATAACCACGTCAACAACCACCTCCTGAGGGGTCTACTAACAATAACAATGAGGCCAACGCTAACCCGGTTCAACAGTTGGTGACTTTGTTGACAGGAGCACTTGCGAATCAACCGCAAGCTGAAGTTACGACCTTCAAGGAATTCAAAGCGGTTGGACCGCCAGAGTTTCAAGGGTTTATGAATCTAGTGGAAGCCCAAACCTGGATCATGGAAATGGAGAAAGTGTTTGATGTTGCTAGAGTTAACGAAGATCAGAAGACTGTGTTCGCGACGTTCATGCTGAAGTCCGAAGCTAGCTACTGGTGACAAGCAAATAAGGTTCGTGGGGGACAAGGAGTGGTAACGTGGGATAGATTTAAGGAGATATTTTTCGAAATGTACTTTCCAACGAGTTCTCAGAATCAGTTGGAGGTGCAATTTCTGGAGCTAAAACAAGGAACCATGACGGTGTCAGAATATGCTGCGAAGTTTAACGAGTTGGCAAGGTTTGCCACTTATCAAGTCAATAAGGATGAGCGTAAGGCGAAAAGGTTCGAACAAGGATTGAAACCCTGGCTGTATACCAAGGTTTCAATGTTCCAGTTAAATACATTTGTAGCTGTACTAGAAAAGGCAATTATCGCAGAAGGTGGAAGCGATGCCTTGACCAAGTACAATCAAGAACAGAAGAAGAAGAAGAATGAGAATGAAAATAAGGCTGGTGGAAGTAACGTTGGAATTAACAATCAGAAGAGGAAGTGGAGCGAGAATTAGAGTGTGGGAGGACATCAAGGAAGTTAGCAGAAGAAAAAGTTTGAAGCTTGTGCTACTTGTGGAAAGAACCATACAGGGGTATGTTTGAAGGGAAAGCGGGTGTGTTTTAACTGTGGTCAGGAGGGACATATTGCACCGAACTATTTTAGCCCAAAGAAAGAGCATGTTTTACCTGCGATTTGAAGGATCACATGGCTTGGGATTGCCCTAAAAAGCCAGCGGGGAGTGCAAGTGGACGAAAGGGGAACAACAACGGTGGTGGTGCATTGACTATCACTAGACCAACACAGTTAAGTCGACCTACTGCGAGAACTTTTAATATGACCGTGCAGGATTCTGTTTAGTATATGGATGTGGTGTCAGGTATCATTTCGATTAAAGATATTAATGCTTATGTACAGTTTCATTCGGGTGCTACTTGTTCATTTATATCCGATGAATTTGCTCAGAATTTAGATTTACCTCAAGAAGAATTAGATTATCGTTTGAGCATAGAGATTGCAAATAGGGAAGTGATTCCTGTTAGGTTCATATATAAGAATTGTAGAGTGGTTATTAAGGGTCAAGAGATGATGGTAGACTTGATACCAATTAGACTTGGTTAGTTTGATGTTATACTGGGAATGGATTGGTTATTCTATCACGGAGCAGTAATTGATTGCCAAAGAAAATGTGTTAACCCTATGACTCCGTCAAAGGTTGTGTTCCATGGTAGTAAGTCACCTCGAAAAGCAAGTTGTTTGATGATGATGCAAGCTAAGAAGTTGTTAAGACAATTATCTGTAGGATACTTAGCCTACACAGTTGATACACAGAAGAAGAGTGTGAAGTTAGAAGAGATACAGATCATAAGAGATTTTGTAGATGTAATTCCAGACGATTTGTCTGGTCTTCCGCCAGATCGACAAATCAAGTTCGTGATTGATTTAGTACCAAGAACGGGCCCGATATCTAAGGCACCATACAGAATGGCCCCGGTAGAGATGAAAGAGTTGATGGTGTAATTGCAAGAGTTGCTCGACAAGAAGTATATCCAGTTGAGTGTATCACCATTGGGAGCTCTGCATTGATGACTTCGATTTGAAGGGAGGAAAGCAAATTCAAAATCGATTCGGAAGGGTTACTTCGATTTGAAGGGAGAATTTGGGTTCCGCCAGTACCGTAAGTTAAAGAGGATATTCTGAGTGAAGCTCACAACTCAAGATATTCGATTCACCCTGGAAGTACGAAAATGTACCAGGATTTTAGACATCATTTTTGGTGGCCGAATATGAAAAAGGATGTGGCGGAGTGTGTGGCGAAATTCTTAACGTGTCAGAAAGTTAAAGCTGAACACCAAAGGCCAAGTGGATTATTACAACCGTTGGAGATACCGGAATGGAAATGGGAGCATATCACAATGGATTTTGTGGTAGGTCTTCCAACAACTCAACAATGTTATGGTGCCGTTTGGGTGATTGTTGATTGATTGACGAAGTCGACACACTTTTTGCCAATCAAGATTAGATTTAACCTAGATTGGTTGGCAAAACTATATGTTAAGAAAATTATTTCAAGACACGGTGTACCTATGTCCATTTTATCAGACAGAGATCCGCGTTTCGCATCTAATTTTTGGAAACGATTACAAGAATGTTTGGGAACTCAGTTGAGAATGAGCATAACGTACCATCCTCAAACAGACGGACAGAATGAAAGAACCATCCAGACACTAGAGGATATGCTCAGAGCATGTAATATGGATTTCAAGGGAAATTGAGATGATCATTTATCGTTAGTTGAATTTTTCAATAATAATAGTTATCACGCGAGTATTGGCATACCGCCTTATGAAGCGTTATACGACAGGAAATACAGAACTCCGTTATCCTGGGATGACGTAGGAGAACGTCAACTATTGGGTCCAGAGTTGGTACAACAAACCATCAAAATCATCAAGGTCATTCGAGCAAGATTGATAGCTGCATAGGGTAGACAGAAGAAATATGCCGATCAACACCGAAAAATTCAGGAATTCGATGTTGGTAGTTATGTGTTCTTGAAAGTATCTCCCTAGAAGGGAAAATTCGTTTTGGCAAGAAGGGGAAATTAAGCCCTTGGTTTATAGGACCTTTTGAAGTGCTTCGATGAGTGGGTAAAGTGGCATACGAGGTAGCTTTTCCTCTAGAATTGGTGCATATCCATAATATTTTCCATGTCTCGCTGTTGTGACCATATAAGCATGACTATAAACATGTTATAGAATATGAGCCCTTACAGTTTAAGAAATATTTATCCTATGAAGAAGTCCCTGTTCAAATTATCGACAGGAAAGAGCAAGTATTAAGGAATAAAGTGATACCTTCTGTTAAGGTAATCTAGAGGAACCACAATGCTGAAGAAGCTACGTGAGAATTTGAAAATGTTATGCTGAAGAATTATCCTCAGTTATTTGTTTAATCTTGTATTATGATTTTGGGGACAAAATCATGTTAAGGAGGGAAGAATGTGACGAATGATTTTATCGAGTTGTGATTCTGGGGACAAAATCCTTTTAAGGAGGGAAGGATGTAACGATCAAGAAATTTATAATTTAATTTAAAAATTTATTGACTAAATAAATATTTTAAATAATTTATTTATTGGGAAAAATAAATATTTGATGAATTGTGATGTAATAATTTAGTTGAGTATGTATGCTAACTAAATTAATGAATGGTAATTTTATTATTTGAGGAATTAATTTAATGAAAGTAATTAAATTAAACGAAGTGTTTAATATTTAAGAAAATAAGTAAATTAAATAAAGTTATGTTTAAGTCTAATTTATTAATTTATATTAGATATATAATTATTTATTATTCATAAATATAATTATGATAGAAATTATAATAATTACTATTATAAGTTATTTAAATTAACTAAACTAAAGTTATTTAAATTAACTAAAGTGTGACAAGTGGAAACTATATAATATAAGATTATTAAAATAATCTAATATGGTAATTATGTGTTTAGCCAAATAAGGCCTTGTGACCTTTGGCTTATTTGAACTGACGCCTGATGGGTTTTATAACTGAAGTATACGTGGGTTAGTGGGAGTCAGTATATGTTTACGCATTTTATTTTATCTAAGGCTAAACTAAGAACTGAGGGTTGAAGGAAACAAGAGAGAAAAAGACAGAAGACATTGAGAGTGAGAGCTTGAGAGAATTTTCTGTGATTATCAAGTGGAAGAGAATGGTTTGCTAATCGTTTTGCTAAATCAAGGTATAAACTATTCTTGATTTTAACTCTTAATTTTGGTACTATATATTCTATATGATTTGGAAATCACGTTGAATTGATAAGTATATATATAAGTAAGGTGTTAGAATCTGCTAATCATTGTATGTGAGTGTTGTTTGATGATTAAAACATGTGAAATTGGGTTGTAGAAAGAAGTTAGTAATAATAGTATATGTTTATGAAAAATGGCTTTAGAAAGTATAAAATTTCATGTTTAATATGTATGATAATCTGTAAATTGATGTTGGATTATGTTAGTATGTTAAGAAACGAAAGCAGTGTAGTTCGAATCGTGTCAATTGATTAAGAAACGATTTCGTGGCGATCGAATTCGCTAAAAGTGTCAAATTAAAGAAATTTTGAAAATTATGGTTTTGATTCTTCAAATTTGTGTATATGTGATGTTTATGTAGTTAGAATGGTGTATAGCATGCTTAACTATTTTATTACAGAGATTTAGATGTTTAGGTTTGTGAATTTCTGTTGTTTTGGGTTGAATTGGGTGTCTACTATGTAGCAGAGCTGATGCTGCGAGTTTCTGTCTGTACGTGGTGCAGCTGCACCGTTACCACAGGCAGAAACGGTGCAGCTGCGCCGTAGGCCTTCTGCGAATCTGCAGCAGCGCAGCTGCACCGGTGGACAGCGCAGCTGCGCCGTGCCTTGAGCCTAGGCAGTGACTTCTACTTATTTGTAGGTCATGATTAATGGACTTAATCTAGTTTGGCAAGCATGTTAATGATGTTAAAGAATAACATAGACTACAACAATAGATTGTAATGTGTTATAATACAAAGTGTGAAGAGTTTTAAGTTTTGGTTAATTAAGTTATGTAATGAATCAAAAGGTGATGTTTATGAAAGTTAAAGATAAATGACAAGATTTATGTTAGTTTATTGTGAGATTTCAGATTTGTTAAAGGTGTTAACCAACATGGTTAGATGTTAAGTTAAGGTTATGACCTAAATGATGGGTTAAACCCCTAAAGCTAATATTCATACAACTGATTGTTGCTGCGATTTCAATGATATATATAGGGTAATTGGCGAATATTATTACTTGTGTAGCTTACATACAAGGCAAGTTTCTTATCCTAAACTTTTATTGAGCAAGTATCCCTAACCTATGCTACTTAATTATTCAGCAAGGTTTACTTATCGTTGTTATGTAATACTTATGCAAGTTTTCTATTCCTAAGTTATCGTTGTATAAGTTCCTAATTTTTATCTTGAAGTTGAGCAAACATAATCTATCTTGTGTATGTTTGTACAAGCTCTTGTAACCTAATTCGTTATCTCGAGCGAGTTTTACTTTTCTAAATCTTGATATTATTATTCAAACCATATATTGTTCTAATACATCGATTCAAATGAGATTGTTCTAACTGTTTTGGATATAGCACTTTGCATGTATATCATGGTTATTCAATTATACATTGTTGTTATTCGGTCTTTGACTTTGATAACCTTGTTCAATTCTATATTGATTATATTAAACCTCCAAGTAATAAGTAAACCCTTATTGATTGAACTAGTCTATTATGAATAGTGTTCTAAAATTCTAGAACCACTGATAAGTTAGTTCCAAGCTAAACTTTCTTTAGTGCGGATATTCTAAATTCAAACTGAGACGAACAACCCTAACATAGGGGATTTTGTACGTGTAACGTTTAGATGTTTGTGCACAATACATGGTACAAAGGGCTGATTCCCCTAAGTACGTTAAGCAGAGTCTGTATAGTTTAAATGACTGTTAAGGTTGGGATAGTAATACCTAATCACCGGGGACATAGTTCGTGGTCTTAAGACCCTCAGATATTAAAGTTCGAACTTGTTTTCTATTGTTGATTCGTAGAACAAGTTCATTATTGAAGAATTATTAGAATTTATTTAAATGCATTATGTTATAAGACTTGTTTTCTTTTATGATGTATTCCGAAAACTTATGTAATAATTTAAGGTTAGATTACTTGGGATTATTTATGAGATGATGTAACCTTATAATGAGAAAGCTTATTGTTTAAATTAATTAATGTTTTTATCCTTTATTATGGGTAGTTAGATGTAATTATTTTGATAGTGTGCACTAAATTCTGTGGGAATGAAATACCCGGATTTGGGGGTGTTACAATACTAATCTATTACAGGATAACTATTTATCCATCTTAGCCTTTTCTTTGTCTTTACCAGATCCTTCAATTCGTTCGTTCTTAACTGCAATCATATAATTCAAGCAAGGAATGAGCATTAACAAGCTCAACAATTTTAACATTTATATTGCAACAATAAAATCAAGAATCATATGATTTATCTTCTATAATTGAACAAATAGTTATGAAGTATTATAAATGACAAAATAACACTTTTCTTTCCTTTAAAACATTTAACGATGATAAACACCAGTTAAATTATGAGTTTGGTCAAAGACCATGAACATTCTTTCTTTTTCTTTCTTTGAAAGGGACAACTTGACACTAAGATCGTGAGTCTGATATTCCTTATGAGCACTTTTAGGTGATCAGCCTATAGTAATCTATGTTGTACAACACTTCTCCGTTAAACATATTTACATTTAATTTGTGACACCTCGTGTGTCAATCGATTTACGACTTAAAAACCTTTGTTTATTCATACTTAGGCTTACCTTCGAATCCGTAACAAAGCAATTGGCATAGGATAACATTCATAACAATATTTTGAAAGACTTGTAAATAAATCAACAAAATACTTTAAATCTTTGTCTAGCTGAAACAAATGACATCGACTTTTTCTTAAATAATTTGTGACGCCCCCAAATCCGGGTATCTTCCAACCCGATAGATGGTGCTACATGGTGCTACTGTTCACACATACATTGCATATGTCTTCTATATATTTCGTAATAATAACTCATTTCCCAGGTTCTTTATAACCATTACATATGTTCTTCGTCATAGTATCAAATTAATACATAAGTAATACTATTCTATTACAAAGATAACTACTTATCCGCCTTAGCCTTCCCTTTGTCTTTAACGGATCCTTCGGTCCATTTATTTTTAGTTGCATTCATATGGTTCAAGCAAGGGTTAGAATAACTAACTCAACAAGTAAAACAGTTATCATTGAGCAACATGCATGCATCATATGAATATATCTTCTATAAATGAATCAATAGTTATAAAGTACTATAAATAAATTAAAATAGCACTTCTCTTTTCTTAAAAATGTCTAATGGTGAATGTCATCCATTAAACCTTGAGTTTGGTCAAAGACCTTAAGCATTTCATTCTTTCTTTAAAAATGACAACCTGACACAAAGTCCGTAAGTTCGACATTTCTTATGAGAACGTCTAGGTGATCAGCCTATAGTACTCTATGTTGTACAATACTACTACATTAAACGTATCTACATTTAAGGTTTTGGCAACCTCACGTGTCAGTCGCTTTACGACAAAACATTTGTTTATGCATACTTAGTCTTTCTTTGAATCCATACCAAAATAGTTGGCACAAGATAACAATACCAATAATATTTTGGTATATTATAATGATATCCATAAAATACTATACGTCTGGTGTGACGAACGAGATTTTGTAATCTAATTTGAATATTTATTAAATTAAATAAATATTTTCGATGATTTAATTCTTGGATTAAATAATTAATTGATGAAATTGTGGTAGATTAATTTAATTATATGTGTTATATTGATTAAATTAGTGTGGGGAATTTTACTATTCAAAGTATGTATTTAAGTGAGTTTATTGAATTAAATGGATTATTTAATAAGTATAAATGTTATTTTAATTAATTTAATAAATAATTAGAAAATTAATAATTTGACATAATTAATAAATGAGAAAATTAATTATGTGACTATGTGAATTAATGAGAAATTATTATATTTTATTTAAATTAAATTAAATAAGATATTTGATTGATGGTGTAATTGGGTGTGACATGATTAAAACTATATTATAAGAGGTTAATTAAATTAAATGGGAACGAACCTTTTAAGGCTAGCCAAACGAGGCCCTAATGGGAGTTGGGCAGTTAACCCACGAATTGGATTAATTGACCACAACAACGTCAGTTCTTATAATTATATACGCCTTCTTTTATTTTTTTCTAAGTCTGGAAAAACAATTCACAAAGAGAAATTGAGGATCAGTGAGATTAAAGAGGAGGAATTGTGGAAAATTAGAAGTTATTATCATCCTTGTGTAATCCAAGTAGAGTAATCAAGGGTAAACCCTTAAACTCAAGTTTTAATTTACGTCATTAAAGTTTTTATGAAAAATGGCTTTCAAGTCTCTGTTAAAGTCTCTATAATTGATAAGAGTAATAATTTGTGTATATATATAGGATAATATGCTATCATAACATGTTTTCTACCATCTATGTATGTTTTTCAAACATTAAACCCATAAAAATATGTAGTAATTGGAATTTTTATAGTTACAGAGTGTAGAAGTTGTATATATGATCCTTACGTACAAATTAAATGCTTTAATCATAAGTTGTATCAAAAATTTACACTTGTATATGCTTATGTATGTTAAAATGAACAAAACAGAATTTAAACGGATGGATTTGGTGAACTAACAAATCTGTAAAGTTGAAATTTATATTTTCATCAAAATTTTACAAAAATATGAAGAATAGTGAAATTAAATGTTGTAATTTGTGTAATTACGTGAACTAAAGTGTTAGAATCATGCTAAAGGCTTTGTGTGATGTTTCTGTGAAGTCTATACTTCATGGGTAGCATTAAAATTCATCGTGTTAGTTTAATTTGGGATTTATTGGGCTATTCTGTGTGTTCTTCGTGAACTGCAGAATCTGGGTCTGCGTCGCAGCGCGGCCGCGTCGCTCCAAAGAACAAATGGAGCGCGCCCGCGCCGCTTCAGAGAACAAATGTAGCGCGCCCGCGCCCTACCTGCAGAACTTCAGAAATTTTTTAAGTGTTCAAGTTTTGAAAATGTATTTTTAAAACCTAATGTAATGAACATGAAGACATGTCAAGCATATAATAATATGTTAATTAACTTACGTTATGTGATCAATTAATAAGACTTAAAAGTCCAATAATATATTCAAAGACTAATGTTGGGATTCGATAGGTATATCGAACTATTGATTAATGGGTATTGTGAATGTATTGATATGTAGGATTTAATAAAGAATGTGAATTAATCGTAGCTTGTGCAAGAGGCAAGTTTCTAAACCTTACTTTTATATTGAGTAAATATTCTATTTCTAAATTATTGTTGTTAAGACAGTTCCTTAAATTCTAAATTACTCATTGATCAAGTCTTAGAATTGTATTTTATATCGAGTAAGTTCTTGTTCTTAATTGTTCAAGTTCAAGACTTCATATTAGATGCTATAATTCTTTTAAAGCATGAATTCAGTCATACAAATACTTATTTCGATTGTATACTTTTTATTGAATTTTATTCAATTGAATATCAATTATTGTTGAACCATGTAAGACTAGCGAACCCTTATTGATTCGACTAGTCCATAGTTGATAAACGTTCTAAATTTCAGAACCCTTGTTGAATTTATCCAAACCAAACTTCCTTTGGTGCGAACTCTAATGTCAAACTTAGATGAACAATCCTGTATAGGTGATTACTTATGCTTTAGCGTTAAGATATTGTGCACAGTATGGTACTAAGGGCTGATCCCCCTAAGTACGAGTAGAAGAGTCCATAGTCTTATGACTGTTAAAGGTTTCAAGTATAACCCTTGACAACCTAGGACATAGTTCAAGGTCTTATGACCCTCAGAAGTTCTTTTGATTCGTGTTATTCATTCTTGATTCAAAAGTTAAGCTCCTTATTTCAAAAGTCTTTGATTCACTCGCATGTTATTATATTGTTGTTACATTATTATACTTGTGGGCAATTGTGCTCACTCTTGCGTAATAATAACATTGCAGTTAAGAACGAAAGGTCTGACGAACCTTCTTCTAGCAAAGGCAAGGACAAGATTAACAAATGATAAAGACTTGTTACTTATGTGTTTATGTATTTATGTTTCAGACTTATGTCAATGTTTTGTAAGACTATTATTTGTTTATGTTTCCGCAGTTGAGATTTAAGGTTAGTATGGCCTGGGATTGATGTATTTATTTTAGATGATGTAACTCCTTAAAGAGAGGATTTATTTCTATCTATTTATGCTTTCTTTTATTATGGGTAGATAGACATATGATGTTTGTATAGTAAATACCAAATCATGTGGGAATCGTAGCACCCGGATTTGGGGGTGTCACATGTGACAACTCCAAAATAGGTCCATTCCACCTAACCCATTCTAAGTCGCCAAATACATAGTACAGAAAACAACTACAACTTTATTACAACAATTGTCGTACAAAATACAACAACACATATGCTGTGAGTTTGGATACAAATATATACCAACTGTGACTCGTGTCCCAACCGTAATGTGACAAATGTCCCAACCGAGGATAGCACCTCACAGTGATACCTACATAAAGGTATAGTCAAAAAATGTTTTAAAAATTAGAATCCTTGGGAAGTGCTCAAGGAAACCTTCATACATGGGAGGCCATGCGTCTAGGTTATGATAGATATCATATGGCCACAGAATTATCCTTGGTTGACCAAATAGACCCCAAAGAAAAATGAGAAGATATTATTCCCAATGGTGAGTCTTCTCTTGAAATATCATTATCTCCACTGTCTCTAATTGAGAATTATACTCCAAACAAACACCAAGATTATATAGGTAGTGCTCGTAAATATACTCAGCAAGTGGATGAGCACATCCCTGTCTTATGATGACACGAGGTTGTATATCATTAGACATCTCGTATGATAATGGCAAAACACCCTTCCAACGTTGGGTTCGACTCACCCTATTGGATTCATCAAATATAACTACTAAATGATGACCACCGTTCTATTCCCCTATTACCCCCGCTCGACACAGCTACACTCGTATTACCTGAAAGAAATTTTCAAACAGAAGGGTGAGCACAACTAGCTCAATAAAGAATATCATAACTAAAGATAAATAAATTATCAATAGCCTTCAACAGTAATAAATCAGAGATTTAGAACATATGGTAGATGATAAAATTTTTCAACCATAGTTGCAGCGGAACGAGCAATCCATCAGAAGAGTCAAATAGACCATAAAGTCTATTATCTTCTCCATGTTAAAAGTTCACCAACAATGTTTTATCCCTGTAACATCAATCAACAATTCCTGTCCACAATCACGTGCATAACTCATAATCGTAATTGTAGTTCAAAATTTCTCTTCTCATCCAGGACAAATATAATTTTCATCACCTGAAACATCAAAGATCATGATTATACCAAATCACAGTTCATATTCATAATCATACTAATAAATTCATCTTTGCACTACGGCTCAAAGATATTCATCAACAAGTCATCTTTGCACTACAGGCCAAAGATATTCAACAACAGGTCATCTTTGCATTACGAGCCAAAGATATTCATCAACAACTCATCTTTGCACTACAGGCCAAAGATATTCAACAACAAGTCATCTTTGCATTACGAGCCAAAGATATTCATCAATAATTCATCTTTGCACTACGGGCTAAAGATATTCCTCAACAGTTCATATTTGCACTACTGGCCAAATATATTCATATCTCAAAGAAATATATAATCATTTTAGAACTTATATAAACAATAATTATAACCATGTTGATCAATTCACCTTTGCACTTAAGCTAAATATATTCAATTATAAATTCAATGGTCATGATCATATCAGTCACAATTCAACTTTTCCACTACTGGCCAAAGAGAACCCTAGTCATGATCATACCAATAATCTACCCATTTTTACACTCAAGTGAAAGAGAATATCATCATTAGGGTTATAAAAATGTAGAATATGATAATAAAAATAATATGATCAAAATATGAATTTAATTTCAAGAGTAATATTCATAAATCAACTATAATTTGGTCAGAAAAGAAACTAATTTTGTCGTGAATAGTACCCGTGAATAGTAACTCATGAATAGTAACTCGTGAATAGTAACTCATGAATAATAACTCATGAATAGTAACTCGTGAATAATACTCCGTACTCGTACATAGTACCGTATACGTAAATAATGTCATATACGTACATAGTGCCATATACGTTAATAGTGCCGTATACGTGAATAGTGCCGTATACGTGAATAGTAATCCCGACTCAAAAAGGTAAAAATTTCACAATAAAATCCATACCAATATTTCAGTATAATGACATTGAAAGAATAACATCATTATGAAGAATATAGCATCCCTTAGTATCCCTTACTATCCCCTACCTCAAAAGAGCAGTACCTATGACTAGATATCGGATATGACGCTGAAGGAAACTTGCACTGATGAATAGCAACTCACCAAGTATCTAAATACTCACAAAATACACTCGATAATCTAGAGAGAAAAAGAGAGAAAGCTTATGAATTCTGGTGTGTTTTTTAATTCTAACTTAGCCCTCTATTTATAGGAAAATGTTAGCACGCCGAAGCAGACTTGACCTGCAACCTGATGGCTTTACCTGCTACTATTTCACCCACCAAAAATCAGCCACCATCCCCAACAACCAAAAGTGGGGCCCACCCATTTCTAGAATTTTCCACCAAAATCATTTATAAACCTAATTTTTGAATCAGTCACCTCTTAAAATTCATAACAAATCATACGTTCATTTTTAACGGTTTAAAATTTGTGGACATATACTCAACTTATATATGTATAACATATCCAAAAATTATCACGGTCCAACGGTCGGATTAAAAATTATAACCACCGCAAAATATCTCAAAAACCCTAATTTAGTTTTTAATACCTCCATTCCGACAAAAATACTGATAAAACACCTCAACATTAATTCATTCATTTATAACCATATAAATAAATCCATCATTTATATCCACATCAAATAAATATTTCATTATCATATAAATCAATAATTAATTATTCACAAATAATATTACAGAATCACAATAATGACAGCCAGGCAGTTCCTAGGAAAGAGGGGGTTTTCCAATAAGAATTTCTCCTTACTGGCGCGTAATTAGGTGACCAATCATATCCTTGACAGAACTTTCTAGATATTGCCAATAATGTTATCTAATAAAATTATTCAAATAATATGAATTATTGATCTGATAATAGAAAATACTGTGCAGTGACAATTATTGAGCAACAATAATATAAAATATCAACGCAGCAATTATTGAATCAATAAAATAAAATATTAAACAGTAAATACTATAACAATTATTGAGTAGTACCTTCTTACGTAAGGTTCAATAATTCAACAATACTGTGCAATACCGTGTGCTACTGTGCAACCACGCGTATTACTGTATTTTAACTACCGAGTATTCCAACAGTGTTAGCGGTAACAACTACGCCGTTAATTATATAAACTCAATTTTGTCGTTATCTTCATCCGACATTTATTCGTTATGGGGCCCACAAATGGCTGCGTCGTAGTACGAATATTCCCCGATAGAAAGAATATTCCACGACCAAGCGAATATTCCCCGACAACAATGAATATTTTATAACCACTTGCGTATTTTGAAAAAAAATCATATATCACCCTTAACTTTAACTTTTTATCAATTTAACCATTTACTGAATTGTATTTATAAGAAAAATTGAATACTTTTATTTCATAAAATTCGGGGTCTTACAATCTCTCCTCCTTATAAAATTTCGTCCCCGAAATTTACGTACCTGATAATTCAAAGAGTTGAGAATACATTGCTTCCATTTCAGATTCCATCTTCCATGTCATCATGATTTCTCCATTGCTCATCTCATGTATTTCAGATATCATTCTAGAATACAGCTTCAAAACAAGGGTTAATTGAATAAATTAACATATCACATAATATCCCAATATTATGATTGACCAATAAATAAGCTTAGGTAGGACACACTAGCGAAGGATTTACTCATCTCTCCCCTCCTAGTTCTATTCTCTGATCTCCGCCAGAGACCATATCCTAAGCTCTGATACCAAATGTGACGACCCCAAAATAGGTCCATTCCACCCAACCCATTCTGATTCGCCAAATACATGGCACAGAAAACAACTACAACTTTATTACAACAATTGTCATACAAAATATAACAACACATATGCTGTGAGTTTGGATACAAATATATACCAACTGTCACTCGTGTCCCAACTGTAATGTGACAAATGTCACAACCGTGGACAGCACCTCACAGTGATACCTACATAAAGGTAGAGTCAAAAACTATTTTAGAAATTAGAATCTTTGGGAAGTGCTCAAGGAAACCTTCGTACATGGGAGGCCATGCGTCTAGGTTATGATAAATATCATATGGCCACAGAATTATCTTTGGTTGACCCAATAGACCCCAAACAAAAATGAGAAGATATTCTTCCCAATGGTGAGTCTTCTCTTGACATATCATTATCTCCACTGTCTCTAATTGAGAATTATACTCCAAACAAACACCAAGATTATATAGGTAGTGCTCGTAAATATACTCAGCAAGTGGATAAGCACATCCCTGTCTTATGATGACACGAGGTTGTATATCATTAGACATCTCGTATGATAGTGGAAAAACACTCTTCCAACGTTGGGTTCGCCTTACCCTATTGGATTCATCAAATATAACTACTAAATGATGACCACCGTTCTATTCCCCTATTACCCCCACTCGACACAGCTACACTCGTATTACCTGAAAGGAATTTTGAAACAGAAAGGTGAGCACAATTAGCTCAATAAAGAATGTCATAACTAAAGATAAATAAATTATCAATAGCCTTCAACAGTAATAAATCAGAGATTTAGAACATATGGTAGATGATAAAAATTTTCAACCATAGTTGCAGCGGAACGAGCAATCCATTAGAAGAGTCAAATAGACCATAAAGTCTATTATCTTTTCCATGTTAAAAGTCCACCAACAAAGTTTTATCCCTGTAACATCAATCAACAATTCCTGTCCACAATCACGTGTATAACTCATAATCGTAATTGTAGTTCTAAATTTCCTTTTCTCATCCAGGACAAAGATAATTTTCATCACCTGAAATATCAAAGATCATGGTTATACCAAATCACAGTTCATATTCATAATCATACTAATAAATTCATCTTTGCACTACGACCCAAAGATATTCATCAACAAGTCATCTTTGCACTATAGGCCAAAGATATTCAACAATAGGTCATCTTTGTATTACGAGCCAAAGATATTCATCAACAACTTATCTTTGCACTACAGGCCAAAGATATTCAACAACAAGTCATCTTTGCATTATGAGCCAAAGATATTCATCAATAATTCATCTTTGCACTACGGGCCAAAGATATTCATCAATAATTCATCTTTTCACCACAGGCCAAAGATATTCCTCAACAGTTCATATTTACACTACAGGCCAAATATATTCATATCTCAAAGAAATATATAATCATTTTAGAACTTATATAAACAATAATTATAACCATGTTGATCAATTCAGCTTTGCACTTAAGCTAAAGATATTCAATTATAAATTCAATGGTCATGATCATATCAGTCACAATTTAACTTTTCCACTACTGGCCAAAGAGAACTTTAGTCATGATCATACCAATAATCTACCCATCTTTACACTCAAGTGAAAGAGAATATCATCTTTAGTGTTATAAAAATGTTATATATGATAATAAAAATAATATGATCAAAATATGAATTTAATTTCAAGAGTAATATTCATAAATCAACTATAATTTGGTCAGAAAAGAAACTAATTTTGTAGTAAATAGTACACGTAAATAGTAACTCATGAATAGTAACTTATGAATAGTAACTCGTGAATAGTAACTCATGAATAGTAATTCATGAATAGTAACTCGTGAATAATACTCCGTATTCGTACATAGTACCGTATACGTAAAAAATATCATATACGTACATAGTGCCATATACGTGAATAGTGTCGTATACGTGAATAGTGCCGTATACGTGAATAGTAATCCCGACTCAAAAAGGTAAAAATTTCACAATAAAATTCATACCAATATTTCAGCATAATGATATTGAAAGAATAACATCATTATGAAGAATATAACATCCCTTAGTATCCCTTACTATCCCTTACCTCAAAAGAGCAGCACTTCTGACTGGATATCGGATATGACGCTGAAGGAAACTTGCACTGATGAATAGCAACTCACCAAGTATCTAAATATTCACAAAATACACTCGATAATCTAGAGAGAAAAAGAGAGAAAACTTATGAATTCTGGTGTGTTTTTCAATTCTAACTTAGCCCTCTATTTATAGGAAAATGATAGCACGCCGAAGCAGACTTGACCTGCAACCTGATGGCTTTACCTGCTACTATTTCACCCACCAAAAATCAGCCACCATCCCCAACAACCAAAAGTGGGGCCCACCCATTTCTAGAATTTTCCACCCAAATCATTTATAAACCTAATTTTTGAATCAGTCACCTCTTAAAATTCATAACAAATCATACGTTCATTTTTAACGGTTTAAAATTTGTGGACATATACTCAACTTATATATGTATAACATATCCAAAAATTATCACGGTCCAACGGTCGGATTAAAAATTATAACCACCGCAAAATATCTCAAAAACCCTAATTTAGTTTTTAATACCTCCATTCCGACAAAAATACTGATAAAACACCTCAACATTAATTCATTCATTTATAACCATATAAATAAATCCATCATTTATATCCACATCAAATAAATATTTCATTATCATATAAATCAATAATTAATTATTCACAAATAATATTACAGAATCACAATAATGACAGCCAGACAGTTCCTAGGAAAGAGGGGGTTTTCCAATAAGAATTTCTCCTTACTGGCGCGTAATTAGGTGACCAATCATATCCTTGACAGAACTTTCTAGATATTGCCAATAATGTTATCTAATAAAATTATTCAAATAATATGAATTATTGATATGATAATAGAAAATACTGTGCAGTGACAATTATTGAGCAACAATAATATAAAATATCAACGCAGCAATTATTGAATCAATAAAATAAAATATTAAACAGTAAATACTATAACAATTATTGAGTAGTACCTTCTTACGTAAGGTTCAATAATTCAACAATACTGTGCAATACCGTGTGCTACTGTGCAACCACGCGTATTACTGTATTTTAACTACCGAGTATTCCAACAATATTAGCGGTAACAACTACGCCGTTAATTATATAAACTCAATTTTGTCGTTATCTTCATCCGACATTTATTCGTTATGGGGCCCACAAATGGCTGCGCCGTCGTACGAATATTCCCCGACAGAAAGAATATTCCAGAACCAAGCGAATATTCCCCGACAATAATGAATATTTTATAACCACTTGCGTATTTTAAAAAAAATTCATATATCACCCTTAACTTTAACTTTTTATTAATTTAACCATTTACTGAATTGTAATTATAAGAAAAATTGAATACTTTTATTTCATAAAATTCGGGGTCTTACAATCTTCTCTCCTTATAAAATTTCGTTCCCGAAATTTACGTACCTGATAATTCAAAGAGTTGAGAATTTCTTGCTTTCATTTTAGATTCAATCTTCCATGTCATCATGATTTCTCCATTGCTAATCTCCTGTATTTCAGATATCATTCTAGAATACAGCTTCAAAATAAGGGTTAATTGAATAAATTAACATATCACATAATATCCCGATATTATGATTGAACAACAAATTAGCTTAGGTAGGACACACTAGCGAAGGATTTACTCATCTCTCCCCTCCTAGTTCTATTCTTCGATCTCCGCCAGAGACCATATCCCTAAGCTCTGATACCAAATGTGATAACCCAAAAATTGGTCCATTCCACCCAACCCATTCTGAGTCGCCAAATACATCGTACAGAAAATAACTACAACTTTATAACAACAACTATCGTACAAAATACGACAACACATATGTTGTGAGTTTGGATACAAATATATGCCAACTGTGACTCGTGTCCCAACCGTAATGTGACAAACGTCCCAACCGTGGACAACACCTCACAGTGATACCTACATAAAGGTAGAGTCAAAAACTATTTTAGAAATTAGAATCTTTGGAAGTGCTCAAGGAAACCTTCGTACATGGGAGGCCAAGCGTCTAGGTTATGATAGATATCATATGGCCACAGGATTATCCTTGGTTGACCCAATACACCCCAAAGAAAAATGAGAAGATATTCTTCCCAATGGTGAGTCTTCTCTTGACATATCATTATATCTACTGTCTCTAATTGAGAATTGTACTCCAAACAAACACCAAGATTATATAGGTAGTACTCGTAAATATACTCAGCAAGTGGATGAGCACATCCCTGTCTTATGATGATACGAGGTTGTATATCATTAGACATCTCGTATGATAGTGGCAAAACACCCTTCCAACGTTGGGTTCGCCTTACCCTATTGGATTCATCAAATATAACTACTAAATGATGACAACCGTTCTATTCCCATGTTACCCCCGTTTGACACAGCTACACTCGCATTACCTGAAAGGAATTTTGAAACAGAAGGGTGAGCACAACTAGCTCAGTAAAGAATATTATAACTAAAGATAAATAAATTATCAATAGCCTTCAACAGTAATAAATCAGAGATTTAGAACATATGGTAGATGATAAAATTTTTCAACTATAGTTGCAGCGGAACGAGTAATCCATTCGAAGAGTCAAATAGACCATAAAATCTATTATCTTCTCCATGTTAAAAGTCCACCAACAATATTTTATCCCTGTAACATCAATCAACAATTCCTGTTCACAATCACGTGTATAACTCATAATCGTAATTGTAGTTCTAAATTCCTTTTCTCATCCAGGGCAAAAATAATTTTAATCACCTGAAACATCAAAGATCATGGTTATACCAAATCACAGTTCATATTTATAATCATACTAATAAATTCATCTTTGCACTACGGCCCAAAGATATTCATCAACAAGTCATCTTTGCACTACAGGCCAAAGATATTCAACAACAGGTCATCTTTGCATTACGAGCTAAAGATATTCATCAACAACTCATCTTTGCACTACAGGCCAAAGATATTCAACAACAAGTCATCTTTGCATTACGAGCCAAAGATATTCATCCATAATTCATCTTTGCACTACGGGCCAAAGATATTTATCAATAATTCATCTTTGCACTACAGGCCAAAGATATTCCTCAACTGTTCATATTTGCACTACAGGCCAAATATATTCATATCTCAAAGAAATATATAATCATTTTAGAACTTATATAAACAATAATTATAACCATGTTGATCAATTCACCTTTGCACTTAAGCTAAAGATATTCAATTATAAATTCAATGATCATGATCATACCAGTCACAATTCAATTTTTCCACTACTGGCCAAAGAGAACCCTAGTCATGATCATACCAATAATCTATCTATCTTTACACTCAAGTGAAAGAGAATATCATCATTAGGGTTATAAAAATGTTATATATGATAATAAAAATAATATGATCAAAATATAAATTTAATTCCAAGAGTAATATTCATAAATCAACTATAATTTGGTCAGAAAAGAAACTAATTTTGTCGTGAATAGTACCCGTGAATAGTAACTCATGAATAGTAACTTGTGAATAGTAACTCGTGAATAGTAACTCATGAATAGTAACTCGTTTATAGTACTCTGTATTCGTACATAGTACCGTATACGTAAATAATATCATATACGTACATAGTGTCATATACGTGAATAGTGCCGCATACGTGAATAGTAATCCCAACTCAAAAAGGTAAAAATTTCACAATAAAATCCATACCAATATTTCAGTATCATGATATTGAAAGAATAACATCATTATGAAGAATATAGCATCCCTTAGTATCCCTTATTATCCCGTCCCTCAAAAGAGCAGCACTTCTGACTGGATATCAGATATGACGCTGAAGGAAACTTGCACTGTTCAATTCTAACTTAGCCCTCTATTTATAGAAAAATATTAGCACGTCGAAGCAGACTTGACCTGCAACCTGATGGCTTTACCTGCTACTATTTCACCCACCAAAAATCAGCCACCATCCCCAACAACCAAAAGTGGGGCCCGCCCATTTCTAGAATTTTCTACCAAAATTATTTATAAACCTAATTTCTGAATCAATCACCTTTTAAAATTCATAACAAATCATATGTTCATTTTTAACGGTTTAAAATTTGTGGACATATACTCAACTTATATATGTATAACATATCCAAAAATTACCATGGTCCAATAGTCGGATTAAAAATTATAACCACCGCAAAATATCTCAAAAACCCTAATTTAATTTTTAATACATCCATTCCGACAAAAATACTGATAAAACACCTCAACATTAATTCCTTCATTTATAACCACATAAATATATCCATCATTTATATCCACATCAAATAAATATTTCATTATCATATAAATCAATAATTAATTATTCACAAATAATATTACAGAATCACAATAATGACAACCAGGCAGTTCCTAGGAAAGAGGGGGCTTTCTAATAAGAATTTCTCCTTACTGGCGCGCAATTAGGTGACCAAACATCTCCTTGACAGAACTTTCTAGACATTGCCAATAATGTTATCTAATAATATTATTCAAATAATATGAATTATTGATCTGATAATGGAAAATACTGTGCAGTGACAATTATTGAGCAACAATAATATAAAATATCAACGCAGCAATTATTGAATCAATAAAATAAAATATTAAACAGTAATTACTGTAACAATTATTGAGTAGTGCCTTCTTACGTAAGGATCAATAATTCACTAATACTGTGAAATACCGTGTGCTACTGTGTAACCACGCGTATTATTGTATTTTAACCATCGGGTATTCCAACAATGTTAGCGGTAACAACTACGCCGTTAATTATAAAAACTCAATTTTGTTGTTATCTTCATCCGACAATTATTCGTTATGGGGTCAACAAATGGCTGCGCCGTCGTACGAATATTCCCTGACAAAAAGAATATTCCACGACCAAGCGAATATTCCCAGACAACAATGAATATTTATAACCACCTGCGTATTTTAAAAAAATTTCATATATCACTCTTAACTTTAACTTTTTATCAATTTAACCATTTACTGAATTGTAATTATAAAAAAAATTGAATACTTTTATTTCATAAAATTCGGGGTCTTACATCACATCTGGTCTAGCCGAAGGAAATGGCTTCGACTTCTTTGTTACATTAATTCATGGGTATGATACATGAATTATAAAGTTTGTCCAAACAAATAAAGACGAGAGTTTAGAACACTTGGCTATAGCGTCTTCTAGTGTTAATTCAGTTTACTCATGAGTCTTTAAAGTTTCTACATACGTAATCACATAGCATAACATGTTAGGTCATAAACAATCAAGAAATATTGTCATTAACCTATCTTCTCCTTCTTCTCATTCTAACTATCCGTTTGTTTAACTTACTAACATTCGTTAGGTTAATTAACATTCATTACGGCTTTATAACCTTTTACTTTTATAAGTGACCTTACGTATTCAATGTTTAAGTAATTACCTTACAAGCAATCTCAAACATCCATTTAATGTGCATACAATTTTTCGTATTATTAAACTTACTTTGTGTTTACATTCTCATAACCTTTTGTTAATTTTTAATTGTTAAACTTAAGGTTTTAATTATCTTCTAAGATGTTACTTTAAGCTTAATTAAGGTCATAATTCACCTTTAATCAACTTACCTTTCTTTTGTATTCATTGTTATTCTTCTCTGCCTTTGGTCTAGGACTGGCGCTGCGGCACCGTGCCCTTAGTTATAACCCGCACTATGGCACATCTCTCCAGTGTCTGACCTCCCATTACGGCACTGCAGCGCCACTTTCATAGGATTGAGAGGCGCTGCGGCGCCGACCCTGAGCCTTTGAATTTTTTTTTAAGTTTTTCATTTCAAGTTCTTTCCAGGCTCGTAACTTAATCATTATAAGTCAGAATTGGCTCGTTTAAAAGCCGTTATCTCACAAATCTTGCATACTTCGAATACATTTAGTCAGAATAAGTTTATGAATCCGTTAACACTAAATTCACTGTTTAAATTTTCTATTAGGCATTCGTTAAACGTTCGTGAACGTTTATAGCTTGTTTCTTCGTTTTAAGTCAGAATTCGACCATTATTGAGTTCACAACTTTTAAATGCAAAGTTCTTTGACACGCCATCGAAAACTAAGGTTTTCGAGTTAAACAATGAATTTTGACTATCATTCCGAGAATTTTATGATTTCAACGATTATCGTCTAATCTCGTAAATTTCACAATAACTTCGTTACTTGATATTGTTACTCCATTCAAAATGGGTTCATTCCATTATTCATACATCTATCATCCTAACCAAGCATATAACATCTAATCATATACATGATGGTTTTAAACTTATCCATCAACAACAAATGATAACTTTTCATGTGTTCTTCATTATTTCTTACTTATTTGATTATGATTCCACTTGTAACATGGTTATTAATGTTTAAAGTCCACTAATAGCCATCCTTGTTACTCCTTAGGATACAGGTTCCACCAATAATCATTTCTCTATCAAGGTTACAATTGAAGAGATGAAGATTAAAGGTTAAAGTTTCATTACCTTTTTAATGTTCTAGCTTTCTTTTTTCTTTGATTCCTTGTTTATAGCTTTCACTTCTCTCTCAATATAATGCTCTAAGTGTTGGTGAAATTAAATAACCAATAAATGACCAAGTAAGCTTCCTATTTATAGACTTTGCAAAGTGAGGGCAAAAGGGTCAAAAGATCACCCAACGTCCTTACTATTCCACCTCCTTACTATTACAAACTTGCAAAGAATGTCTCTCCCTTTTCTTGGCCACCAAATGGCCGGCCATGACTCACCATGGTGGCCCCACATGGGTTGCCCCATGGGTTTTACTCATTCGGTGATCCATCGGTTCAACCCACGGGTTCGGTTCTTGGTTCGGGTTTAAGTTTAATTCAATTTTTACTTAACCTTGGGCATGAATTAAATTATCTTTGGGCCTTAACATATTTCACTTAGGCTTGCCAAATTTAACATTCAAGTTTCACTAATCCAATAATAATGGTTTGTGATCTTACCGTATAATTCTCTTATTCTTCTCGTATGCTAGTTCATATAACATTCATCTTATACATTATACTATCTTTCGTATGTACTTGTACAATACCTTGTCTTATACCCATATTCATTCCCATCGTATCATAACTTTCTTATTATACAACCATCATTTATTCAAATCTTCACTTTCCCTAGTATTCTTGAACTTAGTACGCAAGTGAAAAACTGCGTTTGCCATAACTGAATTATTATTAGATAATCCATCTCTCCTTAAAGTTCTATCATTACGTATTTCCCAAAAGTTAAAAAATAATTCTCGAGCAGAAATGGATGAATAGTGTTTTTCAGAGAATTTCTCGGAAAGCTTTTATTTTCGTCTTGAAAATCCAAGCACTTTATTTCTAGCACTTAGTCAGAATACTACGATCATATATCTCTTTTAGGTTATAGAATAACCTGCATTTCGCTTACTCGTTATAAATAACATTTAATATAATTTTTTTTTCAAATAAAAATTAATTTACATTATAATCCGATTTTCTTGGTTGTTACATAATTCATGCATATCATATCATGAATTCGCAAAGCTTGTCTAACACAAGGTATAGACAAGGGTTTAGAAAACTTGCATCAAGCGTCTTCTAGCTTTTACTTTAATCAATCTTTATATGTCTACATGATATAATCATATTAACACATAATTAGTCACATAACAATTGTTATACACTATTTTAACATTATCTTCTCCTTCTTTCTATCATAACCAATTTGAATCATTACAACTGATAACATTTGTTAGGTTATTCATCGTTTATTACGGCTTTATAACATTTAAATATCATAAGTTACCATCTTTGTTCAACATCTCGGTATTACAACCTATGTAAACCTAAGACGTTCGTTCAACGCAAATACAGTTCACGAATATCATTTTCTTATTTTGCGTTCACAATTTTATAACCTTTAATTAAAATTTGATTGTTAAAATTAAGGTTTTAATCATTATTTAGGATATTATTTTATGTCTAATTAAAGTCCATAATCATTCCTTAAATATCCCTTAACTTTTACATTCATAAAAGCTCTTCACTATCTCTTACACAGAACTGACGTTGTAGCACTTTCTTCCCTTACAAAACTAGTGTCGCGACACATATTAACAGAACATGGGTTCCGAGATGGCGCTACGGCACACTACCTACCAAGGCTTGGCAAGCGCTGCGACGCCAGACAATTTTCTTTGAAAATTTCTTTTAAGTGTTGAAATTTTCCAAAACATCCTCTTCTCGAACTCGTAACTTGCTCATTATATCTCAGAACAGGTTCTTTCCAAAGCCATTTTTTTACTTATCTCACATACTTCAATTTCCCCTGGACATAATAATTTTTTGGATATGTTAACGAGGCTTTCACTTGGTTCATAATTCATTGTTCATTCGTTTTATGTTCTTTAACGTTCTTCGCTCATTCGTCTGTAATTCATTCATCCAATGTCCGAATACGTCCATTCTCTAGTCTACGACTCATAATCTTCATATTCTTCAATATTCTTATGAAACCCTAGATTTCTAGGTTCATTATCATTGTACCATTTTTCGTTTGGAAATCATAGCTAACTACGATTTCAGCGGTTAACGTCTTTTACTGAAAATTTCGCCATAACTTTGTTATAGCATATTTTTACTCCGTTCTAAATAGAAAAATTCAATCATTCGTTCTTCTATCATCCTAACCAAGCATATAGCATCTAACTTATACGCGATGGTTTTAAACTTGTCCATCAACAACACACTCTAAGTTTTTCATTCGTTCTTCATTAAGTTCTTAATTAATAGTTATGATTTCACTTATTAGACATTCATTGGTATTTTTAGTCCACTATTATCCATCCTTATTCATCGGATGATACATAAACCACCAATTTCACTTCTCTACCAAATTAAAATTGAAGAAAGATGAAGATGAGGGTTTCGAATCTCTTACCTCTTGTAGTTTTTTGTTAAATCACTTAGAAACAACTTCTTTCTTCTATTGATCTGAATATCTCTCTCAATATATGTCTAGGCATTTGTTCAATTTTTGTAAACAAACAAATGAACTTAAGGCTTGTATTTATAGACTTTGCAAGAGTGAGGGTGAAATGGTCATTTGGGCCAAAATTCACTATTCCCACCTCCTTTGTTCCTTAAAGGGATAAATCAACTTTTGGTATCTGCACTGGGATACGACTTATAATTTGATACCCAAAGTGAAAAAAGTTACAAACTGGTGATTGTATTCGAAAAATGTTACACTCCGTTAAACATTAGGGACACGACTCACAATTTGATACCTGAAGTGAAAAAAGTTACAAACTGGTGATTGTACTCGAAAAATATTACACTCCGTTAAACAGTAGAGTTTTATGTTTATTCTGTTTGAAAATTAGGGTTCTCTTCTTCTGTCCTTCTTCTTCTCTCATTCTTCTTGTCTCGATTCTCCATTGATTACTGATTCCCATATATTTATTAAAGGGTTTTCAGTGTTTAATTGAAAGGATGAGCTCGTCTTGAAGTGGAATCGTAAATGAAATCGGGGAAAAAGATTGTAGTTCATGCAACAAAAATGAATGGATTACACTAGAGTTTCCAAGTCGGTGCCACTGTGGAGCAACGGTGCGAATGTGGGAGGCAAGAAAAGATGGAACAAAATATCGAGGACCTTCTTCGCGCCGACTTCGCTTCTCTTTCTGTATGTTTGTCTCTCCCGTTGGATCAATTTTAACGATTATTTAAAAATTAGAAAGTACAAGCACTAGATTACAAAATTTTTTGAGTACAATCACCACTTTGTAACTTTTTTCACTTCAGTTACAAAATTATAAGTCGTGTCCCTAATGTTTAATGGAGTGTAATATTTTTCGAGTACAATCACCAATTTGTAATTTTTTTCACTTCGGGTACCAAATTGTAAGTTGTGTCCTAGTACAGGTACCAACAGTTGATTTATCTCGTTCCTTAAATATCAACCAAGCTTCCCAAGGAAGCTTAGCCCCTCATTTGGCCAGCTATGTGGGTTGGTGGGACCCATCATGGGTTGCCCCAACCCACTTATTTATATCCATGACTCATGGTTCGACCCACGGGTTTGATTCTTGGTTCGGGCTTAACTTTAATTTTATGTGGGCCTAACTTTTGGCTTGAATTAACATTTATTTGGACCTTGATTTAATTAACCATTGGGCCTTCTTCTTATTTCATTTGGGCTTGACAAAGTCCAAGTCCATTAACCAATAGTCAACCTTGACTTTCGTTGACTAAGATTTTGACCTTTTGTATTCTTATCATATAATTCTCGTATTCTTTTCGTATATACTTCGTATAATATTCATATTATACGTTGTATTATTCTTCGTATTTTACTTGTACAATACATTGTATTATACTCGTATTCTTTCCGTATAATAATCATTCTTATTATCCTTAATCATTTCCTTTCTTTCAATTTTCACTTTCCCTAACATCTTGAATTTGAGTACGCATGCGAAAAATTGCATTTGCCATAACTGAATTATTATTGAATAATCTATCTTTCCTCAGAATTCTAACATTAAGTGTTTCTCGGAAATTCAAAAATAATTCCTGAGCAGTTTTGGATGAATAGAGATTTTTCTAAAATTTTTCGAAATACTTTTATTTCGTCTTGGAAATTCTTGCATACACTTTAATTCTAGTACATAGCCAGAATACTACCATCATTCATTCATTCTAGGTCAGAGAATGACCTTTAAACTCTTTAAATAGAAATAATCCACATAATATTATTTTTATTCAATATAATCAAATAAAAATTTATTTACATTCAAGTCGGATTTTCTCGGTCGTTATATTATTTCCCCCTTATAAGGATTCTATCCCCAGAATCTCGATACAAGTTAATCAAATAAATGAGGGTAATTCTTCTTCATTTTATCTTCGAGTTTCCAAGTTGCTTTTTCGGCATTGTGGTTCCTCCATACTACCTTCACCGAAGGTATTTCTTTACTTCTCAAGACTTGATTTTTCATATCAATAATTTGAATCGAAATTTCTTCATATGTTAAGCGTGACAACTCGGATTTTCATAAGTTATTAAAATAAAATTTTAATAATTAAAATTCTTATCATGAGATGTGATTTGGTGTGAAGGAATTAAATGTGTATATAAAGAGAAATATATATTCATATATTGGAGAAAATGAGGTTTAATGGTAAATTAAACTATTAAAGAAGTAAACAAAATTGTTACGTAAGGGAATATGGTGGCAAAGAAAATTAACTGAATAAATATTGTTTAATTTAAGTTAAGTTGAAAATTATATTATGGAATAATATAATTTGAATATTAAAACCTTGGTTGGAAAATGTGTTAGTGTGAAGTAAATAAAATGATTTATTCACTTAATTAAAATAGTGAATTAATGTATATATATTTGTTTTAATAAAATGAGAGAGTTAATATGTTATATATAAATGTAATACATTTATGTAATGGCCTAATGTATTATATTATGCCAAGTGAATGTAAATTGGTTATAAGATGAGGAGATACCAATATATCTATGAATAAATATTGGTGTCAAGGTTAATAAATTGAATTAATATTAAAGATGTGACTAAATGTATAGATTAAATAAATTATCTTGGGACAATCTATAGAAGGAAATAAATTAAATAATTATCCATAATAATTGTATAGTTTATTAAAATAATTAATGGAATAAATATTAATTATTTTAATGAAGATGTTTATTTTCAATAGAGGTGTTTTCTAGCAAAATCTCATAGTTTATAGCGTGGTAATTATATATTATAATTATGTAATTACTTAATGAGGCTAAATAATTTAGCAATAAAGTGAAGTGTGACATATTGGAATGATTAAAGAAAGAGGAGGATATATTATATGATATAAAAGTAAAATAAAATGAAAATAATCCAGGGGGGTTTATTTGAGGTCAAGTCAAACATGACCTAGACCTTTTGCTTTCTATAAGAACTGGGACCTTCTTTCTCTAGTAACTGATCAACTAAACTAAAGGTCACGTTAAAAATTTTTCATCAGTTAAAAACCTATTCTTCAGTTCATTCGAGAAAACTGAGTTTAGGGAGTAAGAGAGTTCTCTATGGAATTTGAGAAGAGTTGTGAGAAACCAAGAAGGAGAAGAATTATGCAGGAAGATTCTCAGGCAAAAGGTATTTCTCATAATTTGCTATAATCTATTTATTAGAAGGAATCATGAGTAAAGAAAATAAGATGAATTGATGTTTATGCGTGGTTGATTTCCATTGGAAATTTGGCTTAACGTGTATTTTAGGCTTATAAGAAATCTAAACTTTTAAATCTATGTTCATCACATATTTGGAAAATATTTCAAAAGAATGATATTGGATAAATTTGATAATTAGGCAAGGTAATAAACAAAATAGTTTATATAAAGGTGATAATTTGAGATTATGGGTATGGTGAATTTTAAGTTTTGATAGAAGGGGTAACAGAGCCATGAATTGGGTTCTACAGTAGACAAACCAGAGCAGAGCACTGTTTGGGTCTGGTGCCGAAGTGGCGCGGCCTCGCCACTTCCAATGCCAAATACAGCGTGGCCGCGCCAGTCTACAGTCTTCTCAAGAAATTTTCATTAAGTGTTAGGCCTTTGAGCAAGTGTGATAGAATCCTATATGGTTAATAATAAACCTAAGGTCATGATTAAGATAGCTGGCCATGTTTTGACTTGGTAGAACAAGAACTAAATGAGTTTTCAATGATAACTAAAAGAAGACTTCAAATACAATTTTAAGGAACTTAGTTTGGTTTGAGGAATTGAAGATCTTGGATATGGATAGATGTATGCTCAAGACATCTGTTTGTTATATAAATTGTTTTGGCTTGTATAATATTAAGTTTTTAAATAAAAAACTAAATGTTTTGAATAATAGAGTTTAGTAGACCTTAGATGGTTTAAAAGATACCAAAGTTCTGTTTTTAGCTATTATGTTAGTTGTCATAGAACCTGGGATTGTTAAGGGTTGAACGGAGTTAGAAATAATTCAGTCCTAAACTTAAGCAGGGGTAGCGCGGTCGTGCCACTCCTAAATGAAAATGCAGCACGGCGCACATTTTCATTTAGGCAGGGGTTGAAAGTTGTCAAGACATGTTTGTTATTTGTCTGGACCTCAAAGCATGTCTATATTTATTCCTTAAATACCAAAAGATATGAAATAAAATTGTTTTAATAGAGTAAGCATGAGAATGTAATTGGCTAAGAACATTGTTATCCTAAGAGTATAATGAGGAAGTAAAATAAATGTTTTAAAACCAAGCTAAGAAACAATGTAAAATTTATCATTTCGTTGAGAATGTAAGAATGTGTATGAGTGATGGGTATGCATTCATGATTATATAATTATGTAGGATTACGTGAAGTGCAGATAACTATAAGTTGTTAATCTGTTGTTGATAATCAACAAACTAGGCAAGTCTTTTAGTTTCTATTTGGTATGTGAACTTGATGTTTGATTTATTTAAAACTATATTGTAAAGAGCATGATGTATTACATATGTTACAAATATGAATGTTAAAGTCAATCTATGACTATGCTGATTGATTAAAGGATGATGATTGAGTAAAGAACTTAGTTTTTATACTTTTTATGTGAGATGGAACATGTATGATTTGTTTAATCAAATGATTATGAGGTATAATTTGATCATGATATTATGTTCTACGTGATGTATGAAAACTATTAGATTTGCTGAGCTGAATCTTGCAAAATAACCATTTTGTTGGTTAAGGATTAAAGGTAATGCTACGTGTTATTTGAATGATAAGGATCAGAAGTAATGCATGGAGATCATTTAATTTTGTTGAAAGTTTTATTTTAAATCATGTTTAAGGTTCTAAAAGATGTACTTGATAGTAGTTTATGATGTTTAATTCATGTGAGTTGTAAACTTATATTGTCTGATGTATAGAGGATAATGAATTGAGATGTAAATTTTTATTTATTAATTTTGATAAAGTGAATCATAAAATAAATTTGATTCAAAGATATTTTAAAAGATAAAGGTAGTGATTCAGGGAATATAAAGGAAGAAGACATAAAAGTTCAAATTATTCCGCATTTTTATTAGCTATGACATCGAATAATGATGTAAAATTTGAAGTTAGACGTGTTGTTAACGACAGAAGTCGAGAGTTAAATTATTAAAATTTTGGGGTTGTTACAGTAAAGTTCATACAGTTGTTATAGTTGTTACAGTTGATGTCCTGGGATGCACAGAGGAGCAAAAGGTTCCCTTCACCACTTTTATGTTACGTGGAGAGGCAAATTACTGATGGGAATCTGTAAAACGTACTCATCTTTCTGCACTTAAGATGTCTTGGGAGAAGTTCCAGGAATTGTTCAAAGACAAATATTTTTCAGAAAGTATTCTTTATATGAAAGAGGTGGAATTCATCAAACTGGAATAGAACAATATGATTGTATCACAATATGAGGCCAGGTTTGCGGAGTTATCCCGGTTTGCATCCCATTTGGTGGATAATGAGGAACGAAAGACACTAATGTTTCTGAGAGGTTTGAAACATAAAATTCGTCAAAACCTCATTTCTCATAAACTTTGTTTGTATTCAGATATTGTGAATATGACTCAATTATTGGAGCGAGATAATAAGTAAGTTCAACCAAAAGACAACAACCGACAACACGATAATAGTCCTACCAGTGGCAATAGTCATCGGAGCAGTGATAACCAACGTGGAGGAAATTATCATGCCATAAATGATAACCGCTTTGGTGGTAATCATGGCCAAGATAATAGGAGAGGTGAACCAAGTGGAAATAAATTTAAAAAGAGAAGATTTAATAATGATAACGAAAAGACATCGACAACAGCACCAACATCCATTTCTAGGGAAGGAGAACGAATACCAGTTTGATGTTACAGATGTGGAGAGGAGATACACAACAGTCCAAACTGTACACAGTCTTTTAAGGTGTGTTTTAATTGTGAAAAGGACGGTCACATAGCTCGATTTTGTCATGTAGCAAAGTCAAGTCTAGCTGTAATGGTGACACCAAAGGCGACTATGGACAAGTCAAAGTCAGTGGTTCAGGGGAGAGCTTTTGTCGTGACTTCCCAAAAAGCAAGGAACCCGAACGAAGTTATCACGGGTAAGCTAATCATAAACTCTTGCAAAGTCTATACCTTATTAGATACCGGTTCTACACATTCTTTTATTTCACCTGCTTGTGCTCAATGTTTGAACTTGACCTCCTGAGAAATTAGACTCTAACTTATATGTTGAAACTCTGTTAGGAGAAACCTTCATTACATCCACTATTTATAAATCTTGTTTGATTCAAATAGGCACCCTCATATTACCTGTTGATTTAATCTCTTTGAAAATACTTGCATTGGATGTGATTTTAGGGATTGATTGGTTAACTACTCATCATGCTAAAATTGATTGTTTTCGTAAGGTCGTTAGTTTTCATATTCCTAATTAACCAAACCACTAAAGTTAATCACTGTCATATTAAGCCATAAAGCCTTTCGTTTATTAAAAAATGGATGTCAAGCTTTCTTAGCCAATGTCACGGATTTAAACAAAAATACGTCAGATTTGAATGATATTTCTGTTGTTAATAAATTTCTTGACGTATTTCTGGAAGAACTTCCTGGCCTACCCCCAGAGCGTGAAATCAAATTTTGTATGACCTTGGACCTGGTACAAACCCATTTCTAAAACCCCATATTGAATGACTCCTATTGAACTTCAGGAGTTAAAAACCCAACTATAGGAACTGTTAGA
Organism: Panax notoginseng; assembly: GCA_016801055.1. Classification (NCBI taxonomy): domain Eukaryota; kingdom Viridiplantae; phylum Streptophyta; class Magnoliopsida; order Apiales; family Araliaceae; genus Panax; species Panax notoginseng. The sequence goes on along the minus strand of CM029014.1, from coordinate 64,056,248 downwards.
CATTGGTTTCATTCGTCTTAGTACATTTTCTTGGGGTGCTCCTATTTTATTTGTAAATAAGAAAGATGGGAGTATGTAACTTTGCATTGACTATTTGGAGTTGAACCATATCACCATTAAAAATAGGTACCCGTTACCTCGCATTAATGACCTGTTTGACCAGTTACACGGTGCTAAATTCTTCTCAAAGATTGATCTTCATTCCGAATATCATCAGTTAAAGATTAAAACTGATGACATTCCAAAGACTGCTTTTAGAACTCGGTACAGGCATTACGAATTCCTAGTCATGTCTTTTGGATTGACTAATGCTTTTGCTACCTTCATGGATATGATGAACTGAGTATTCAAGGAATATTTGGATCATTTTTTGGTTGTCTTTATTGATGACATCCTCATCTATTACAAAAGTCGTGAAGATCATGAACAACACTTGAGGCTGATACTCCAAAAGCTTTGTGAAAACAAGCTATATGTCAAGTTAAAGAAATGCGAGTTCTGGCTTGAGGAAGTAGCATTCCTTAGGGCATGTGGTATCGAAACACGGAATATTAGTTGAACCGACAAAGATTGAAGAAATATAAAGTTAGGAGAAACCTAAGTTAGTAACCAAAATACGTAGTTTTCTGGGCTTAACAGGTTATTATCGGAGATTCCTGAAAAGATTTTCTCGAATCACCACTCCATTAACTTAGCTGACTCGAAAAGATATAAAATTATGATGGAGCGAGAAATGTGAGAAGAACTTCTAAGAACTCAAGAGGAGACTCATTTCAGCACCTGTTCTGACAATACCATCAGGTTAAGAGGGATTTGTAATATACAACGATGCTTCAGGCAGAGGTTTAGGATGTGTTCTCATGCAACATGAGAAAGTCATAGCCTACGCCTCATGATAACTCAAACAATATGAGAGGAATTATCCTACTCATGATCTAGAGTTGATAGTAGTCATTTTCACGTTAAAGATATGGAGACACTACCTGTATGGGGAGAAAGTGGAGATCTATACAGATCATAAAAGCCTCAAATATTTCTTCACCCAAAAAAACTCAACATTGGGCAATGATGTTGGCTCGAGCTGTTGAAAGATTACTACTATACCATTCAATGCCATCCTGGAAAAGCGAGTAGTTGACTCGTTGAGTAGAAGATCGTATGCGGGTACGAGTACGATGTTGTTAACACAAAGACCCATTTTGTATGACTTACAAAGGATGGAGATAGAGTTAAAAACTCCAGGGACTCACGTGAAGATGACAAATATACGAGTAGAACTGACTTTAATTGATAAAGTTAAAGTTACTCAAGCTGCAGACCCGGAGCTGATGAGTATGAAGAAGAAAATACAAGAAGGTGCTATTCCAGAAGCAAGAATCGATGAAGATGGAATACTTCGAGTCAACTCCAGACTTTGTGTTCCTAACGACTCTGATTTGAAGTATAGAATCATTATGAAAGCACACAACACACCGTTTGCAATCCATCCTGGGAGTACCAAAATGTATCATGATATTCGACATACATTTTGGTAGAGCAATATGAAGAGAGAGATCGCAAAATTTATCTCAAGGTGTTTAACTTGTCAACGTGTCAAGATGGTGCATCATGTACCAAAATGTCCATTGCAACCACTTAAAATTCTAGAATGGAAGTGGGAGCACATCAACATGGATTTCATTACTGGTTTTCCTAAGGTTTCTCAAGGCATAGGTACAATTTGGGTCATTGTCGATAGATTAACCAAGTCTACTCATTTCTTGCCTATACGAGAAACTTATTCACTTGAAAGACTTGCTCGTATGTACATAAATGAGATTGTGAGGTTGCATGGTATGCCAGTATCCATAGTTTCAGATCGAGATCCAAGATTCACTTCACGATTTTGGGTCAGCTTACAGAAAGCTATGGGCACTAATTTACAATTCAGTTATGCAAATCATCCCCAGACGGACGGGCAATCAGAAAGGACTATTCAAACTCTTGAAGATCTATTGAGACTCTACATACTAGATTTCAAAAGAAGTTAAGACAAGTACTTGCCATTAGTGGAATTCTCCTACAATAATAATTATCAAGCAAGTATAGGCGTGATTCCATTCGAGGTATTGTATGGACGAAAGTGTCGTTCTCTAGTGTCCTGGGACGAGGTGGATGAAGTAACATTGTTGGGACCAAAATTAGTACGCATGACTACGAAAAACATTCAAATGATCCGGGAATGTTTACAAACAGCATAAGATCGACAAAAGAGTTATGTTGATCTTCATCGAAGGGATGTGGAATTTAATGTCAGAGATCATGTATTATTACGTGTTGCTCTATAGAAAGGAGTTAGGAGATTTGGAAAGAAAGGAAAGCTGAACCCTCGATTCATTGGTCCATTTGAAATCCTCGACCGAGTAGGAACTGTGGCTTATAGACTCGCCTTACCACCAAGTATGTCTCGTGTTCATAACGTTTTTCATATATCCATGCTACGTAAATATGTGAAAAACCCGAACCACATTATTGAATTAGAACCATACGAGATAGCAGAAGATTTGACGTATGTAGAGGTACTTGTTAAAATCTTGAATAAGAAGGAACATATTCTACGCTTAAAGGTTATACCTCAAGTCAAAGTTTTATGGAGAAACCATGATATTGAGAAAATGACATGGGAGTTAGAATTTAAAATAAAAATAAGGTATCCTCACCTCTTCGACATACTAGGTAAGTACATCAATTTCGAGGACAAAATTTTATAAGGAGGGGAGGTTGTAAGACCTCAACTTTTTATGAATAAAGATTTAATTTTCTCTAAATATTATTTTAAATAATAAGGTGTTGATTTGATATAATGCTATAGTTATGGGTGATAGTGCAAATTATTCAAAGTAAGCAAGTTGTCATAAGATATTCATTTGGTCTGGGAATATTCTTTTTGTCGGGGAATATTCGAAAGATGACGCAACCTTTGGTGAACCACATAACAGAATAACTGTTGGATATAGAAAGCGACAGAAATAACCTTTTTATAAAAACTAACGGCAAAACTTTTACCGTTAAATCTTGAAATACCCAGTGATAAAAGTATAGTAATACGCATTATTGCATAATAGCACACGTTATTGCACATTATCTCTGATTATTGATTCTTACGTAAGAAGTCACTCAATATTCAATAATTATCATAGTAGTTACTGCATAATATCTCATATCATTGATTCAATATGTTTTATAATTGCACGCTAGTAAGGAGAAATCCTTATCGGAACTCCCCCTCTTTCCTAAGAACGATCTAGTTGTCAATATTGTGAATCTATAATATTAATTAGGAATAATTATTGATAGATTGAAGAGTTATAAATAATTGATAAATAAAATAAAAATTATTGATAAATATGATAAGTAAATATTTGTTTAATTTGATATAAATGGAGAAATTTTAGTATAAGATATTTGTTGAAAGTCTGACATACTTTTCTATAGAACCATAGTTATCTTCTCCGATAAAATATTCATTCAGATATATTATTATAATATATTATAGTAGTATAATTTTATATATTATAATTGTTTAAATAGTAAAACATGTGGAGAAATGGTGGAAGTGAGAAGCTTGGTTTTGAAAACCTTATTTTCAAAACAAGTATGATGCAAAAATTATCCGCATGTGAAATTTGTCAATCCTGATGTGCTAGCATTTTTCTATAAATAGGTTGCTTAGTTAAATAATGAAACTCACACCAGAATAAGAATTTTTTTCTCTATAATATTGAGCGTATTTCTTGTGAGTATAAGAATATTTTGAGTGTTGATAACAGTGTAAGATTTGTGACACTCTCAAATTCGGGTACTTCATTCCCACAAGACTTGGTGTTTATTTTCCATACATTCATACTAACTACCCAAATATAATACAATTTAAACCATAAGTCCTCTCATTAAAAAGGGTTACATCATTAAGTTCAATAAAAATCTCCTAGGTTATCTAACCTTTAACATAAATCAAGTGCGAAAATAAAATAACTACATTACATCATTTAAATAAAGTCTATCAACATAAAAGCCAATAAATTACAAGTCTTCATCACTTGTACATTTTTCCTTTTCCTTTATTTGTGGTAGGTTCATCGACCTTCTCAACCTTAGCTACAATAATTAAATTTATGCAAGAGTGAACAAATAAATGCTCACTAGATATAGCAATGAACAACGATAGCATAATAACCGTCAATGAATAAGCTCATTAGAGATGAATAATACTCTGTCAATGATAACCAAAAACTGGAATCAAAATATGAAATATCTGAGGGTCATAAGACCAAGAACTATGTCCATGGTTACAAGTAATATTTTAACTTTAACCTAAACAGTTATACTGTAGGGACTTCATGTGACGCCCCCAAATTCGGGTACTTAAAACCTGAACTCGGTGCTTCACGATACCATTTCTATGAGCAAAATAATACAATAATAATAGCAATAATATAGATAACAAACTTAATTTACATATGCATCAAAGTCTATTCCCAAGTACGAGACCTTTAATCATTCATTACATCATAAATAATAAGTATCATTGTCTTAATAAACTCTAATTATTACACAGAATAATATAAACTCATTCGAACAGCTTTCCTTTTCCCTTGTTCTTGCTTGAACCTTCTGGTTGATCATACTTAGCTGAAAACATTTAAATTTAAAGCAAGAATGAGCATTTGATTGCTCAGCAAGCAATAACAAATATATAAATTAACTGAAAGAATTAAATATTTTCTTTGAATAATACTTCTACAATGAATCAACAGTTGTGAAGTAAGCTGAACCAATAATAACAACATATCACTTCTATATAAAATTTTTCAAACTACGTACTGACTATAACTGGAGATCAGTCAACAGACTGTGAACATTATTTTCTATTTTCGAAAAGGTTAAACATAAATTCATCTGTAACCCGTCATAACTTACGGGCACGGGGGGTGATCAGCCCGTTATGCCCTGTATTGATCAATACTACATGCAAGAACGATATTATCGTTCACTTTATCCACCTTAGGTGCACAAAAGTTTTCCCATATTCGGGATATTCATACTTAGTCGGGAATCCAAACCAAAATAATCTGGTTGGATACAATAAAGTTCTATCTTGCTCAACAATATTTTTAAGTTTATGTCTAGCCAAATCAAATAGCTTAGACGGCTTTCAAGTCATCGTATACATACTTGAAATCAATAAGTATGTATCAACATGTGATCAAATACAATGGTTATCCAAGTGGGGACACTAACCCTATATAGAAATTAACGAACATAATAAATATCTGAATTATACAATAGTACTGTATTGATAAACAATGATTCGATAATTTAAGAACTTGTATGAATACAAAGATTTGATACATAATCGATAACAATAGAGTTAATAATATGGCACAATAATATGATTCTGAAATATTCTTAGTCATGTCCATTACATAAACTAAATACAAAGTTAGGATACTTGCACAATGTAAAGAATAGTTCAGATACTTGCTCAATAATAATTGGAGTAAGTTTAGGAAACTTGCCTGAACTGCTGCTTACAATAATGCAACTTAGTTTTATCTTTTATACAGAAACCTAGCATTAATAACATCATTCGTTTGATTAGAATAATATATCATATCGCATAGTACTGCTATTTGCAGTCAGCACATAACCTAATCACATTGTCACATATGTTTAGCTGTCATTGAATCATAAACAAACACGTATCTAGTCAATTTATCTAAGTCTAGATTAATTTCTGAAATATTTCGGTGTATCGACGACTTTATCAGGTAAATATCGAGTCTAAGACTCTTATTCTAAAGTTCAATAACTGAAAATATCAGTCATATTATTTTATTTGACTTATAATAATTTTTAATTAATTATTATAATTTATCATAATTTTTCAAACTCCGAAATCATTATTAAATGATTTAAATCTTAAATAATTCCATTGCCAAAATATTAAAGTTATTTATAATAACTCAAAATATTTTTAAAGTATTAATATTACCCTTAAATGATTTTTAAAACATTTAAAATTATTTTTAAATAATTACCATTAATATTAGAATATTAATTTATTATTTATCAAAATATTAAAAGTCATTTATTATAACTTAAAATATTTTTAATTTATTTATTCCCTTTTTAAATGATTTTTAATTCAATAAAACTATTTTAAACTATTTATTTAATATAATTATGAAATAAACTTAATATCATTAATATTTAATTATTAATAAAATTTACCTTTAAATATCAAAAGCTATATTTTATAACTCAAAATATTTTTAAACTATTTATTTTCATTTAAAATAATTTTTATAATATTAAAATTATTTTTAATTAATTTATTTAATATAATTATTAACTAAATTTAATATCATTAATCTTAAATAATTAATGAAATTTATCTTAAAATATTAAAAGTTATGTTTTATAACTTAAAATATTATTAAATACCTCATTATTATTTAAAATGATTTTTAATTCAATAAAATCATTTTTAATTCAATAAAATCATTTTTAATTAATTTATTTAATGCATTTATTAAATAATTTAAATACCAATAATATCCAAATAAATATTAATATATATGAAAAATATGTTAAATTATTTAAAGTTAATTTTTATAACTTAAAATAATTTTTAAAACTTTTTTTTGTAATTTTCAGATTTTATTTACTATTTTTAAATGATTTTTAGAAATTAAATTAATTATTTTAAATATGTATGTCGCTAAAGTCCTTTGGCGACAATAAGTGTCGCCTTAGGTGTTCTTGAGGCTCAAGAACATTCATAGACTGTGATCGTGTGGTATACTTTGACCAAGCTTAATTCCCAATCTGTAATGCTTCTAGACTAGCTGTTGATCAGAGGTTGTAGTACTCATGTAGTACTCTAACAACAACCATGGTCATAACATGTATCAAATGAAAGATCTAAAGACCTAAAGTAGTTGTCAGAACGTTTCTGGCCTGCCCAAAATTTTCAGTTATGGCCGGTCAACGCTTTTGTTGACCTTAAATCTGACAATCTGTTCATGTTATAGTTGTGTTAGACGTCAGGGCTTGTAGACTAACTAATAGGGTATGAAGTTTGATCATTTCTCAAGCATAAACATCAATAACAAGCAAGATCTAAGCCACAGAACTAGCTGTCAGAGTTGTTTTTCATTTTCTAGGTTACCTGTGACAACCCGAGAATTTAGAGAATTTTTTTAAAATTTTTATTTATTGATTTAAGGTTCAAAATTAGAACATAGACAGAAAATAAGTGTATGCGTATGATATTTTTAAGATGGAATTTTGAGGATATCAAAATTATGTGAAGGATTTAGGTGAATTATTCAGGACTAAAGAAAACGTGATTATGTTCTGTGTATATGTGTACAGCATGTGGTTAAGGGTCAAGGGTTGACCAGATAATTGATATCGGTAACAAACCCTAAGTATATATTAAGAACGTCAACGTTCGGTTAGAAAATTCTAGCGATTCGTAAGAAACCCTAGAAACCGGTTCTGGAAATCCTAATTTCAGTTCCGGGTATTCGAAACCATAATTCGAAAGTTAGAAACCCTAAATTGGAAACTTAATGGCATAAGTGTAAATAATTATAAGATTAATTAGGGTTAATCTTAACAAATTGGTTAGAAAATCTTAATTTCAAAATCTGAAACCCTAATTTATAATTCGGGAAAACCTAAGTGTTAATTTAATAATATTAGTGTTAATTAGGAAATATTAATCCTAATTTTCAAGTATGAGTAATTAGAAAACTCTAATCTAATTACGAAATCTAATTTTTAAATTAAAAATTTATTTTACATTAGAAAACCTAATTTTTGGGTTATAAACCCTAATATATAATTTTGGCCCTAATTGCTTAATTAGTGAGTTTAATTACGAAATATTAATCCTAATTAGCAATTTTTAAGTTATGATTATGAAAATTTTATATAATTAGAAAATTTTAATTATAAATTAGAAATATTAATTTTCTATTTTTTAAAAACCTAAATTAGAAATTTTAGAAAATTAAATGTGTAAACCCTAAGGGTTCCAAACCCTAAACCCTAAGAATGCTCTAAACCCTAAATCCACCCAAACCTTAAACCCTAAGGGTTTGCAACTAATGGAAATTCTAGAAATAAAAGGAAATGACTATTTTGCCCTTCTTGGATTTTTAGAGGTAACTTACAAATCTTGGCATAATAGGAGTTGGTGACCAACCCTACCCACTCCATGTGACATATATGTGACGCCCCCAAAATTAGGTATACATCACCCATCTTGGGTCGTCAGATACATAGTACAGAATACAAATACAACTTACTAATACAGCTGTCGTGTACAATACGACAAAACATAAACTGCGAGTTTGAATACAAATATTATCTTCTAGAGAGTATTCATACTCAAAAGGAGTCCTCATTACATTTATTAACACACTATTACATAGAATAGTGAAGAATACTAACTAATACTATCATTCGAACCATCACTCCGTTTCCCGACTTGCCCCAGCTACGTTCTCATTTCCTGAAGAGAACAATGAAAAAAAAGGTTAAGCTCAACTAGCCTAGTAAGAAATATTATGACTAAGATAATGCAGAATAAATTATCATTAGCCTTCAATAATGTTAAACTGATAAAATATAATAGACATCAAGTTTAACTACAGCGGAACAAGCAATCCATTAAAAGAGTCAAGTAGAAAATAAACTCTACTATCTTTTATGATTTAAAAGGTTTTTCAACACTGTTATCGCTGGGACTCAGCTTAATAAAATAATCCACATCATCGAATCACCCCTGCACTACGACCAAGGATATTCGTGTATTCATTAATGGTCATGATCATGCCAACAACTGTCCATCAATGCACTACGGGCCAATGAGGACTTTTACCACACCATTTGTAACATTACGGTCATGATTATACCGAATAATCCCTGGTCATAATCATACCAAGTCCATCTATGCACTACAGGTCACAGATGACTTTCAACATTTTATAAACATGAGGATGATGACAATGATATAAGAATTCAATAAAACAAGTTCAAGAATTAATTTATCCAAGAATTAACAACGTCCAAATTGTCAACATGATACTACTTTGTGGAGTAAAATTCAAGAATACTTAGAAGAATATTTTCATGAAAAGATACTAGATGAACCGCAATTATCAAGGATATTCCACTAATTTCATGGAGTAATGAAGTCAAAACTTAACCAACTGAGTATAATAAAGAATGGAATAACAAAAGAAATCACCATGCATGCGATAGACCGCACAGACATGTTATTCTAACAGAATAATAAATAATGAAACTAGGTCCGGCGTAAACGCACAGACAGGATATTCCGACAGAATAATAAATAATGGAACCAGGTTCGGTGTTAAACACACAGACAGGATGTTCCAACAGAATAATAATAAAAACGGAACCAGGTCCGGTGTAAAACACACAGAGAGGATGTTCCAACAGAATAATAATAAAAACGGAACCAGGTCCGGTGTAAAACACACAGACAGGATGTTCCAACAGAATAATAATAAAAAACGGAACCAGGTCCGGTGTAAAACACACAGACAGGATGTTCCAATAGAATAATAGAAGAATGTCACCAAGTATAGGGTAGACCGCGTACACAGGTTATTCCAACAGAATAATAAGAAATGGAATAACAACAGTTCTCCTCATGAATAAGAAAGAATAACACCCCTTACCGTTTTAAAGAAGAGCTGAAATAAGGAAGTAGTTAAGTAGCATAATACTCTTCTTCTTTCTCTCTATAGTTTCTCTCTATAGTTTCTCTCTCTAGAGTTCAGTGAATTCGTAAAAAATAATGAAGGAATGAGCTGCTATTTATAAAAAAATAGAATGCATAGTAACTAATCCATGAACGGTCCAGATTGATTACTTTAATCTGACGGTCCATATTTAAAGAAAAATCTTTTAAATAAAATATAATATATTCTATTTATAGAATAACTTTAATAAAGTATTCTGTTTTATATAAAATGATGTTTCTGTTTTATTACATTAATAATACGAATAAAACAAAACGTCATTATCGCTAAATAATTCATATTATTAACTGACAATAATTGAATCAAACTGAGTGACTTCTCACATAAGCATTAATAATCAATACCGTGTGCTACTATGCAACCACACGTATTACTGTACTTTTACTACCGAGTAGTTCAACATTAACAATGGTAAAACTTCCGCCGTTATTTTTAATAAAATATTTTTGTCGTTTTCTCAATCTGACAATAATTCCGTTGTGGGGTCCACCAATGATTGTGCCGTTGTACGAATATTCCCTGTTAAAACGAATATTCTCTGACCAATCGAATATTATATAACAACTTGCGTACTTTGCAAAATTTATAAATATTACCCACAACTATAACATTATATCAAATTAACTCCATAATATTCAAAAATGATATTTATAGAAAATTCATCTTTATTTATAAAAGTTGGGGTCTTACAACCTCCCCTTCTTATGAAATTTCGCCCTCGAAATTAGGGTACGTACCTGGTATGTCGAAGAGGTAAGGATGCCTTGATTTCAATTCATATTCTAACTCCCAAGTCATTTCCTCAACATCGTGGTTTCTCCACAAAACTTTGACTTGAGGTATAACCTTGGAGCGTAGAATATGTTCCTTCTTATCCAAGATTTGAACAGGAACTTCTTCATACGTCAAATCCTCCGCTATTTCGTCCGGTTCTAACTCAATAATGTGGTTCGGGTCTTCCACATATTTGCGTAACATGGATATGTGAAAAACGTTATGAACACGAGACATACTTGGCGGTAAAGCGAGTCTATAAGCCATAGTTCCTACTCGATCGAGGATTAAAAATGGAACGATGAATCGAGGATTGAGCTTTCCTCTCTTTCCAAATCTCGTAACTCCTTTCCATGGAGCAACACGTAAGAACACATGATCTCCTACATCAAATTCCACGTCCTTTCGATGAAGATCAGCATAACTCTTTTGTCGATCTTGTGAGATTTTTATACGTTGTCGGATCGTTTGAATCTTTTCTGTAGTCATACGTACCAACTCCGGTCCCAACAACGTTGCTTCACCCACCTCATCCCAGCATACTGGAGAACGACATTTTCTTCCATACAATGCTTCGAATGGAGCCATGCCAATACTTGCTTGATAACTGTTGTTGTAAGAAAACTCCACCAATGGTAAGAACTTGTCCCAACTTCCCTTGAAGTCAAAGACACAGAGTCTTAATAGATCTTCAAGAGTTTGAATAGTCCTCTCTGATTGTCCGTCCGTCTGAGGATGATATGATGAACTAAATCGTAAATCTGTGCCCATAGCTTTTTGTAAACTAACCCAAAATCGTGAAGTGAATCTTGGGTCTCGGTCAGAAACTATGGATATGCAGTCTTACAATCTCGTTTATGTACATACGAGCAAGACGTTCAAGTGTATAAGTTTCTCGTATCGGTAAGAAATGAGCAGACTTGGTCAATCTATCAACAATGACCCAAATCGCATCAATACCTTGAGAAACCCTAGGAAGACCGGTAACGAAATCCATGGTAATGTGCTCCCACTTCCATTCTGGAATTTCAAGTGGTTGCAATGGACCTTTTGGTACTTGATGCTCCGCTTTGACTCGTTGACAAGTTAGACACCTTGAGATAAACAACGCTATCTCTCTCTTCATATTGCTCCACCAAAATGTATGACGAAGATCATGATACATTTTGGTACTTCCAGGATGGATTGCAAACGGTGTGTTGTGCGCCTCCATCATGATTTCATACTTTAAATCAGGGTTGTTAGGAACACAAAGTCTGGAGTTGACTCGAAGTATTCCTTCTTCATCGATTCTTGCTTCTGGCATAGCACCTTCTTGCACTTTCTTCCTCATACGCATCAGCTCCAGGTCTGTAGCTTGAGCAGCTTTAACTTTATCGATTAAAGTCGGTTCTACTCGTATATTCGCCATCATCACATGGGTCCCTGGAGTCTTTAACTCTATCTCCATCCTTTGCAAGTCACACAAAATGGGCCTTTGTGTTGACAATATCGCACTCGTACTTGCATATGATCTTCTACTCAATGCGTCAGCTACCACGTTCGCTTTTCCAGGATGGTATTGAATGGTATGATCATAATCTTTCAACAGTTCAAGCCAACGTCGTTGTCGCATGTTGAGTTCCTTTTGAGTGAAGAAATATTTGAGGCTTTTATGATCCGTAAAGATCTCCACCTTCTCCCCATACAAGTAATGCCTCCAAATTTTAAGTGCAAAGACAACAGCTGCCAACTCTAGATCATGAGTAGGATAATTCCTCTCATATTCCTTGAGTTGTCTTGATGCATAGGCTATGACTTTTCCATGTTGCATGAGAACGCATCCCAACCCTTTGCTCGAAGCATCACTGTAGATGACAAATCCCTCCGAGCCAGATGGTATTGTTAGAACAGGTGCTGAAATGAGTCTCCTCTTGAGTTTTTGAAAACTCTGCTCACATTCTTCGCTCCAACCGAACTTTGTATCTTTTCGAGTCAGCTGAGTTAATGGAGTAGCGATTCGAGAAAATCCTTCCACGAATCTCCGATAATAACCAGCTAAACCAAGAAAGCTACGTACTTCGGTCACTGATTTAGGTTGCTCCCAGCTTTGAATAGCTTCAATCTTTGCCGGGTCAACCGATATTCCACGACTTGATACTACGTGCCCAAGGAATGCTACCTCCTCCAGCCAGAACTCGCATTTCTTCAACTTGGCATAAAGCTTGTATTCACGAAGCTTTTGGAGTACCAGCCTCAAGTGTTGCTCATGATCTTCACGACTTTTGGAATAAATAAGGATGTCATCAATAAAGACGACCACAAAGTGATCCAAATATTCCTTGAATACCCGGTTCATCATATCCATGAAGGCAGCAGGAGCATTAGTCAATCCAAAGGACATGACTAGGAATTCATAATGCCCGTACCGAGTTCTAAAAGTCATCTTTGGAATATCCTCAGTTCTAACCTTCAGCTGATGATATCCAGAACGAAGATCGATCTTTGAAAAGAATTGTGCTCCTTGCAACTGGTCAAACAGGTCATCAATACGTGGCAATGGGTACCTGTTTTTGATGGTGACATGATTCAACTCCCGATAATCAATACAAAGTCGCATACTTCCATCTTTCTTCTTCACGAATAGCACAGGAGCACCCCAAGGAGAAGTACTAGGACGAATAAAGCCAATGTCTAACAATTCCTGCAGTTGGATCTTTAACTCCTGAAGTTCAATAGGAGCCATTCGATATGGGGCTTTGGAAATGGGTTTTGTGTCGGGTTCAAGGTCGATACAAAATTCAATTTCACGCTCTGGGGGTAGGCCAAGAAGTTCTTCAGGGAATACGTCAGGGAATTTATTAACAATAGAAATATCATTCAAAACTGACGTATTTTTGTTTAGATCCGTGACATGAGTTAAGAAAGCTTGACATCCGTTTTTCAATAAACGAATAGCTTTATGGCTTGAGATGACAGCGATTGATTTTAATGGTTTTGTTGCTTGAATTCACATAATAGGTCGATTAGGAATATGAAAGCTAACAACCTTACGAAAACAATCAATTTTTGCATGATGAGTAGTTAACCAATCAATCCCTAGAATCACGTCAAATGCAAGTATTTTTAATGAAATAAGATCGACAGGTAATGTGTGGGTACCAACTTGAACCAAACAAGACTTATAAATCGTGGATGTAATGAAGGTTTCTCCCAATGGAGTTTTAACAGATAAATCAAAGTCTAATTTCTCCGGAATCAAATTTAATCGATGAGCGCAAGTAGGAAAAATAAAAGAATGGGTAGAACCGGTATCAAATAAAGTATAGACTTCGTTAGAGTTTATGATAAGCTTACCCGTGATGACCTCATTCGGGTTCCTTGCTTTCTGGGAGGTCACAACAAACGCTCTCCCTTGCACTACCAGTTTTGACTTTTCTAGGACGGCCTTTGGTGTCTCCATCTTGGCTGAACTTGTTTTTGGTAAACGACAAAATCGAGCTAAATGACCTTCTCTTCCACAATTATAACATGCTTTAGACGGCATCGCGCAGTTTGGACTGATGTGCCCCTCCCCTCCGTATTTGAAACACATGATAGGTGGTCGTTCTCCTTCCTTAACAACGGGTGCTGGTGCTGACGTCTTTCCATCATTGTTGAATCTCCTCTTCTTGAAATGACCATTCTTATTGTTTTGGCCCTGATTACCACCGAAGTGGTTACCATTTCTGGCCTGTTGATTTTCTCCACGCTTGTTATCACCGCTTCGATGACTGCTCTCACTGGTATTATCATTTTGCCGACTGCTCTCTTTTGGTTGCGTTGACTCGTTATCGCGCTCCACTAACTGAGCCCTATTCACAACATCTGAATACAAACACAGTTTATGAGAAATAAGATGTTAACGTATCTCAGGTTTCAAACCTCGCAAAAACATTTGCGTCATTCGCTCTTCATTATCCACCAAGTGGGACGCAAACCGGGACAACTCAGCAAATTTGGCTTCGTACTGCGACACGGTCATATTATTTTGCTCCAATTTGATAAACTCCACCTCCTTCATGTGACGAATACTTTCAGGAAAGTATTTGTCGTTGAACAGCTCTTGAAACTTCTCCCAAGACATCTTCAGTGCGGCAGGTTGAGTACGCTTAATCGATTCCCACCAGTAATCTGCCTCTCCTCGCAACATAAAGGCGGCAAAGGGAACCTTTTGCTCCTCGGAGCATCCCAAGACATCAAATATCTTGGTAATTTGCTTTATCCATGTTTCCGCTATAAGTGGTTTTGGCTCTCCCTTAAACTCTGGTGGTCCCAGCTCCTTGAACTGTTTAGCGGTGACCGTCCGAGAGTTTTCAGTGTTTCCACCTATATTTTGGACAGGAGCCGCTCTCGCCTGCTGTTGCATGAACTGCATAAAGTTTCTGAACATTCCATCATTCATCATCTGGTCAGTGTTGTTGTTTGCATGAGGATTGTCACCTTCCTGATGCACATTATCCTGATGTGGTGAATCAACAGTCGCATGTGTTCCATTGCTATTCTCAACATTCTCAGATGCCATTTTCAGATACTGCCACAAAATAAAAGTTAATTGATATGTCATATATTATCCTTATATTATGACCGACCAATTAAATACCATGCAAATAAACTTAGGTAGGTCATACTAGCGAAGGAATTCCCCGTATCTCTCCTCCTAGTTCTATTCTCACATCTTAGGCAGGGATCATATCCCTAAGCTCTGATACCAACTGTGACGCCCCCAAAATTAGGTATACATCACCCATCTTGGGTCGTCAGATACATAGTACAGAATACAAATACAACTTACTAATACAGCTGTCGTGTACAATACGACAAAACATAAACTGCGAGTTTAAATACAAATATTATCTTCTAGAGAGTATTCATACTCAAAAGGAGTCCTCATTACATTTATTAACACACTATTACATAGAATAGTGAGGACTACTAACTAATACTATCATTCGAACCATCACTCCGTTTTCCGACTTGCCCCAGCTACGTTCTCATTTCCTGAAGAGAACAGTAAAAGAAAGGGTGAGCTCAACTAGCCCAGTAAGAAATATTATGACTAAGATAATGCAGAATAAATTATCATTAGCCTTCAATAATGTTAAACTGATAAAATATAATAGATATCAAGTTTAACTGCAGCGGAACAAGCAATCCATTAAAAGAGTCAAGTAGAAAATAAACTCTACTATCTTTTATGATTTAAAAGGTTTTTCAACACTGTTATCGCTGGGACTCAGCTTAATAAAATAATCCACATCATCGAATCACCCCTGCACTACGGCCAAGGATATTCGTGTATTCATTAATGGTCACGATCATGCCAACTGTCCATCAATGCACTACGGGCCAATGAGGACTTTTACCACACCATTTGTAACATTACGGTCATGATTATACTGAATAATCCCTGGTCATAATCATACCAAGTCCATCTATGCACTACAGGCCACAGATGACTTTCAACATTTTATAAACATGAGGATGATGACAATGATATAAGAATTCAATAAAACAAGTTCAAGAATTAATTTATCCAAGAATTAACAACGTCCAAATTGTCAACATGATACTGCTTTGTGGAGTAAAATTCAAGAATACTTAGAAGAATATTTTCATGAAAAGATACTTGATGAAACGCAATTATCAAGGATATTCCACTAATTTCATGGAGTATAGAAGTCAAAACTTAACCAACTGAGTATAATAAAGAATGGAATAACAAAAGAAATCACCATGCATGCGATAGACCGCACAGACAGGTTATTCCAATAGAATAATAAATAATGGAACTAGGTCCGGCGTAAACGCACAGACAGAATATTCTGACAGAATAATAAATAATGGAACCAGGTCCGGTGTAAAACACACAGACAGGATGTTCCAACAGAATTATAATAAAAACGGAACCAGGTCCGGTGTAAAATACACAGACAGGATGTTCCAACATAATAATAATAAAAACGGAACCAGGTCCGGTGTAAAACACACAGACAGGATGTTCCAACAGAATAATAATAAAAACGGAACCAGGTCCGGTGTAAAACACACAGACAGGATGTTCCAATAGAATAATAGAAGAATGTCACCAAGTATAGGGTAGACCGCGTACACAGGTTATTCCAACAGAATAATAAGAAATGGAATAACAACAGTTCTCCTCATGAATAAGAAAGAATAACACCCCTTACCGTTTTAAAGAAGAGCTGAAATAAGGAAGTAGTTAAGTAGAATAATACTCTTCTTCTTTCTCTCTATAGTTTCTCTCTATAGTTTCTCTCTCTAGAGTTCAGTGAATTCGTAAGAAATAATGAAGGAATGAGCTGCTATTTATAAAAAAATAGAATGCATAGTAACTAATCAATGAACGGTCCAGATTGATTACTTTAATCTGACGGTCCATATTTAAAGAAAAATCTTTTAAATAAAATATAATATATTCTATTTATAGAATAACTTTAATAAAGTATTCTATTTTATATAAAAAGATGTTTCTGTTTTATTACGTTAATAATACGAATAAAACAAAACGTCATTATCGCTAAATAATTCATATTATTAACTGACAATAATTGAATCAAACTGAGTGACTTCTCACATAAGCATTAATAATCAATACCGTGTGCTACTATGCAACCACACGTATTACTGTACTTTTACTACCGAGTAGTTCAACATTAACAATGGTAAAACTTCCGCCGTTATTTTTAATAAAATATTTTTATCGTTTTCTCAATCCGACAATAATTCCGTTGTGGGGTCCACCAATGATTGTGCCGTTGTACGAATATTCCCTGTTAAAACGAATATTCCCTGACCAATCGAATATTGTATAACAACTTGCGTACTTTGCAAAATTTATAAATATTACCCACAACTATAACATTATATCAAATTAACTCCATAATATTCAAAAATGATATTTATAGAAAATTCATCTTTATTTATAAAAGTTGGGGTCTTACATATAACTCTAATCTCAGCAGCAAAATCAGCTCCATGCATTGAATCAAAAAAAAATAAAAAAATAAAAACCTAATAAGGTAAGAAAAAGACTCACTTTCCATTTTTATTTTGCCCAAGTCCCTTCTCTCTCTATATTTTTGGATCTTAGAGTGAGAGAGTGTGAGAAAACAAGCTAAGATCATGTAACAAAACACCAAGAACAGATCATGAAGTCAGAAATTAAAGATCAAAGCTTCAAAATGGTAAGAACCCTAATTTTCGAAATCTCTTGATTTTATGTTAGATGTTGTAATTGATGGATTAGATATGTATAATAAGGTATTTTTGAGTGATCTGGGTTGTTGGATCATGGATCCATAACATCCAAGTGCACGAAATGGCAAAATTTTCAAATCTGGAAAAGTTGAAAGATAAGGCCTGACAGTCAAATGTCAGGGCCTCTAGATCTTTATGTGTTAGCAGTTTGTGTTGTTTTAAGTTTTAAACTTGTAGTATGTCATGTTGTCTATGATCTAGACTTGGAACCAGGGTCATATCATGTGCAGATTTAAAGTTATGAGTGGTCAAACTCAGTTGACCAACCACAAAAGTGAGAATCTGGGCAGCCCAGATTTGCCCAGATAGCTTCTGACAAGTTTTGCTAGCTCTTGATCTTGCAGTTGTTTGTCATTTTGGCCATGTTTTTGTTGCTATGTTGTAGTATGGTATGTGATCTACTTATAAAAGTCATTATATAATCTATATACATAACAGAACCAAGATTGTAAGTGGTCAAATAGGCGTTGACCAATTGCTTGAGCGAAATCTGGGAAACCCAGAAATCGTCAAGAGCAGCTTCTCTAACAGTAGATTGACCAGCCTAAATCTTTCTTTTGTTATGATGTTATTATGTTATGATGTAATACAGTTGTACTTTGGAATATGTTCTATACAATCAAATCATTATATCACACAAACCGAGTCTGGGAAGCTAAGCTTTAAGGATTCAAAATAGGTACATTTAATTCTGGAAATTCTAGAAAAACGAAGAACACGTTGTCAGAATATTTGGAGACTCAGATCTCTATGATCTGATGTTGTATGGCCATGTAACAAGTTGGTAATTCTAGTATTACATTAGTACTTCAGATCTAACCAAAGTACAAGCCCAGAAACTCATTAACTAAGAAATTAGAACCGGTCAAACCAAGCCCCTCGATCTCTGACATGGTTTTCTGGGCAGCTCAAGAACACCTATAGCGACGGTTCTGTCGCTATAGGGTCCTTTCGTGACAGTTTTAATTTCTAATTTCCGAAAATTATTAAATAAATAGAAAAAAAATAGTTTTTAATTATTAAAAATACTAAATAAATTCTGAAAAAATATTTTAATTTTTGAAAAATAGTTTTTAATTCTTTTGAGTATATTTTATAAATATTTAATATTTTTGAAATATAAATGATATTTAATTTATTTAATTATAATATTAAATAAACTATTTAAAAATAGTTTTAATTCATGAAAAATCATGAAAAATAATATTACGGTAAAAGAAAATATTTTAAGTTATTTTCAATGAATTTTTATATTTTGTCATGAATTTCATTAATTAATTATTAATAATGGTAATTAGTTTATTTAATGAATATATTAAATAAATTAAGGAAAAATGGATTTAATGCTTTATAAATCATATAAAAAATGATTTAAGTGTTAGAAAAATATTTTAAGTTATAAAATATAACTTTTGATATTTTGTCATGAAAATATTAAAATTTTAATATTAATAGCAATTATCGGGTAATGCATTTAAGTGTTTAAAAATCATATTTAAATAATTTTAAGGTATTAAAAATACTTTGATATATTATAAATATATTATAATATTATGACATGTATTTCATTAATATTTGATAATAAATAAATATTAATGATAAAAGAATTATGTGATATTTAATTCATTTAAATACAAGTTTAATGATTAAAAATTTACGATAAATAGTAATAATTATTTAAAAATTATTACAAGTCTGTGAAAAATATTTTAACTGAAAATAAAATTATCTGAGATAATTGTTAAGTGTTAGGTCAGAGTTTAATTGAACTTAGACTCGATAAAAGTCCGACTAGACCGCCGGGATGTTAAAATTATGTCGGTTTCAACTCGGACTTAAATAGTCTGACTTGATACTAAGTTTTATGTGCTGAATAGACTGATAGGGTTATGTGCTATGTGTTTAGGTTATTTCATGTATGTCTATATATATAATAGTATTATATTGTGATGATATTATTCTAATTTTAGAGATCTATATTACTAATATTAGGTCTTCGGATAAAGTGATATAAATTGCGTAGCGGTAATCAACGGTTCAGGCAAGTTTGTTTTTACTTAACTCTACTAAGAGTGTTTCATTCGGATAAGCTTATGGTTAATCATTATTGGTAGCCATGAATTGTACTCTGTACATATTGCATGTATAAGTCAGGTATGAAAGGCTGATCACCTTCATTACCCTTCGGTTCAGAAATATTTGTTCATGTTATATACTTGTTCAGTCATAAACTTTGTGACGCCCCCAAAATTAAGTATACATCACCCATCTTGGGTCGTCAGATACAAAATACAGAAATCAAATACAACTTACTAATACAACTGTCGTGTACAATACGACGAAACATAAACTGTGAGTTTGAATACAAATATTATCTTCTAGAGAGTATTCATACTCAAAAGGAGTTCTCATTACATTTATTAACACACTATTACATAGAATAGTGAGGACTACTAACTAATACTATCATTCGGACCATCACTCCGTTCCCCGACTTGCCCCAGCTACGTTCTCATTTCCTGAAGAGAACAGTCAAAGAAAGGGTGAGCTCAACTAGCCCAGTAAGAAATATTATGACTAAGATAATGCAGAATAAATTATCATTAGTCTTCAACAATGTTAAACTGATAAAATATAATAGACATCAAGTTTAACTGCAGCGGAACAAGCAATCCATTAAAAGAGTCAAGTAGAAAATAAACTCTACTATCTTTTATGATTTAAAAAGTTTTTCAACACTGTTATCGCTGGGACTCAGCTTAATAAAATAATCCACATCATCGAATCATCCCTGCACTACGGCCAAGGATATTCGTGTATTCATTAATGGTCATGATTATGCCAACAACTGTCCATCAATGCACTACGGGCCAATGAGGACTTTTACCACATTATTCGTAACATTACGGTCATGATTACACCGAATAATCCCTGGTCATAATCATACCAAGTCCATCTATGTAGTACAGGCCACAGATGACTTTCAACAGAATATAAACATGAGGATGATGACAATGATATAAGAATTCAATAAAACAAGTTCAAGAATTAATTTATCCAAGAATTAACAACGTCCAAATTGTCAACATGATATTACTTTGTGGAGTAAAATTCAAGAATAATCAGGAGAATATTTTCATGAATAGATACTAGATGAAGCGCAAATGTCAAGGATATTCCACAAATTTCATGGAGTATAGAAGTCAAAACTTAACAACTAAGTATAATAAAGAATGGAATAACAAAAGAAATCACCATGCATGCGATAGACCGCACAGACATGTTATTCCAACAGAAAAATAAATAATGGAACCAGGTCCGGCGTAAACGCACAGACAGGATATTCCGACAGAATAATAAATAATGGAACCAGGTCCGGCGTAAACGCATAGACATGATATTCCGACAGAATAATAATAAAAATGGAACCAGGTCCGGTGTAAAACACACAGACAGGATGTTCCAACAGAATAATAATAAAAACGGAACCAGGTCCGTTGTAAAACACGCAGACAGGATGTCCCAACAGAATAATAATAAAAACGGAACCAGGTCCGGTGTAAAACACACGGACAGGATGTTCCAACAGAATAATAGAAGAATGTCACCAAGTATAGGGTAGACCGCGTATACAGGTTATTCCAACAGAATATTAATAAATGGAGTAACAACAGTTCTCTTCATGAATAAGAAAGAATAACACCCCTTACCGTTTTAAAGAAGAGCTGAAATAAGGAAGTAGTTAAGTAGCAGAATACTCTTCTTCCCTCTCTCTATAGTTTCTCTCTATAGTTTCTCTCTCTAGAGTTCAGTGAATTCGTAAGAAATAATGAAGGAATGAGCTGCTATTTATAAAAAAATAGAATGCATAGTAACTAATCCATGAACGGTCCAGATTGATTACTTTAATCTGACGGTCCATATTTAAAGAAAAATCTTTTAAATAAAATATAATATATTCTATTTATAGAATAACTTTAATAAAGTATTCTGTTTTATATAAAAAGATGTTTCTGTTTTATTACGTTAATAATACGAATAAAACAAAACGTCATTATCGCTAAATAATTCATATTATTAACTGACAATAATTGAATCAAACTGAGTGACTTCTCGCATAAGCATTAATAATCAATACCGTGTGTTACTATGCAACAACGCGTATTACTGTACTTTTACTACCGAGTAGTTCAACAGTATCAACGGTAAAACTTCCGCCGTTATTTTCATAAAGTATTTTTGTCGTTTTCTCAATCCGATAATAATTTCGTTGTGGGGTTCACCAATGATTGTACCGTCGTACGGATATTCTCCGACAAAAAGAATATTCCCCGACCAATCGAATATAATATGACAACTTGCATACTTTGCAAAATTTATAAATACTACCCATAACTATTATATCAAATCCACACCATAATATAAAAAATTTATTTCGAGAAAAATTAAATTTTTATTCATAAAATTTGGGGTCTCACAATCTCCCCTCCTTATGGAATTTCGCCCTCAAAATTTACGTACGTACTTGGTATGCCGAACATGTGAGGATACCTTGACTTCACTTCAAATTCTAACTCTTGAGGTATAACCTTTAAGCATCGAATATGATCCTTCTTATCCAAGATGTTAACACGTATCTCCTCATACGTTAAATCTTTCGTTATTTCGTCCGGTTCTAAATTAATAATGTGGTTCGGGTCGTCCACATATTTACTTAACATCGATACGAAAAAAAAATGTTTTGAACACGCAACATACTTGGCGGTAAAACGAGTCTATAGGCCACAATTCCTACTTCATCGAGGATTTCAAATGGGTCAATTACATCGAGAGTTGAGATTTCCCTTCTTCGTCGATTCTTGCTTCTAGAATAATGCCCTCTTGAACCTTCTTCTTCACATTTATCAGCTCTGAGTATGTAGCTTGAGCGACTTTAACTTTATCGATTAAAGTCGATTTTAATCGTATATTCGTTATCTTCACGTGGGTTCCTATATTCGCACTTGTAACCGTATACGATCTTCTACACAACGCGTCAGCTACCACGTTCACTTTTCCACGATGTTATTGAATGGTAGGATCGTAATCTTCAACAGCTCGAGCCAATGTCTTTGGCGCATAATACGTTCGTTTTAGTTGAAGAAATATTTGAGGGTTTAAGAAATAGATTTTGTACTGGGGTCAATACAAAATTCAATTTTACGCTCTGGGGTAGGCTAAGAAGTCTTCAAGAATACGTCAAGAAATTTATTAACAATAGAAATATCATTCAAAACTGTGACCCTCATCCAAGACTTGGATAACACGTCACATTGATACCTATCAACTTGCCATCGTCATTCATAACGTCTCCTACGGAAAGTCTAGCTTCGGTGCATTCCACATAAGGAAGTTATCAGCGAAAGGCTCGGGGCTCTTTACTTATGGCTTGATATAACAATGATTAACTTTAGTGGTTTGGTTACTTAAATTCGCATAATAGGTTGGTTAGGAATATGAAAGCTAACAACCTTACGAAAAACATGATGAGCAGTTAACCAATCGTTTTCAAAAATCACATCAATGCAAGTATTTTCAAAGAGATAAGATCAACAGGTAACGTGAAACTGTTGATTTGAACAAGATTTATAAATAGTGGAGGTAACAAAGGTTTCTCCCAACGGAATTTCAACAGATAAATCAAATTCTAACTTCTCCGGAGTTAAGTTCAAACATTGAACACAACTAGGTGAAATAAAAGAGTGAGTAGAACCGGTATCTAACACGGTATAGACTTCGCAAGAGTTTATGACTAACATACCCGTGATAATTTTATTCAGGTTCCTCGTCACGAAAAAAATGCTCTCTCTTAAACTACTGGCTTTGGCTTTTCTGGGACGGTCTTTGGTGCCTCCATCCTATCTGAACTTGTCTTCGATGAACGACAAAATCGGGCTAAGTGACCTTCTCTTCCACAATTATAGCATGCTTTGGATGGCATCGCGTAATTTGGACTGATGTGTCCCTCCCCTCCGCATTTGAAGCATATGATAGATGGTCGTTCTCCTTCCTTAACAACGGGTGCTGGTGCTGACGTCTTTCCATCATTGTTGAATTTTCTCTTCTTGAAATGTCCATTCTTAATGTTTTGACCATGATTACCATTGAAGTGGTTACCATTTCTGGCATGTTGATTCCCTCCATGCTTATTATCACCGCTTTGATGACTGTTATCACCAGTATTATCATTTTTTCGGCTGCTCTCTTTTGGTTGTGTTGACTCGTTATCGCGTTCTACTAATTGAGCCCTATTTACAACATCTGAATACAGACACAGTTTATGAGAAATAAGATATTGACGTATCTCCGGTTTCAAACCTCTTAAAAACATCCGCGTCATTCTCTCTTCATTATCGGTGTGGGACGCAAATTGGGATAACTCGGTAAACTTGGCTTCGTACTGCGACACGGTCATGTTGTTTTGCTCCAACTTGATAAATTCCACCTCCTTCATGTGACGAATACTTTCGGGAAAGTACTTGTCATTGAACAGTTCTTGGAACTTCTTCCAAGACATCTTGAGTGCGTCAGGCTGGGTACGTTTTACAGATTCCCACCAGTAATCTGCCTCTTCACGCAACATAAAGGTGGCAAAGGGAACCTTTTGCTCCTCGGAGCATTCCAAGACATCAAATATCTTGGTGATCTGCTTTAACCACGTCTCCGCCTTAAGTGGTTCTGGCTTTCCCAAAAACTCCGGTGGTCCTAGCTCCTTGAATTGCTTAGCGGTGACCAACTGTGGGTTGTCATTGTTTCCTCCTTCATTTTGGATAGGAGCCGCTCTCGCCCGTTGTTGCATGAATTGCTCCTTGAACTGCTTAGCGGTGACCGTCCGAGAGTTATTTTGTTGTTGCATGAATTGCATAAAGTCTCTGACCATCCCATCATTCACCATTTCATCGGTGTTATTATTTTCATTAGGATTATTGTCCTCTAGTTGCACATTATCCTGAGCATTGATCGTTGGTGATTCAATGGTCTCATGTGCTTCATTGTTTATCTCAACATTTTCGGATGCCATTTGCAAACACTGCAACAAAACAAGGGTTAATTAACATATAACATATTATCCATATACTTTGACCGACCAATTAAATACCAAATAAACTTAGGTAGGTCATACTAGCGAAAGAATTCCCCGTCTCTCCCCTCCTAGTTCTATTCTCACATCCTAGCCAGGGATCATATCCTTAAGCTCTGATACCAACTGTGACGCCCCTAAAATTAAGTATACATCACCCATCTTGGGTCGTCAGATACAAAGTACAGAAATCAAATACAACTTACTAATACAACTGTCATTTACAATACGACAAAACATAAACTGTGAGTTTGAATACAAATATTATCTTCTAGAGAGTATTCATACTCAAAAGGAGTTCTCATTACATTTATTAACACACTATTACATAGAATAGTGAGGACTACTAACTAATACTATCATTCGGACCATCACTCCGTTCCCCGACTTGCCCCAGCTACGTTCTCATTTTCTGAAGAGAACAGTCAAAGAAAGGGTGAGCTCAACTAGCCCAGTAAGAAATATTATGACTAAGATAATGCAGAATAAATTATCATTAGTCTTCAACAATGTTAAACTGATAAAATATAATAGACATCAAGTTTAACTGCAGCGGAACAAGCAATCCATTAAAAGAGTCAAGTAGAAAATAAACTCTACTATCTTTTATGATTTAAAAGGTTTTTCAACACTGTTATCGCTGGGACTCAGCTTAATAAAATAATCCACATCATTGAATCACCCCTGCACTACGGCCAAGGATATTCGTGTATTCATTAATGGTCATGATCATGCCAACAACTGTCCATCAATGCACTACGGGCCAATGAGGACTTTTACCACATCATTCGTAACATTACGGTAATGATTACACCGAATAATCCCTGGTCATAATCATACCAAGTCCATCTATGCACTACAGGCCACCGATGACTTTCAACAGAATATAAACATGAGGATGATGACAATGATATAAGAATTCAATAAAACAAGTTCAAGAATTAATTTATCCAAGAATTAACAACGTCCAAATTGTCAACATGATACTACTTTGTGGAGTAAAATTCAAGAATGATCAAGAGAATATTTTCATGAATAGATACTAGATGAAGCACAAATGTCAAGGATATTACACAAATTTCATGGAGTATAGAAGTCAAAACTTAACCAACTGAGTATAATAAAGAATGGAATAACAAAATAAATCACCATGCATGCGATAGACCGCACAGACAGGTTATTCCAACAGAATAATAAATAATGGAACCAGGTCTGGCGTAAACGCACAGACAGGATGTTCTGACAGAATAATAAATAATGGAACCAGGTCCGGCGTAAACGCACAGACAGGATATTCTGACAGAATAATAATAAAAACGGAACCAGGTCCGGTGTAAAACACACAGACAAGATGTTCCAACAGAATAATAATAAAAATGGAACCAGGTCCGGTGTAAAACACGCAGACAGGATGTTCCAACAGAATAATAATAAAAACGGAACCAGGTCCGGTGTAAAACACACATACAGGATGTTCCAACAGAATAATAGAAGAATGTCACCAAGTATAGGGTAGACCGCGTATACAGGTTATTCCAACAGAATAATAATAAATGGAGTAACAACAGTTCTCTTCATGAATAAGAAAAAATAACACCCCTTACCGTTTTAAAGAAGAGCTAAAATAAGGAAGTAGTTAAGTAGCAGAATACTCTTCTTCTCTCTCTCTATAGTTTCTCTCTATAGTTTCTCTCTCTAGAGTTCAGTGAATTCGTAAGAAATAATGAAGGAATGAGCTGCTATCTATAGAAAAATAGAATGCATAGTAACTAATCCATGAACGGTCCAGATTGATTACTTTAATCTGACGGTCCATATTTAAAGAAAAATCTTTTAAATAAAATATAATATATTCTATTTATAGAATAACTTTAATAAAGTATTCTGTTTTATATAAAAAGATGTTTCTGTTTTATTACGTTAATAATACGAATAAAACAAAACGTCATTATCGCTAAATAATTCATATTATTAACTGACAATAATTGAATCAAACTGAGTGACTTCTCACATAAGCATTAATAATCAATATCGTGTGTTACTATGCAACAACGCGTATTACTGTACTTTTACTACCGAGTAGTTCAACAGTATCAACGGTAAAACTTCCGCCGTTATTTTCATAAAGTATTTTTGTCGTTTTCTCAATCCGACAATAATTTCGTTGTGGGGTCCACCAATGATTGTACCGTAGTACGGATATTCCCCGACAAAAAGAATATTCCCCGACCAATCGAATATAATATGACAACTTGCATACTTTGCAAAATTTATAAATACTACCCATAACTATTATATCAAATCCACACTATAATATAAAAAAAATTATTTCGAGAAAAATTAAATATTTATTCATAAAATTTAGGGTCTCACAAACTTATTCCCGCTAGTTTATAATTATATTGTTGAATTTTAGTCAGCTTATTATTCAAATTTTTCAATCATGATATATCGTTATATTGTTGTACTTAAACTTGCTGGGCAACTTTCATGCTCACATTTGCTATATCATGATAAAACATTGTAGATTAAGACGAACGCGTCGGATTCAAGAAAAGGTCAAAGACATTTCAAGCTTTAGTATAAGTATGCGATTAGTTTTGTAATAGTGTTGTTTGATAATAATGTTGTTATATGTTAGAAAAGTTATGAATGTGATTAAGTTAAGGTTACTCGACCTTGGGGAAAAGTATGTAAGTTTAATGTATAAACAATTTATGTTTATATCTTTCGCAAATAGTAATAGTTGTATAGAATGATCGAACCGGATCCGAGGTGATTTAGGACCTGGATTCGGGGCCCTCACATTACCCAGAAATGAAGAACAGATCATATAGCCATATTTGGGCTTCCACAACTTGAGATAAGTGTAAATTTTTTTTGATTTAGTGATTCTGGTGTGTAGACAACATGCAAGTGAACAGATCTATCATATAATATACATATAACAACAAAACAACAAAAAGTTATAAGCCGGTCAAACTCTGTTAGACGCTGCGCTCATAAGTTTTCTGGGTTACCCAGAAAACTGTCCTCGTGATCATACTGCCTCGTTTGACCGTCCACAAAATCCAACATATATGATGTTTAGATGTTTTATTGGCATGAACATATAGTCCATCTACCAATATACAACTTAGATACAAGAACAAGAACAAAGAAACAAAGAACAGCAAGATCAAGACTCACGAATATCTTGTCAGGCCCTTTCTGGGTAGTTTCTGGGTTACCCAGAAATGCCCAATCATGGCTGGTCAACGTGGTTTGACCATGATTATCTTACAACTTAGGTCAGATCTAAACATGATTTCAACTCCAGATTAAAGACCATACTCCTAACTACAAGTACAAACTTTCAAAAACCAAAACATTACACAATGAAATCTATAAGGTCTGACATTCATTGTCAGACCACTTTTTAAAGATTTTCCAGATTATAAAAAACTTCAAATCTGAGCCTATAGATGTTATGGATCTAACATCTATCAACCCAGATCATCATTTTATACCATAAACAACATGTTTTAACACTAAAAAAACATACAGATCAAGATCAGATTTCTTTTTAGGGTTCATACGTTTCAGTGAGCAAATCTGATTTCTATGCTTCTGATTTGTTATGTGAGTTGGTGGGGCTAATTTTAGTGACTTAAATGTTAGAAGAATTCGTGGGTTTGAGCTTGAGAGAGTATGGATAAGTGTTTGTTGCACAAATGAGTTTTGTTTTACTTTTCTCTCTCTTGAATTCTATCTAATCCTTGATGCAATGAATATGGCTGTTAGTAATGACTGAGAGTTGTAGTCTTGTAGGTTCATAGCTTTAGACTAGGGTGGCTTGCAAGATTTAACAAGATTTCGTAGCAATTATTCACCAAATGGGACAAAAAGGGTATAATGGTAAATTTGCATTTTAATATTAAGGGTATTCTTGTCCAAGGTACTTAAATCTAGGGTTTAATGACTAGATTTTAAATATTAAAGTTTCTCAAATAATTTCTAAGGTTTGAACAATTAAAATTAAAGTGTAATAAAAATTTTAATTAAAACACACTAATTAAAATTAGGGTTTTTAATAGGAAATTAGGGTTTAAATAATTAGGGTTCCTTAATTATCATTAGGGTTCCCAAATTAACAATTTAATTTACTAAAATAATAATTAGAGTTTATAGTTTTAGCAATTAGGGTTCCTAATTAGCAAATTAGGGTTTCTAATTTTAATTAGGGTTTTCAAATATTAATTAGGGTTTTTCTTAATTAACAGAAATTCTATAATATGCAACTTAATTCATATAACACCATTTCTGACCGACCTTAAACTCCAATTTTGAGTTTCTAATTACGATTTATGACAGTAATACTAGGGTTTGTTGTGATACACCATAATTGATTAACCAATATCAGTCTACACATATACAGTATATATTTATAACACTAAAAAATAATATTATAACTAATATATTATTATTATTATTCTCATTCGTTGCTCAAAATCCAAAATTAGCATTTGGATTCCATATCTGATTTATCTTTCATACATAACATTACTAATTAAGTTAAAAATAATTAACTTAAATAACCGGAACTAAAATTCATATAATAAAATAGTAATTATAATAATTCCAATAATCATTTCTTACCTTATTTAAATAATATAAAAATCATATTTTCATAGAAAATAGATAATAAAGACATTTCTACTACAAAATTAATTATTATAAGTATATACTTTATAATGATCAATAATTCTAAAATAAAATTATTTAAAATTATTCATGTAATAAATAAATTTTATTTATCACATATATACATACCCATTACTTGGCACATATTCTCATCTTGAAACTAAAAAAAAAATTATATGAAAAATTTCTTAGAAAAATACCAGGTTATTACACTTCACGTACTTAGCGGGATCAGCCCTTCGTACCATGTATTGTGCACAAATATCCAAACTCTTACGCGTAAGTAATCCACCATAATAGGGTTGTTCATCTCAGTTTTAATATACGAGTCCGCACCAAAGGAAGTTTGGTTTGGATAAGCTTCAAGGTAATTTAGAGTTCAACGAACATCAACTAAGGATTAGTTGAATCAATATAGTTTAATATCACTTCAAGTGCTCAATAATAATATGATATGAAATATTCATGAATTATAAGTGAATCAACATTATACATAGAAAACATGATTTAGAAATGGACTATAAAATATATGCATTGAATATTATACCAAACCTTGCCTGAACAATAATAAGTTAAGGCTATTAATTTTACTCAATAAAAGAAATGAGTTAATGAACATGCATGATTAATAACAAGTTGAGGAATAAAACTTGCTCAACATAAGAATAACAAAATTTAGGAACTTGCATAATTAGAACAACATTAAAGATAGGAACCCTTCTCAAAGTAAGAGTTAGGTTGAGGAGTTTGCATGAACATGATCAAGTTAGAATAGATATGTAAGTAAGTTTAGGAACTTGTTCAATGCATCAATAAGGTTTAAGCGCTTGCACAATCGTAAAAGTAGAGTTAGAGAACTTGCCTCGTGCATAGGTTAAACAATCACTACTCACGTTCACCACAAGTCCTACACATACCATATGTATTGACAATACACATTAGTTATACTAATATTAGCTTCATGAGTTTCTTTCCCACTTTTAGTATAGCTCACTAACTAAGTTTAAGTTTAAACAACATCACATCTTTTCATGAGCATCACATTTTAGCTTTATTACAACCACTTAAGTGATCATGTCATTGCACCATATACACATTAACAACTTGATTTAACAGCCTATTACATGTCTAACATGTTATTATTCTCTTTAGATTAGGTTATACTAACACACAAAGGACTGCATTTGCATTCGTGCATCCTGACGCCCTCCGATGGCCTCCAAATGCACAATAGTCCTAAAGATATCCATTTTGAACCCTAATAACGACATCAAATTGAAACACGTAAAGAATAAAAGTTATAGGCCTACTCGTCCTCGTTCTGTATCATCTTGAATCGTAACAATCGGAGTTTGTATGAAAAAGTTATGCTTATTTTAGTAAAACATGTCCAGTTAGTTTTTTTCCCAAAATTTGGCTAGACAGACTACCCCCCCCCCCCCGGGGCGGGGGTTTTTGCTCTACGGTAGCCCGTCGGGGCGGGGGTCCCTTCTGTGTTTTCGCGACTTAACATCTAAAACACTACAGAAGCCAAGGTGTAATATGTTTACAGAAACATAAACTAATGTTTACATAAACATAAACGTTTCTAACCACCTAAACAACGTAAACATCAAGATTACAACCTTTAATTTTCACTATTTCTCTTATTTCCTCTTCTTTTGACATTTATAGCGAAATTCTTCATTGTGAATTCGTTTTACAACCAAAACAGTTAGTTTCAAATACTTTGCTTTCGTTTCTTCATATATTTTCACAATCAATAAACAATTTACACTTATACTATGAATTGAGTACCAATTTTAATTCTAATTTAAGCCATATTCAACACATGTCAATGTAAATTTAGTGTAATATGATTTCCTCCATAATAAAATATATTATATGAATCAATTTACTCTAAATCATCTATAAAACACATGAAAATAATTTATATCAACAATTATCATACAAAATCACATAATAAACAATTAATCCTTCACACCAATTTTATAGAGAACTTTTGAATAGGATAAAACTAAAACTTTTAAAAGTAAAAAGGTAGGGTTATACCTTTGCTAGAAGATGATTACAACAACTTCTTCTAAATTCTCAATTCACAGAGAACTCTCCCTTCTCCCTTCTCTCTTTTCTTTCTTTCTTTTCTCTTCTTTTTCTTCTTCTCTGTTCTTTTTCCCTTCTCTAACTTACGTACTTAAAAACATATAACGTATAATACAATAGATATTAATTATATAATATAAATATATATGTAACCGATATCAGTTACATCTTTTTTTTTGAAAATCAAAAGCCCTAAGGCTTGTTTGGCTAAACAATTTTAAAACTTAATAACTTAAAATTCTTATGCCTTATTTGGTAAAACCTATTTAAATTAAAGACTTACCATTCATTAAGCCTTTTTTGGCAAAACTGAATTAAACTTCTTTAATTTATTTTAATAACTCATTTATAGCATAGTTTATTGTCACACTTTTATTACCAAATTAAATTAAAAATATTATAATAATCTATTTAATCCCTATCAACTCTCTAACTTAATTATAAAATTAAATTAGAATATTATCTCATAATAATTAATTTCCTTAACTCATTAATTATTTATTTAATAAATAAATAATCAAATCAAATCAAATTAAACAAATATTTATTCTACAATAAACACATCAATTAAAATATTTATATAATTCAATAAATATTTGAAATTACAATTTAAAATTCTGGATTGTTACAAGATTTTCTCAACCTAGTTTCCGTTATTCCAGTCAGTACTACTTTCCTACTAAGGTAAATGATGTTATTTTATTTCATACTCATAAAGGTTGTCATTTTATTTCTTATTAATCTGTGGAAATAACCTATCTACGCGGATTACCGCATGCCTGGTAAATAACCTTTCGTATTTATTCTTTATTAAATTGTGAAAATGATCTGGCTACGCGGATTACCGCAAGACAGGTGAAAATTCATTTGCAGTTTCGTATATTCTTTCATACCCGTATGCGATATCATTTCTTTTGTACTCGTCAAGGAATATCGTTTTCTTTCATATTTTTCTCTATTTATGGTATAAATTTATTGTTTGTTTCCATAACCTTATTATTAAATTGTAAAAATTCCTGAAATTAGTATAATATCCTTAATATTTGGTGCTTCATCTAATATCATTTTATTGGCATATTGGTCTGAACTTTCTTATTAAATTTTAATCTTTTCATGTCGGGATACTATTCATCCGAGATACTATTCATACGGTACTATTCATAAATACTATTCACGACGAAATTTAGTTTCTTTTCTTTGTCCAAATTATCTTTTTAAATATTATTTTTAAATTTTACTCCATAATTAGTTATCATGCTGACAATTTAAACATTCTTGAACTCTAGATAAATTGAAAATCTCTAATATTTATCCTTGATCTCACTTGATTGATTCTTTATATAATTGTCATCATCTTTATGCTTATATTATGCTAAAAGTCATCTTTGGCCCGTAGTGCAAAGATGGTTGTTGATTGATATGATTATGACTAGGAATTGTGTATTGGTATATAACATGAACTTTAATGTTATAGATAAAGGTTTGTGGTGAGAGTACTCTTTGGCCCGTAGTGCATAGATGGATAGGTGTTTGGCATGATTATAACCACTGGTGATGTAAACGATTATCTTAAGCCCGTAGTGCATAGATAATTCGTTGATCGAAAATAATTATTGATTGGTGTTACAGGGATAAAATATTGATGATGCACTTTTAAATCATAGAAGATAGTAGACATCATGCTCTACTTGACTTTTCTAATGAATTGTTGTTTTCGCTGCAGTTGTTGATCTAAAACTTGTTGTCTATTGTATTCTATCAGATTTTTCCCTGTTGAGGACTAAGGATAATTTGTTCTACATTATCTTAGTCATAATATTCTTTACTGGGCTAGTTGAGCTCACCCTTTTCTTTTTAGTTCCATTATTCTTCTCAGGAGGAAAGAATGTAGCTAAGACTATTCGAGGAGTGGAGTAATGGTCGAAGATGGTTATCATAGTAATCCTCACTATTTTGAAAAATAGTGTGACAATAATTTTTATGAGGACTTTATTTGAGTTTGGATATTGTCTACAAGACAATATTTGTATTGAAACTCACAGCTTATGTTTTGCCGTATTTTACACGATAATTAATAGTTGTATAAATAAAGTTTGTATTTGAATTCTGTACTATGTAGTTGACGACTCAGAATAGGTTGTGTGGACCTATTTTGGGGGCGTCGCAGAGGTGATTATAGATTAAGATCACGACGTGATCTGTTTAAGTTGTAAAATGATAGATGATTTGTAATGGTTGAGACGTTATAGCTTGATGATATAAAGAGGATGTACTATAAAATTGTACAAGGTAAAGTCACGAGAAGTTATAAATGATGAAATATGAAAAATTCGTATTGACCAAAGAGCAAGTTAAGAGAAAGATGGAGTTAGGTGAAATTTCAATTGAGGACACATGTGTTGGCTGAGTCATAAAAACCTTTGTATAGGCGGGGATTTGTGCTTGTACTCGGTTTCT
Source organism: Panax notoginseng (assembly GCA_016801055.1). Taxonomy (NCBI): domain Eukaryota; kingdom Viridiplantae; phylum Streptophyta; class Magnoliopsida; order Apiales; family Araliaceae; genus Panax; species Panax notoginseng. The sequence continues at coordinate 64,021,967 of CM029014.1, read as the reverse complement.
CACATTGATAATCATTGGAATGCTGGTGTCGCGCTATCGATATATATATGGAAAGAAGATGATTCTTTTCTCATGTGTATATTTGATAATTAGAGACTATTAAGATTAGGTTAGATAATGTTAAGGTTAGATGCGAGTTCTTAAAACTCATACTTATTTTAAGTTCGTGACTTATAATCGTATGTACGTTTTTGAGCCCCTACGTGTATGGACAGTCCCTAATTAGTTCTTGGACTATGTACTGCTAGGACAAGTTTCTAAACTCATATCATTGTGGCAAGTTCTTGAACTTATAATGTATGGTATGTTTGATGAGCTATATTGAGATATATGAGAGTTGTAGAACTAAGAATTTTTGGTATAGTGGGTATTGATGGTGTTGAAGATTGATAGAATGGTAAAGGAGTGAAGCAATGGAGAAGAGATTGAATTTGATGGAGAATGGATATTCCAAATCTTCTAGCTATGCTATATTTTGAAATTTATTGACTTTGTGCTAATGTTTGCACTTTTGGTTTTTGAAAAAAAAATATTGGATCAGATGATTGAAACAATGAGTTTTTAAAATAGTAACACAATTCAAATGTCTATGTTATTTGTTTTGGCTAAGACAAAAATAATTTAAAAATTTTCAAAATATATTTTTATAGTCATCACTGCATCATTAACATGATGTAGATGTGACAAATGATGGAGTCATCAATGCAATTGAACCTGGTGTATGATGTGATCATAGGATCGTTAGCCTACTATGGTATAATGTAGCATGACGAAGTCATATAATGACGGAATCCTCAACGTACTAGTACAACGGTACAATATCATGACATCATAAAAAGGATTTTTGGTTTCTTTAAATTAAGAAAATTTTGCTAATTGAGCTGGCTAAAATATTTTGATTGATGTCTGAATTGTTGCTAAAAGTCTAAGCTACTTGATTCGGCTAGACGATTATTGAAAGATATTTATTAAATCCAAGCATTCTTTGAGAATTATTGCCAAACCAAATTATTTTGGTGCGGATTCAGATGTTGAAAAGCTGTGGTGAACAACCCTATAAAAGGGGACATGTTATCGGAGACAAAGGTTCCGAAAGTAACACATATAGTTGTTACGATGTTATGATGTAACATGTTGTGCACGACGTAGTGGTACTATAGACTGATCACCCAGAGTACTTGTAGAGAGTGTTTTTAGTCTTTATGATTGATAAACATTCAGCTAGAAGGGTTTACAGTGTGAATTACTGTGGTGAAGCACTATTGAACATAGAGATGAGTTCAAGGTCTTGTGACCCTCATCATGATTTTAAATTCTCGAGTTATTCATATCGCTTCTCAATTATTGAGCAATTGTGGAAGATTCTTATTTTTCTGAAGGGTGAATATGGAAATGAGGATATTCCTTAGAAAGAAGTAAATCGTGGGATACGATATGTAGCGATGTGTAAATTGAGCAAACTATAATAATTCTAAGAGGGGAATGAAATTCCGAAAAGAGAAGGGATAAAGTTATTAAAGGATAATGTGAAACTTTTAATAGAGAGAGTTATGAAGAATGCAGTGATTTTAGAAAGATCTTGAATGAAAGAATTTGGTTATAGAGCCCAATGAAAGAATACAAATTAGCGTAAAATGTATTTTGATAAATCGAATGGATGAAGACTAAAAAGATGAAATTTCGAGGATGAAGTTCTTAGAAGAATGGGTGAATGTAATATTTCTAGTGGTTATGAATTTAGTGTATTATCCTTAGAAAATGAAATGAATGGGTTAAATAATATATAATACTCAAAATATTCTGAGTTCAAATAAATGTTATGAGATAAAACCTAGAATTTGTTGAGGAAAAGGGATGGAGTAGAAATAATAAAACCTATAAGAGGTTATTGTGGAAAACAAATGAATATAGGAAATATAAAACCTATATTAAGGTGATGCATTGAAATTATTCACAGATAAATTTTTTGAAGGAGATTTAATGAAAACCGAGTAAGGGAGGTTTTTGGTGATTCCGAGGACGGAATCCTTATAAGGGGGGATGGATGTGACAACCCGAATTTTCATAAGTTATTAAAATAAGAATTTAATAATTAAAATTCTTATTATGAGATGTGATTTGGTGTAAAACCCCGAAGACAGCCCCAAGGGACAACAAAAAGCTACCTCAACCCTGGAGACAACCCCGGGAGGGCAAAGAGGGAATGTTGACAACACAACATCAACAAATAGATATCCAACTATAAACATGGTTATTAAGGGCCATTAAAGCAATACCGAGTGCAAACTACTTAAGACAGATCAACGGACTTCCTACGAAGACATGAAGATGCTATTCTGGTCATGGACCTATCTTCTCGAAATCAGAAAAGGGCAAGCCCTATGTCATTGCATAGCTCTCAGAAAGAGCTTTTCGAAATGGTATGACACATTTTCATAGGATTCCCGGATTGCATGTTATCAAAGTTTCAAACAACCTGTGCGTATATTGAGGTGCACGTACTTTGAGGCAGCAGGGCCCATCAGGCCTGGCCGTAGGACTACCTGCGGCTGCCTCAGGTAGACTTGCGACTGGCCGAGCTATAAATATCAGCCTCCCCCAGCTCATTTAAGTAGTTTTTAAAGAGAGAGAGAGAGAGAGGGCTCAGGAGAGAGAAAATTCGAGATCTAGAGTGAGAAATAGCTCAAATCTTGCTTCTATCTTTGTAAATCTCTTTTGTAAGTCAAAAGTCATTCGATAGCCAATCTCGTGCCAAATTTTAAGATTTATTCATATTTGCTTCTATTTCTTGCTTTACTATATATATATATATATATATATATATATATATATATATGTGTGTGTGTGTGTGTGTGTGTGTGTGTGTGTGTGTGTGTGTGTGTGTGTGTGTGTGTGTGGCATAGATCTGGTTTTTTAACCTTTCATTTTGTGTAAATAGTTAATATTGGCGTTGTATTTACTAGATCTAGCCAGATCTAACTTTTAACTGGTTTTGAAGTTGTAAAACTTGAACCTGAAATCTAGAATGGCTAAGATCTGTATAGATCTAGTTTTCTTTTTACTTTTTATAAATATTTAGCATCCACGTTGTAACAATCCAGATTTTAATTGTAAATTTTAAATGTTATTGAATTATATAAATATTTAATGGATGTGTTTATCGTTAAATAAATATTTGAAGTTGATTTGATTTGATTTGGTTAATTATTTGTTAAATAAATAATTAATGAATTAAGGAAATTAATTATTATGAGTTAATATTCTAATTTAATTTAATAATTAAGTTAGAGAGTTTATAATGATTAAATGATTTATTAAATAAATTGTTATGAGTATTAATTAAATTAAGTATGAGAACTTAATTAAATAGAGTGTGACAAATAACTATATTGTAAAGGAGTTATTAAAATAAAGGAGTTTAATTTAGTTTTACCCAAACAAGGCTTAAGGATATTAATTCCTTAATTTTAAAGGGTTTTGCCAAACGGAGCCTTATGGCTTTTGGATTTCTTTTGAATTTTGAGTATTAATAATATAAATTAAATAAATAATATATATATATATATATATTAATTTTAATAACTGATACCTTATTAGCATTATTTATTATAGCGTCATTTTTTACGTTTCAAAAGTGAGCATTGGTTTTAGTTTAATATTACGTATAGTGTATGTGGACTAAACCTAAGCCTAAGAAGAAAGGTACTGAAAAAAGAAAAAGAAAGGTTGTCAGAGGTTTGAGAGAGTCTGAGAGAGAGAATCAAGAGAGAGATCCTGAATTTCAAGCAATTGTCTGGGGTGTTTAGCAAGAATTTCTTAAGCAACAAAAGGTATGTTACACAACCTTACAGTATAAGTATTATGCCATATTCCTGTGAACTTGATTGTCTCTATGTTCTGAAATTGTCTATAATATAAAAGTTCTTTACAAACTTTTGTAATTCAAATGTTTTACAAATTGGTGACGGAAGCATGTGCACATGTATTTGTATTTATCATATATATATATATATATATATATATATATATATATATATATATATATATATATATATACAGGTGATTGTATAATGAGCATATACATGTATGTGATTGTATGAGTTACGTCAAAAAGAAGGAAATTGATTTTTACAGTAAAAACATATGAGTATGAACATCTCTGGTAGGATAACAAAATTGGTATGTGTTAATTGTGAACTAATATGCGAATTGAACCCTGTATATGTGGTTAGGTAAGGTTTAATGAGAATGTATTTCAAAGGAATGAATTTGATGGATAATTGTGGAATTACAGTTCACTGTGTCAAGAAATATCAAATATGAAGTTTTTGGTTTTAAAATATTGCCGCAGCGCCAATTCCTGGTGCCATCAGCGCGTCACACAGTACAAACTGTGGCGCCGCGGCGCCACTTAGCAGAAAGTCCAGAAACGACTTTTGTTGTGCACAAAAGTCTGTAAATGTTAATGTAATGAAAAATAATGATTGTTAAACATGCAATATTATCATAGTGCTAAGAACGAACATGTTATTAACACTTAACAAGTGTTGCTATTATTTATTGATGTAATTTGATTAAGTGATTTATAAATCAAACCATACGTGATGTGGATATGTAGAGTATGGGTAATGACTGATTATGTCATGATGACATGTATATAGGATAATTGTGATTCGGATTAATTCGGTTTAGCCTACAAGCGAGGCAAGTTTCCTAACTCTACACTTTTATTGAGTAAATTACTTTCATTGAGCAAGTCTTCTAAACCTAAACCTTCGTTGAACAAGTTTATTTTCATTGTGCATGCAAGTTTACTTACTTTATCTCGATTATATTGATCAAATGATTCTTGTTGTTAACTTGTTTTGTTGAACAAGTTATTATTTCTAGTTCGATTACAATTATGCAAGTTTTCCTAACTCAACACTTTCGTTGAGCTTGTTCTATTATTATGATTGTGCAAGTTTTTCTAAACCTAAACTTTTTATTTTTAGCATACAAGTATCTTTATTCTGATGAACAAGTTTATCGTTCAAGTTAGTACTTACTATGCATGCTTAATATTCAATTCTAAGATTTTAACCTTAGCTTAATGTTGTTCAAAGCAAGGTAGGTTATATTATTCAGTACTTATGCTATTAGATTATTCCTAAAGTATGAACTTAGTACACCATGTTGATTCAATTATGGTTTATTCCGTAACATAGTGTTATTTCCTTTCATTCAACTAATTCTTAGTCGATGACCATTGAATTCTAAATTTCCTTGAAACGTATCCTGTAACAACCCGATATTTTCTATATAATTAAATTAGAAATTTTGCGTATAATTTTTTTATTATTATTATTTTAAGGATGAGGATTTGTACAAGATAATGTGTATATATATTTATGTGGTAAATAAAAATATATTTATTACACGAATATTTACAAATAATTTTATTTTAGAATTATTGGTTATTATAAATTATATTCTTATAATAATTACTTTTATAACATAAATATTTTTATTAATTATTTTCCATGAAAATAAAATCATATATTATTTAAATAATATATGGAGTGATTTTTTAGAATAATTATAATAATTATTCTATTATATGAATTTTACTACAGATTATTAAGTTAATTATTTTACCTTAATTATTAAGGTTAAATATGGAAGAATAAATTAGATATGGAATCCAAACCCTAATTTTAGATTTTTATCAAGGAATGAGAATAATAATATAATAATATTATATTTTGATTTTTTAGTGCTATAAATATGTACTGTATGTACGTATTGATAATGGTTGATCAATTATGGTTTATATTTTCAAAACCCTATTATTAATTGGTTAAACCCTAGTTCAAAAGTTAATACGCGTTCAAGATAGTGTAGTACCGATATTATTTGATTTATGTTCACTACTACAAAATACTAAATAGACAACACTTAAACCACAACATATTTTATAAAAACGTTGTGGTATTTTTTTTACAACGTTTTTAAAAAAATGTTGTAGATATATATGAAAAAACTTTATCTATTTAAAAGGTCATTTTTTTGATTTTAAGTAGATAACGTTTTTTAAAAACAAACGTCATGTATATATAAAACACGGAAGCCCAAAATTTGAAATTAAAATAGGACAATACTTTCTTCTCTCTCCTATCGGTATTTCTCTCTACGATGGAGGTAAGCGGGTGCCATATCTGAAATCTCGATTCCTCACTCCTCAGCCTCTTGCCTCTCGACTGTGGCCTCTCTTCCCCGTCGCTGTCCCTCTGCTTCTGTCTCTCTCAAGGTACGTTTTCCCCCAATTTTTCCCTAAATATAACCCTAGGAAGAATTCTTCTAAAATTTCAGTCATACACTGTGCTCTCTTCTACTTCTTCCTACTTCTTCACATGGAACAAGGAATTCTCACTGAAAATTGATACTGCCTCATTGCTGCGAATCACAGAAATATTGTAAGATCCCCAGTTCTGATGCGCGAACTATGGCTTGAGATGTGGCATGATATTCATCCAGATAAAAGTTCGAAATTTGTTACGAAAGGAAAACCTTTCTTTTCTAAACCTCTCGTTAGGTTAAATTTTAACCCATTATTTTACTTGTGTTAGCTAAGCGTGGACCTCTGAGAGATGAGGACTGCTATTGGGATTATGGAAAAGCTTATTGTGCATGGTCTGAGCATTGTGAATATACGTTATATCCTTTACCTCTTGGACATAACATTCTGTTTCACTAGCCTTCTTCTTAACTTCTATGTAATGATGCAGGTATGTTTTTGGGGATGTTCAGCTGGGGCAGAGCTGCAGGTTGAAGAATTCTTCAGCTGATCTCCTTTTACATTATGTATAACTTGCGAGATATTTTGCAAGTTGGTATCTACTTTCAAGTTGTTTGCGTCCCTTTGCTAGTTTGCTATGAGTTTGGATTAAATAGGAAATGAACCAAGGTGTCTATTGTGGTGGAGATGCCGAAACTAAGAAAGCAAAAATGACCATGGCTTGTGAGTTCATTGACTGCATATTGCTTCTAAAGTTCAAACTCTCTTAGCAGCCACCTTAAGTAAAATTTTTTGTGCATGAAATTCAATTTGTTTGCCATAAACCCAGTAATAACTAATGAGAGCTGCTTAAACTCTCTTCATGTTCTGACTTCTACCTATATGACTCCATCCCACAGCATTCTTGCTAATATGACTCATAATTGTAGGCTATACAAGAATTGGATTTTGTGGTAGCTGAGGCCAGAAGATATGGGATTAAGCTTATGCTAAGTTTAGTAAATAACTATGAGAGCTTTGGGGGTAAGAAGCAGTATGTGGCCTGGGCAAGAATCCAGGGGCAGTATTTGACATCTAATGATGATTTCCTTAGAAACCCTGTTGTTAAGGGATATTACAAGAACCATATAAAGGTAAATGGTATATAAATTCTCACTTATTCTTCTTCTTTTTTCTTTCAGCTATTACCATTTTGACATTATTTATTGATTTGGAAGGTTTAAAATGGTTCAATGGACTATATGTTATCTGAAATTAACAATCTGTACTTTTATTTTTGTATATTTCTTCTGTAGACTGTTCTTAACAGATATAACACCATAACTGGAGTTGTTTACAAGAATGATCCAACAATCATGGCCTGGGAGCTTATGAATGAGCTCAAATGCACATCAGATTCTGGATTTACTATGCTATACCCAGAGCTTATGAATTATTTCCTATATTGATTCTTAACCAAATGTTTGTTTGAATATCAGTAAGAGCATACGTAATACCATTGCTGAATATCTCCTAAATGAGATAATTTGCTGTGGACTTTTGCCCCCGGTATTTAACATCATATATTTAGACTCTCCTACTGGTGCTGGATTTTTTTACTCAGGAAATGAATCCGAATACATTACCGGAGTCCAACAGACCGCCTCTGACTTGCACACATTTTTACTCAAGGTATTTTTTGAATAAATGAATAAAGAAGAGAAAAGAGCATAAAAAGTTGGAATGTTTTGTTTATTCTATAGTTCTCTATCCTTGAGTATCTGATTTCCACAAATTGCTGCTGTGGTTTGTGGTTTGAGCTGTACACAGAGTTCATTGCAAACCCATTTATTATTGCTGGAGAGTCATCTGGTGGAGTATATGTACCAACTCTGGTTTCTGAAGTGGTGAAAGGTATTTTCTTCTGATACTTGAGCTGCATACCAGTTCCTGATTAAAAGACAAGAACTAATTGGAAGTTCTGGACATTTATAGGTATTGATGCCGATGTAAAGCCTATACTCAATTTCAAGGTATGTCATTTGTCGCATTGTCTTGATCAAAAATAAATTTGAAACTGAAACCTTAGTTTGTTTCACATAGGGTTACAATGGTGGGAAATAGAGTTACAGATGAAGAGTTTGATGGCAATGCTCTTGTGTAAAAGAAATTACTATAATCCTGCCAGTGACAGTTGTGAAAACAAGCTTGACAAAGTTTATTATGTAAGATACTATTTTTGTTTTCTACTAAAATAGTTAACAGAATTTAGATATATATTGCCTACTTACTTTTGGAATTTAATTAAACACGGGAAATTAAGGAATTAAACATATACGACATTCTAGAACCATCCTATTATGGCCCAGAAAGTAAGATTACAACTGATACCGCGAGGTTGCCACAAAGCTTCAGGAAATTAGGTGAGACTGAAAAACCTCTTCCTGTGAGAACGAGAATGTTTGGCCATGCATGGCCTTTAAGAGCTCCTTTAAGAGATGGAATCGTCCCAACTTGGCCACATCTTCTTAACAGTAGGAGTGTCCCATGTATGTTAAGTACTCAAGTTACTTGTCATATTGGTTTTTAATCTGGTGGTCTCCAATAGTTTTTCCTGAATAAATATTGTCAACTAAACTTAATATTTCTCTACAATGTGCCTTGTTATACCAGTTGATCCTCTATATTTTAAACAATTTATTTGTGCTCCTGTTTCATCTCTGTTCCTGTTATCGTCTACTTTTCTGCAAATCTGTTTCATCTGGTGGTCTATTTACCTTTTTAAAATAATGAATTCTTAATTGGTTCCTTGGTAGTTGGTTCCAGTGCAATAAAATAGCGTATTTATGTCTTTATTGATTGGCCACCTTGTTTAATTGATACCATTCTCATTGACGACCTTTTTATTGTGGTTGATGCAGGCTCTCCTTCTTCTCTTACTCCTGCTGGAAGCTGCCGTTATGATAGTTCCTTAGGTAATAGCTTAATTTTATGGATAGTTTTATTTTATGGATTGAAAAGTGAATTTAAGATGTATATATGAATTGTTTGGTATATATTTTGTGGATATAGTAATTTGAAACTGTAAACGGGTGGTATTATTGGGATGTATTTTGAATGGTTGATACATTTTGGCTTTAAATTTAAATGAGAATTTAGACCTTTTAGCTTTATATCATGACATTAGCATATTGCAGGTGCATTGGTAATATAGGTGAACCACAACTTTTTTTTTCTTTATCTACAACATTTTAAAAATGTTGTATAAATTGGTTAAAAACGTTGTCTGATATATTAAACTACAACGTTTTTATCCAGAAAACATTATGGAATCATACCTTCTACAATGTTTGTAAGCATCTGCTAATTTTTGAAAAACAAATCTACAACGTTTTTTTTCGTAAAAAAACGTTGTGTATTGTGCTTAACTACAACGCTTGAAAAACGTTGTGTAAGGGTGTCAAATAGATGACACCCTTAACCACGACCTTTTTTTGACTGAAACCACAAATTTTTTTTCCGCGTTGTCTATTTACTATTTTGTAGTAGTGGTTGCGTTATATAGGATTCTATGTTAATTAGGAAAACCCTTATTAATTTTGAAAACCCTAATTAGCTAGAAACCCTAATTCTAAAATTAGTAACCCTAATTAATATTTAGAAAACCCTAATTTTTGAAACGAGAAACCCTAATTTGAAACTCAAATAAGAATTCGAGATTTTTTGTAATTGTGATAAAGTGATTAATTTATAAGTATTAGAATTATAATTGTTAATCATGAAAACCTTAATTACTAAACTAGAAACCCTAATTTTTATATTTAGTAACCTTAATTAGTAATTTTAAAACCTAATTACTAATTATAAACCCTAATTGCTAAATTAGCAAAGTTAATTATAATTAGAGATATTAAACCCTAATGTTCCTGTATAAATTAATTAGAAACCTAATCTAATTAATAAACCCTAATTTTTGTAATTTTAGAAACTAAAATTTTATTTTTAAATCCTAATTGAAAACCTAGAAATTGATTTTTTTATGATAAACCTTAGGGTTAAACCCCAAGTGTCAAACCCTAAGAGTTTGCTAATTGGCCATTGTGCCATTAAAATTCCAAGAAAAATGACCAAAATACCCCTCTTGCATTATTGGATATTGCCAAGTTTTAGAGTTGTTGGCCAAACCTTGACTTTCCATGAGAAACAAAACTCCTGCACATTAAGCTAGATCAGCCAATACATGCACCATACACTTGTATATATAGATTTAAAAGAGAGAGAGAGTCATTTGTTAACTTACTTTTGCACAAACTCTCAATCTATGCTCTCTCAAGCTCTCACCTCCGAAATTTAGTAGCATATTAGTCCCATATCAAAGCCCCACTATTACACATCTCAAATCAGTAGCCAAGAAATCAGAATTGATCACCAAGGTATAAAAACCCTAGCTATAATCTGACCAAAAATCTGTTGTTAGATGTTAGATTTTTTTTTGTTAAACATGTTATATAAGGTGTCTAATGATGATCTGGGTTGCTAGATGTTAGATCCATAACATCTAGAGGCTCGGATTTGAGATTCTACAAAATCTGGAAAAAATGTTTTAGGTGGTCTGACAATGAATGTCAGGCCTTATATCTCTGTGATCTTTAATGTGTTTTGTGTTTTAGAAGATGGTAGTTGTAGTCTGATATGTGCTCTTGGATCTGGGCTTGAAATTAGACTTAGATCGGTGTTAGATTGCATTATATTGTTGGTCAAAGGTCGTTGACAGACCATGACCAGACCATTTCTGGGTAACCCAGAAATGGGTTTTCAACGTCTGACAGGATGTTTGAAGGCCAAGATCTGTCAGATTATTGACGTTTTGATGTTGTTGTTATAACTAGATTGTAAACTGTAATCTGGGCTTTGAATCCTGACCTTTAGATTCCATAAAGACTCAAGTGATCGAATGTAGAGAGTTGTCAAATCAGGCCACTCAGTCACAATTGCATTTTTCTGGAATTTCCATAAACGTGAAGAAAACATATTCTAACAGCCTTTGATCAATCCATATCTTGCTATTATTTTGATGTTATGGTTATATTTTGTAATAGATCGATAGTTCTACATGTGGGCTACAATCTGGAAGTCTTAGATCACTAAAACCTCACCTGTACAACAAGTAGTGGAAGCCCAAATATGACCATCCGAACTGTTCTTCATTTCTGGGTAACCCAGAAAATGAAGAATAGCTCTGACAACTTGTTCATGACACTAGATCTTGCATTTTTGTTATGTTATGAACCTGTTGATGGCTGGATCTTGTAGTCTCGCACGATTACTGCAAGATCTGACTAACAAAATGCCTAGAAACATTACATATTACGAATTAAACTTGGTCAAACCTAGTACCCTCGTGACTGACTTTGAAGATCTGGGTTTGCTGAAGAACACTTTTAGCGACAGCTTTGTCGCCAAAAGTAACTTTAGCGACACTTAATATAAGAAATTAATTATTTTAATTAAATAAATAGAAAAAAATAGTTTTAAATTATTAAAAATACAAAATAAATTATTAAAAATAATTTTAAAGTCTAAAAATTAATTTTTAATTATTTTGAATATATTTCATTAATATTTAATATTTTTTGAATATTAAAGGTATTTAATTTATTTAATTATAATATTAAATAAATTATTTAAAAATAATTTTAATACATGAAAAATTATTTAAAATTATATTATGGTATAAGAAAATATTTTAAGTTATTTTAAATGACTTTTAATATTTTGTGATGAAATTCATTAATAAATTAATATTAAAGATATTTAAGTTATTTACTAAATGAATTAAATAAATTAATTAAAAATAATTTTATTATATTAAAAATAATTTTGAATAATAATAAGGTATTTAAAAATATTTTAAGTAATAAAATATAACTTTTAATATTTAAAGGTAAATTTCATTAATTAATGATATTAAAGTTATTTAATAATTATATTAAATAATTTAGTTTAAAAATTATTTTATTATTATAAAAATCATTTTAAATGAAAATAAAGTGTTTAAAGATAATTTAAGTTATAAAATATAACTTTTAATATTTAGAGGATAATTTCAATAATAATTTAATATTAATGTTATTAAATTTATTTAATAATTATATTAAATAAATAGTTTTAAAATGGTTTTATTAATTTAAAAATTATTTAAAAAGGATATAAATGGATTAAAAAATATTTTAAGTTATACTTAATGACTTTTAATATTTTGAGAAATGGTACAGTAATATTTAAATATTAATGATAATTATTTAAAAATAATTTTAAATATTTTAAAAATCATTTAAAGGCAAGATAAATGTTTTAAAAATATTTTGAGTTATTATAAATAACTTTAATATTTCGGCAATGGTTTCATTAATAGTTTAATATTAATTAAATATTAATGATAATAGAATTGTTTAATATTTAAATCATATAATAATGATTCCGATGTTTGAAAATTCATGATAAATTATAATAAATGTTTAAAAATTATTATAAGTCATTTAAAAATAATATGATTGATAATTACAGTTATTGAACTATAGGATAGAGTCTTAGACTCGAAAATTACCCGATAAAGCCGTCGGTACACCAACATATTTCAGAAATTGATTTAGACTTAGATATTTTGACTGTATTGATGTTTGTTTGTGATTAAATGACTGTTGGATATGTGTGGCGATGTGATTAGGTTATGTACTGACTGCAATAGGCAGTATTATGTGTTACGATATGTTATTCTAATCAGTAAAATAATCTGATTAATGATAGGTCGTGATATAAAAGATAAATCTAAGTTGCATTTTGTAAGCAGCAGACCAAACAAGTATCTTACCTTTGCATTTTCTTTATGCAATGGACATGAGTAAGAATGTTTCAGAACTATATTATTATTATGCTAGATTATTAACCCTATTGTTATATATATATATCCGATCATTGATTATCAGCATGTTAGTATATGGTAATTCAGATATATATTCTGTTCGTTAATTTCTATAAATGGTTATACAAGTGTCCCCACTTGGATAATCATTATATTTAATCACATGTTGATACACCTTTGTTAATTACCTGTATATATATATATATATTGAATTATAGATTATTGTTGAATAAGATAAAACCTTACTATTATCCAACTGAATTACTTTGGTTTGGAACCCAGACACGTATGAACATCCCGATCAAGGGAAAACTTTTATGCGCCCAAGGCGGACAGAGTGAACGATACCCTCGTTCTTGCATGTAGTGTTGATCAATACAGGGTACAACAGGCTGATCACCCCCGTGCCCGTAAATTATGACGGTTTACATATGAAGTTCTGTTTAACCTTTTCGAAAATGAAAACAATGTTCATAGTATGTCACCTAAACTCTATTTATAGTCAATACGTAGTTTCAAAAATTTGAAAGAGCGTTGTTATGTTATTATTATCTGTTCAGATTACTTCACAACTATTGATTTATTGTAGAATGGTAGTATAAAGAAATCATTTAAATTCTTTAAGCTTATATATATATATATATATATATATATATATATATATATATATATATATATATATATATATATATATATAATTGCTATTGCTTGATGGGCACTCAAATGCTCATCCTTGCTTAATTTAAATGTTTTCAGCTAAGTGTGAACAACCAGAGAGCTTTGCTAAGAACAAGGGAAAGGAAAAGGTTGCTGAATGAACGCAATGCTATGTTATGTAATAGTTAACTATATTAAGACAAGTATGATATATATTATCTATCATGGGTTATAATGAATGTTTAAAGGTTATGTACTTGGGATTCAGACTCTGATAAATATGTAAATTAAGTTGATCTTTATATTATTATTATTATTATTAGTATTATTCTGCTCGTAGAAATGGTATCATGAAGCACCGAGTTCGAATTTTAAGTACCTAGATTTGGGGGCTTTACAGGTTGGTATTAGAGCTATAAGCATAAATTTGCAAAGAGACCCGAGCCTCTCGCTAGTGACTTTTTTTTGTGGAATGCACCGAAGCAAGACTCTTCGTATGGGACGCCGATTCAGTCGGTGGCAAGCTGATAGGTACCCATGTAAGGTGCTATGGTTGGAAGCATCATGAATGTTACAGGTTGGTATCAGAGCTTAGGGTTAAAAACCTTAGGTGGGCTAGACCTTAGGCTATAACCTTAGAACAGAGGGAAACGTTAGAAATATAAATAACATATATAGAGTTTTAAAAGAGATGAATTAAATGAATTCATCGTCAAACAAGATAAAAGATAACTTATATAAAACTATTATTTGATGTGTGTATATACTATATGCTAATCAGGATAATTTATGTGTGTAGATGTCTGGTGGAAAAGTCTTGTTATATGCTTATAGCATGAAGAAGGATCAAATCTATACACCCGAGCTAATATCGAAGCCAATAGCTGAAATAGAGGCTGACGATGAAAACAACTCAGACTAGGTGGTTATTTTAGAAAATGTAATACCAGATCCAGAGATGGTGGAACTAACAGATAGTGATTCAGACATTAAATTTGAAGCTGAACAAGCATCAACGGAGGTGCAGGATCTGAGGAACAAGGTTTCTTCTTTGGAAAAGCTGTGGGAGATAGAAAAGCTGCTAAATAGTCAACTGCGGCAGGCGTTAATAGAAATAATGGAAGAACAAGATAAGCTTAAAATCTAAATGGATCAGATGGGAGCCTCAAGCAACACATCGTGTGCAGCTCCGAGAAATATGGGAAAAAGAAAGATAGAAGATCACGACTTAGGAAAACTTGATAAGAAGAAAGTGAAAAGAATATGTTATCTTTGCGGCTATAAGGGGCATACCACTCTGTATTCTCTCGACTATAAACCAGGTGCATGTTTTATCTGTGGGATAGAAGGTCATTAGGCGAAAGGTTGTCCAAAGAAAAAGGCGTAGCGAATAGGTAGTATAGGTTCTGTGGTGTAGGTGTGTTTAATGTATTATTTAGGATAAGTATGTCTGTGTAAGTTTATGTTCTCAACTTTTATAATGATCAAGGTTGTAAATCCTGACTTTTGTAGTCATAAAGGGATAACTGATGTTTAAAGCAGTATGTGCTATGCTATGTAAAATATTCGTTAAATGAATATGAATCTATGTTTGAGTAATAAAACAAGTTTAATATATTAAACTTATATGATAAGGTTTAGAATGTAAGTTAAATTTATGATTTTATCTAATCAGATAATGCCGCCAAGATGTCGAACTCGAAACCAAAGGGCAGAAGAATCTGTCAATAATGTTGAAGGACAACAACAAGCAGACCCGATGCAGCACTTTGCAAACATGGTAGCACAAGCTATGCAACAGGGAATACCAGCCGCAGGGAACCAGCGGACAACCGCTTAGCGAACTTCAAAGACTTTATGGTTGTAGGACCGCTGGAATTCAAAGGTGCAACTGACCTTGTTGAAGCTCAAACTTGGGTCAAAGATATTGAAAAAGCATTCGTGATAGCTAGGGTAGCTGAGGGGTAGAAGACAACTTTTGCCACTTACATGATGAAGGGGGAGGCAAACTTTTGGTGGGAAGCGAATTAGGTGAGGGCAGGAGAAGGTGTGATAACTTGGGATATGTTTAAAATACTATTTTTCAAAAACTATTTTTCATCTAGTATGCAGGCTAGAATGGAGGTGAAATTTTTAGAGTTGAAGCAGGAGAATATGACGGTGTCAGAATACGCCGCAAAATTCAATGAGTTACTAGGTTCGCTCCGCATCAAGTTGATACGGAGGCTAGGAAAGCTAGAAGATTTGAGATGGGATTAAAACCCTGGCTCTTTAACAAAGTGGCGGTGTTACAGATTCCTACATTTCCCACACTCATGGAAAAGACGATTATAGCTGAGGAAGGGAGTGAGGCCATGAGCCTCTACAACAAGGAGAGAAAGAACAAAAGTAAGGTTGAAGGAGCTGGGAAGGTGGAAATTAATAGTGGGAGTAGGGGTGGTAGCAGCAAGAGGAAACGGAGCAATTTTGGAAGTGTGCAGGTAAAACAAGAAGGTGTGAAGAAGCAGATGATGTCGTGTAAGACTTGTGGAAAGAACCATACAGAGGAATGTCTGAAAGGTAAATTTGTATGCTATAAGTGCGGGCAGGAGGGTCATATCTCTCCCAACTGCCTCAGTCCAAGAATGAACAGTGGGTGTTTTCTATGCGGATTGACTGAGCACAAGGTGAAGGATTGTCCGAAGAGGAGGACGGAGACATGAAGTGTGAATACTGGCACTGGCAGCGGGACTTTAGCAATCACAGGACCTACGTCATCCAGCAAGCCAACAAGATCTACTACAAGGGTCTACAATATGACAGTCCAGGATACGGCAGCAGCTGACAATGGAATTTCAGGTATTATTCATATAACTTTTATTTTCTTATATACATAATTTTCCTAGATATAGTATATTAATTCTAAAGAAATTTTGAGGGAGGAAATTGAGTTTTTTTAGAAATCAAATTTTCGTTTAATCAGAAAGGCAAGCTTTATGTGAATAGTTAAAGATCAGTTCGATCAAATTATGATCGAGATCTAATTGCAATGATTATGTATGCTATGTACCTTTGTATGTATAGGTTTTAAAACGGTGATTCTGGGGACAGAATCTTTATAAGGGAGGGTGAATGTAACAATCTGATATTTTCTATATAATTAAATCAGATAGTTTGCGTATAATTAGTTTTTATTATTATTTTAAAGATGAGAATTTGTACAAGATAATGTGTATATATATTTATGTGATAAATAAAAATATATTTAATACATGAATATTTACAAATAATTTTATTTTAGAATTATTGATTATTATAAATTATATTCTTATAATAATTACTTTTATACTTAGATCGGTGTTAGATTGAATGATATTGTTGGTCAAAGGTCGTTGACCGACCATGACCAGACCATTTCTAGGTAACCCAGAAATGGGTTTTCAGCGTCTGACAGGATGTTTGAAGGCAAAGATCTGTCAGATTATTGACGTTTTGATGTTGTTGTTATAACTAGATTGTAGACTGTAATCTGGGCTTTGAATCCTGACCTTTAGATCCCTTAAAGACTCAAGTGATCAAATGTAAAGAGTGGTCAAATCAGACCACTCGGTCACAATTGCATTTTTCTGGAATTTTCAGAAACGTGAAGAACACATATTCTGACAGCCTTTGACCAATCCATATCTTGCTATTGTTTTGATGTTATGGTTATATTTTGTAATAGATCTATAGTTCTGCATGTGGGCTACAATCTGGAAGTCTTAGATCACTAAAACCTCACCTGTACAACAAGTAGTGGAAGCCCAAATATGACCATCCGAACTGTTCTTCATTTCTGGGTAACCCAGAAAATGAAGAACATCTCTGACAGCTTGTTCATGACACTAGATCTTGCATTTGTGTTAGGTTATGAACCTGTTGATGACTGGATCGTGTAGTCTTGCACGAGTACTGCAAGATCTGATTAACAAAATGCCCAGAAACATTACATATTACGAATTAAACTTGGTCAAACCTAGTACCCTCGTGACTGACTTTGAAGATCTGGGTTTGCTGAAGAACACCTTCAGCGACAGTTTTGTCGCCTAAAGTAACTTTAGCGACACTTAATTTTGGAAATTAATTATTTTAATTAAATAAATAGAAAAATATAGTTTTAAATTATTAAAAATACAAAATAAATTATTAAAAATTATTTTAAAGTCTAAAAATTAATTTTTAATTATTTTGAATATATTTCATTAATATTTAATATTTTTGGAATATTAAAGGTATTTAATTTATTTAATTATTATATTAAATAAATTATTTAAAAAGATTTTAATACATGAAAAATAATTTAAAATTATATTATGGTATAAGAAAATATTTTAAGTTATTTTAAATGACTTTTAATATTTTGTGATGAACTTAATTAATAAATTAATATTAATGATATTGAAGTTATTTACTAAATGAATTAAATAAATTAATTAAAAATGATTTTATTATATTAAAAATAATGTTAAATAATAATAAGGTATTTAAAAATATTTTAAACTATAAAATATAACTTTCAATATTTAAAGGTAAATTTCATTAATTAATGATATTAAAGTTATTTAATAATTATATTAAATAATTTAGTTTAAAAATGATTTTATTATTATAAAAATTATTTTAAATAAAAATAAAGTGTTTAAAGATATTTGAAGTTATAAAATATAACTTTTAATATTTAAAGGATAATTTCATTAATAATTTAATATTAATGATATTAATTTAATATTAATGATATTAATTTTATTTAATAATAATATTAAATAAATAGTTTTAAAATAGTTTTATTAATTTAAAAATCATTTAAAGATGATATAAATGAATTAAAAAATATTTTAAATTATACTTAATGACTTCTAATATTTTGAGAAATGGTACAATAATATTTAAATATTAATGGTAATTATTTAAAAATGATTTTAAATGTTTTAAAAATCATTTAAAGGCAATATAAATGTTTGAAAAATATTTTGAGTTATTATAAATAACTTTAATATTTTGGAAATGGTTTCATTAATAGTTTAATATTAATTAAATATTAATGATAATAGAATTATTTAATATTTAAATCATTTAATAATGATTCCGATGTTTGAAAATTCATGATAAATTATAATAAATGTTTAACAATTATTATAAATCATTTAAAAATAATATGATTGATAATTACAATTATTGAGCTATAGGATAGAGTCTTAGACTCGATAATTACCCGATAAAGCCGTCGGTACACCGACATGTTTCAAAAATTGATCTGGACTTATATATTTTGACTGTATTGATGTTTGTTTGTGATTCAATGACTGTTAGATATGTGTGGCGATGTGATTAGGTTATGTACTGACTGCAATAGGCAGTATTATGTGTTACGATATGTTATTCTAATCAGTAAAATAATCTGATTAATGATAGGTCG
The DNA here is from genome assembly GCA_016801055.1 of Panax notoginseng. Taxonomy (NCBI): domain Eukaryota; kingdom Viridiplantae; phylum Streptophyta; class Magnoliopsida; order Apiales; family Araliaceae; genus Panax; species Panax notoginseng. Next base: position 64,002,698 of record CM029014.1, on the reverse strand, counting down.
TAATATAAAAGATAAATCTAAGTTACATTTTGTAAGTAGCAGACCATACAAGTATCTTACCTTTGCATTTTCTTTATGCAATGGACATGAGTAAGAATGTTTTAGAACTATACTATTATTATGCTAGATTATTAACCCTATTGTTATATATATATCCGATCATTGATTATCAACATGTTAGTATATGGTAATTCAGATATATATTCTGTTCGTTAATTTCTATAAATGGTTATATAAGTGTCCCCACTTGGATAATCATTGTATTTAATTACATGTTGATACACCTTTGTTAATTACCTGTATATATATATATATATATATATATATATATATATATATATATATATAATTATTGATTATTGTTGAATAAGATAAAACCTTACCATTATCCAACTGAATTGCTTTGGTTTGGAACCCAGACAAGTATGAATATCCCGATCAAGGGAAAACTTTTATGCGCCCAAGGCAGACAGAGTGAACGATACCCTCATTCTTGCATGTAGTGTTGATCAATACAGGGTACAACGGGCTGATCACCCCCATGCCCGTAAGTTATGACGGTTTACAGATGAAGTTCTGTTTAACCTTTTCGAAAATAAAAATAATGTTCATAATATGTCACCTTAACCCTATTTATAGTCAATACGTAGTTTTAAAAATTTGAAAGAGTATTGTTATGTTATTATTATCGGTTCAGATTACTTCACAACTATTAATTTGTTGTAGAATGGTAGTATAAAGAAAATATTTAATTTTTTTTAGCTTATATATATATAATTGATATTACTTGTTGGGCACTCAAATGCTCATCCTTGCTTAATTTAAATGTTTTCAGCTAAGTGTGAACAACCAGAGAGCTCTGCTAAGAACAAGGGAAAGGGAAAGGTTGATGAATGAATGCAATGCTATGTTATGTTATAGTTAACTTTATTAAGACAAGTATGATATATATTATCTATCATGGGTTGTAATGAATGTTTAAAGGTTACGTACTTGAGATTCAGACTCTGATAAATATGTAAATTAAGTTGATCTTTATATTATTGTTATTATTATTAGTATTATTCCGCTCATAGAAATGGTATCGTGAAGAACCGAGTTCGGGTTTCAAGTACTTGGATTTGGGGGCTTTACAGGTTGGTATCAGAACTATAAGCATAAATTTGCAAAGAGCCCCGAGCCTCTCGCTGGTGACTTCCTTGTGTGGAATACACCGAAGCCAGACTCTTCGTAGGGGACGCCGATTCAGTTGGTGGCTAGCTGATAGGTACCCTTGTAAGGTGCTATGGTTGGAAGCACCATGAAAGTTACATATTGGTATCAGAGCATAGGGTTAAAAACCTTAGGTGGGCTAGACCTTAGGCTATAACCTTAGAACAGAGGGAAACGTTGAAAATATAAATAACTCATATAGAGTTTTAAAAGCGATTAATTGAATGAATTCATCTTCAAACAAGATAAAAGATAACTTATATAAAACTATTATTTGATGTGTGTATATACTATATGCTAATCAGGATAATTTATGTGTGTAGATGTCTGGTGGAAAAGTCTTGTTATATGCTTATAGCATGAAGAAGGATCAAATCTATACACCCGAGCTAATATCGAAGCCAATAGCTGAAATAGAGGTTGACGATGAAAATAACTCAGACTAGGTGGTTATTTTAGAAAATGTAATACCAGATCCAGAGATGGTGGAACTAACAGATAGTGATTCAGACATTAAATTTGAAGCTGAACAAGCATCAACGGAGGTGCAGGATCTGAGGAACAAGGTTTCTTCTTTGGAAAAGCTGTGGGAGATAGAAAAGCTGCTAAATAGTCAACTGCGACAGGCGTTAATAGAAATAATGGAAGAACAAGATAAGCTTAAAATCTAAATGGATCAGATGGGAGCCTCAAGCAACACATCGTGTGCAGCTCCGAGAAATATGGGAAAAAGAAAGATAGAAGATCACGACTTAGGAAAACTTGATAAGAAGAAAGTGAAAAGAATATGTTATCTTTGCGGCTATAAGGGGCATACCACTCTGTATTCTCTCGACTATAAACCAGGTGCATGTTTTATCTGTGGGATAGAAGGTCATTAGGCGAAAGGTTGTCCAAAGAAAAAGGCGTAGCGAATATGTAGTATAGGTTCTGTGGTGTAGGTGTGTTTAATGTATTATTTAGGATAAGTATGTCTGTGTAAGTTTATGTTCTCAACTTTTATAATGATCAAGGTTGTAAATCCTGACTTTTGTAGTCATAAAGGGATAACTGATGTTTAAAGCAGTATGTGCTATGCTATGTAAAATATTCGTTAAATGAATATGAATCTATGTTTGAGTAATAAAACAAGTTTAATATATTAAACTTATATGATAAGGTTTAGAATGTAAGTTAAATTTATGATTTTATCAAATCAGATAATGCCGCCAAGACGTCAAACTCGAAATTAAAGGGCAGAAGAATCTGTCAATAATGTTGAAGGATAACAACAAGCAGACCCGATGTAGCACTTTACAAACATGATAGCACAAGCTATGCAACAGAGAATACCAGCCGTAGGGAACCAGCGGACAACCGTTTAGCGAACTTCAAAGACTTTAAGGCTGTAGGATCGTTGGAATTCAAAGGTACAACTGACCCTGTTGAAGCTCAAACTTGCGTCAAAGAGATTGAAAAAGTATTCGTGATAGCTAGGGTAGCTGAGGGGCAGAAGACAGCTTTTGCCACTTACATGATGAAGGGGGAGGCAAACTTTTGGTGGGAAGCGAATCAGGCAAGGGCAGGAGAAGGTGTGATAACTTGGGATAGGTTTAAAACACTATTTTTCGAAAACTATTTTTCATTTAGTATGCAGGCTAGAATGGAGGTGAAATTTTTAGAGTTGAAGCAGGAGAATATGACGGTGTCAGAATACGCCGCAAAATTCAATGAGTTACTAGGTTCGCTCGGTATCAAGTTGATACGGAGGCTAGGAAAGCTAGAAGGTTTGAGCTGAGATTAAAACCCTGGCTCTATAACAAAGTGGCGGTGTTGCAAATTCCTACATTTCCAACACTCATGGAAAAGGCGATTATAGCTGAGGAAGGGAGTGAGGCCATGAGCCTCTACAACAAGGAGAGAAAGAACAAAAGTAAGGTTGAAGGAGTTGGAAAGGTGGAAATTAATAGTGGGAGTAGGGGTGGTAGTAGCAAGAGGAAGGGGAGTAATTTTGGAAGTGTGCAGGTAAAACAGGAAGGTGTGAAGAAGCAGATGATGTCGTGTAAGACTTGTGGAAAGAACCATACATGGGAATGTCTGAAAGGTAAATTTGTATGCTATAAGTACGGGCAGGAGGGCCATATCTCTCCCAACTGCCCCAATCCAAGAATGAACAGTGGGTGTTTTCTATGCGGATTGACTGAGCAAAAGGTGAAGGATTGTCCAAAGAGGAGGACGGGGACAGGAAGTGTGAATACTGGCACTGGCAGCGTGGCTTTAGCAATAATAAGACCTACGTTATCCAGCAGGCCAACAAGATCTACTACAAGGGTCTACAACATGACAGTCCAGGATACGACAGCAGTTGGCAATGGAATTTTAGGTATTATTCGTATAACTTTTATTTTCTTATATACATAATTTTCCTGTATATAGTATATTAATTCTAAAGAAATTTTGAGGGAGAAATTTGAGTTCTTTTAGAAATTAAATTTTTGTTTAATCAGAAAAACAAGCTTTATGTGAATAGTTAAAGATCAGTTCGATCAAATTATGATCGAGATCTAATTGTAATGATTGTGTATGCCATGTACCTTTGTATGTATAAGTTTTAAAACGGTGATTCCGGGGACGAAATCTTTATAAGGGAGGGTGAATGTAACAATCCGATATTTTCTATATAATTAAATCAGAAATTTTGCGTATAATTTTTTTATTATTATTATTTTAAGGATGATGATTTGTACAAGATAATGTGTATATATATTTATGTGGTAAATAAAAATATCTTTATTACATGAATATTTACAAATAATTTTATTTTAGAATTATTGATTATTATAAATTATATTCTTATAATAATTACTTTTATAGCAGAAATGTTTTTATTAATTATTTTTCATGAAAATAAAATCATATATTATTTAAATAATATATGGAGTGATTTTTTAGAATAATTATAATAATTATTCTATTATATGAATTTTAGTACAGATTATTAAGTTAATTATTATACCTTAATTATTAAGGTTAAATATGAAAGAATAAATCATATATGGAATCCAAACCCTAATTTTGGATTTTTATCAAGGAATGAGAATAATAATATAATAATATTATATTTTGATTTTTTAGTGCTATAAATATGTACTATATGTACGTATTGATGATGGTTGGTCAATTATGGTTTATATTTTCAAAACCCTATTATTAATTAGTTAAACCCTAGTTCAAAAGTTAATACGGGTTCATGACGGTGTAGTACATGTATTATTAGATTTATGGTGTGTTATACAGGATTCTATGTTAATTAGGAAAACCCTTATTAATTTTGAAAATCCTAATTAGCTAGAAACCGTAATTCTAAAATTAGTAACCCTAATTAATATTTCGAAAACCCTAATTTCTGAAATGAGAAACCCTAATTTGAAACTCAAATTAAAGTTTGAGATTTTTTGTAATTGTGATAAAGTGATTAATTTATAAGTATTAGAATTATATTTGTTAATCATGAAAACCCTAATTACTAAACTAGAAACCCTAATTTCTATATTTAGTAACCTTAATTAGTAATTTTAAAACCTAATTACGAATTGTAAACCCTAATTGCTAAATTAGCAAAGTTAATTATACTTAGAGATATTAAACCCCAATGTTCATGTATAAATTAATTAGAAACCTAATCTAATTAATAAACACTAATTTTTGTAATTTTAGAAAATAAATTTTGTGATAACCCGAGATTTAGAATAATCAAAATTTACGAATAATTTTTTATTATTATTTATATTAATATTAATTATCATTTTTGTGACAAGTTTCTGTAATACGAGTATCGAGAAAGTCAATTTGTGTATTGACTAATAAATTTAAAGTAGAGTTGTGCTTAACAAGATTAGAAACCCTAACCCTAATTTCTGGAAAGGGATTCAATAGAAAATATAATTAAAATAATTATTTTAATGAGTTTGTGTTTGTACCGAAGAAATTTATTGATCAATAATTTATCGGATAAGGTATAAAATTATAAACACTAATAAGAGATTAAAAACCCTAATTCTTGGATTATAAACCCTAATGACCATTTTGACCCTAATTGCTAAATTAAGCAATTTTAATTAGGAATATTAATCTTAATTAGCAAGATTGAATTTTATGATTAGGAAATATTAATATAATTATTGAATCCTAATTATAATTTTGGAATATTAATTTTCTATTTTGAAAACCGAAATTTGAAAATTTTAGAAATTAATTGCAAACCTAAAGGGTTCAAACCCTAAACCCAAACCCTAAACCTTAAGGGTTCGGACAAATTCCATGTTTGCCATTAAATTTATTTTTCAAGTGACTAAAATGCCCTTTTTCATTATTTATTTAGTAACTTGCAATTTTGGCCAAGACCTTTAGTTGTTTACCAACTATATTGACTTTGTGAGTGCAAATCATCAGCCTCCAGCCGAAAATGTCAGCCATACATTGCATCTAAGTGATTATATATAGATTCAAGAGAGAGAAAATCACAAAACTTGGTCATTTGTCCAACCTAGCTCTCACCAACTCTCTCTCTCTCTCTCCTAGCATCCAAAATTCTTAAGTGAATCAGTCATATATTAATCCTCTAAAACATCTAGATCAGATTGGTAGAGCCAAGATCAAAGCATCTTCAAGAAAAGGTATAACCCTAAGTTGATTTTTGATCTAAGTTGCTAAGAAATTTTTTGTTTAAAGTGTTTAAATCAGTGTTAGAAGTTGTTTTTAGTTGATCTATGATGATCCATGATGGATCCATAGCATCAAATGGCTTTAAAACGAAGTTTTCAAAAACTGCTCAAGAACAGTCAAAGGTGTCTGACAAGCAAATGTCAAAGGCCACTGATCTCTGTCTGTTAATGTTTGTTCTTGTTTTATGTTTTGAATTGGTAGCCTGGTATGTTGTATTTAATCTTCAAGTGGTAGTACAACCATCAGATGTCTAGATTTCATTTTATTCACGGTCAAAACCCGTTGACCGGACATGACCATGAACTTTCTGGGAAACTCAGAAAGTGTAAGATCAGCGTCTGACATCTTTTTGAATAGCTCAGATCTGACATTTTTGATTCTTTTTGAGGGTGGTTTTGTATCGACCTTGTAGCCTGACATTTGTACTGTACATGTATGGCTTCATATCGTGTATATAATCAGTAGAATGATCGGGGTAAGTTGTTAAACTAGGCCATAAGGCCATGACTTGAATTTCTGGAAATTCCAAAAAAACGTATGAACACTTTTTCTGACAGACTTTGACCGTGTGATTCATGGTAGATCTGTTGTTTTTAGACTGAGATCTTGACATCTAGGTATTCCTTGTCAATTATACTACATGTATGAATACTAAAACCACCAAAACAATGATCAGAACCTAGACTAATTTGTATTAGAAAGTGACCAGTCGAGGTTCTGGGTTTCTGGGAAAACCCAGAAACCGTCTGACAAGAACTTTGAGACGCTAGATCGTTTTGTTGTTTTGTTGTATGATCATGATGTTAGTTAGATATTGTAGAGTTACAGTTTAACTACATAATCGATGCTTAACATTGCTCAGAACTAGTATAGATTGGAAATTACACACGGTCAAACGTGTACCCTTGATCACTGACTGACAGTGTTCTTGAGCACCAAGAACACCTAAAGCGACAGACAAGTGTCGCTATAGGCTTTAGCGACGGTTTATTTAATTTTTGAATTTCTGAATTTTTAGAAATTATTTAAAAATAGAAATAAATTATAAAAATTACTAAAAATGGTTTTAAAAATCATTTTTAATTCTGAAAAATAACTTTTAATTATTTGGGACATTTTCCTTTAATAATTATAATTATTTGAATAAAAATGATATTTAATTTATTTAATTAGTATATTAAATAAATTAGAGAAAAATGATTTAATATTATGAAAAATTATTTTAAATAAGAATAATGTATTTAAAAATATTTTTGAATTATAAAATATAATTTTCAATATTTTTGGAAGAATTCTCATTAATAAATTAATATTAATGCTATTAGATTTATTTAATTGTTATATTAAATAAATGAATTAAAAATAATTTTATTGATTTAAAAATCATTTAAAAATGAGAAAAATGATTTAAAAGTATTTTAAGTTATAATTAATGACTTTTAATATTTTGATAATTATTTCATTAATATTTAAATATTAATGGTGATGATTTAAAAATGATTTTAATTACTTTAGAAATCATTTAAGCAGAATATTGATGATTTAAAAATATTTTAAGTTATTAACAATAATGTTAATATTTTGACAAATATGTTATTAATATTTTTATATTATTAAATATTCGTAATGATAAGATTATTTGATAATTAAATCATTTAAAAATGATTTAAGTGTTTAAAAAATTATTAGAAATTATAATAATTGTTTATAAATTATTAAAAGCTTCCGGAAAATATTATAAACGATATTTGACTTATATAAAATAATATTTAAGCTTAGAGACCAAGTTTAATTGACAATCAATATGTTAATTGTCGGATAGGGTGACCAGAACACCGAGAATGGACCAAAATCTAACCAGACCGAAATAGTTAGACTGGATAAGTGTTTATATAGGTTATAAACACTGATGTGATTATGTGGTAATGTGCCTAGGAAAAGTTTGGCTGTAGAATATAGTATTACGTGTTATAAATGATTGTGCTAATTGTGAGACCGACATTGTTGATTATAGGTCTTACGAACGCAGTTAATTGTATTGTGTAGCTGTAATCAATGCGAAAGATAAATGTTCTAACTCAACCTTGAGTTATACTCATTTAATTATTATAATAGTTAATTATTGCTAATTATACCATGTCCAGGTAATTTATTGTTGATTATTCGCAGTTAGTGCATGTTTAATAATTCAAATTGAATTACTGATTCGAAGAATATACCATTGTAGAATAACTATTGTTGGATATTCATATTCTTAGAAGATAGAATTGACAGTACAGATAATTCCTGTTTATTGTCAAATTATGTTGAGAAATGTCTTAGCTAATTATTCTGGCTAGACGAACATTTGTTAGAACTTGATAAATTTAAGAAGAGAATTTAATTGTTATTGATAGATCGATGCCAATTATTTCGGCTAGATCGATAAGTAAATAGAATTTAAAATCACAGTATTTCGTTGTTAAATCAAAATCTTGATTTTGAGACTAAGAAGAACAACCTTTTATATAAAGGGAACAAAATTTTTAAGTCGTAATTCGACAATTGCGCGCGACCTAAGTATTATACATAATATAGGGTACAAGGAGTTGGCCGGCTCTAAGTACTTGCATAGGGGTATGATTTAATCTTTATGGTTATCTAATACACATGCGTATGTATCAAAGTAAATCTTTGATAGATACCCGAGAAAATATGTTCTAGATCTAGTGTGATCGCTCAGCATAAATCTGGAAAATATTTCAGTTTGTTATTGCGTAGAATTGATCTTGATTATTCAATAGGATATCGTAGAATCTTTGAAAGCGTTGTACTCTTTCATTATTAGATTATTATGTTGCCTAGAATACGAGAAAACTTGTTATTGATTAACGATTTGTTCAGCTATTTCAAAGTTCACCAAACTTTGGTTTCATTCTATCAAAATAGATAGTATGTTCTTATTGATTCGTATACATTTATTGTATGTATTAACTTGCGGGGCAAACTTGTTGCTCACACTTGCTATAAATAAAATATTTCAGCTAGGAACGAAGAGGCTAGCGGGTCAAAGAAGAAGAAAGGCAAAGGCAAGATGCTGGAGTAGTTATAATGAACATTATTATTATGTTGTTTTGTAAACCCTTTTTGTTTATTTAAGGGGTATGTTATAATTTTAAGGTTAGTGGACCTTGGACTTATGTATTAACAACTTATGTTAATGAATTAAGTATTCCTATTTATATTTAAATGGGTAGTTAGCTGCTATTATATTTTGGATTGTGAACACCAAACTCGGGGGTCAGGAAACCCGAATTTGGGGGTGTCACAGGTTGGTATCAAAGCTGTAGTGACCAAGGTGTCACAAGTTGGTAGAAGAGTTGTAGGTTATAAACTTTAAGTGGGGTGGGGGAAAACCCTTGGATTATAACCATACGCGAGATAGAGAAAACTTATTTAGAGTTCTAAGTGAGAGATTGCCAATGTATATCAATAGTGAGATAAGTGGTCACATAGTGTGAGAATTTTGTACTGGTGAAATACTAATCAAGTTATTTAAACTGATTGTAGGATGTCTGGAGAAGATAAAAAGAGTGCGGAGATGCTAGCGGTTGTTGCACCGGTGCCAGAAGCCAAGGTGCCAGCGCAAAGCGAATCAGTGGAGAAGGTGGGAGAAGATGAACCAATGGTTAATCTTGGGAGCGATCATGACGATTATCCCGAGATGTATTTGAGTGGAGATGAGGAGGCAGAGTCTGAGCCAACTACGGCAAATTTAAAGAATAAGATCAAAGTTGGAGAACAAGATCAGCTATCTGCAGAAGTCCAGGAACTCCGAAGTAAAGTGTTTCTTCTAGAGGAGTTGTGGAAGACGGAGCGAGCATTTTGCGAAATGACTGAAGAACGGAATGAGCTCAAGGCGCAGGTGGACAGAATGAAGGCGGAAGGTGATGGATCATCTGAAGGAACCAGCAAGAAGGACAAAAAGAAGAGAAAGAGGGAAAAAGACAGTCCTAATTCTAAAAAATCAAGCCCGAAGAAGAAGAATGCATGTAGCAAGTGTGGGAAGACTCACGCGGGAAAATGCATGATGTGGAAGAATGTCTGTTTCAACTGTAAGCAGGAAGGACATATTTCTTTGCATTGTCCTAAGTCGAATTTGAGGAAGTGTTTCTCATGTGGGCAGACGGGTCACGAATTCAACAAGTGTCCCAACAAGGAGAGGACTGGTGAAGGGAGTGGTCGGTAGACAACTTAGATATATGTAATAGTATCTTTTGGGTAGAAGTTTATGATATTAAGTGTTATAATATCAAGAATGATGTTTAAGCATATGTAAATATATATGTTTTATGAATGAAATCTTTATTTTCTATATGAATATAAGATTAAGATTAATTTGTGTGTTCTTAAAACTCATACTTATGGTAAGTTAATGACAAATAATTATATGAAATATTGTGAACCCCTCAGCGAATGGACGCCAAAGGTCTGACTAGGATAAGTTTATACACTCATATAATTATGGCAAGTTCCTGAACTCATAAGTGTGGTAAGTTTGACGAACTGGTAATAATTGTGTGCTAAGTACTATGTGCTATTTGAATAAATATGCAATTATATGAGAATTATGTGTTGAATTCTTATTGTGTTAAGAATTTGTGTAGAGAAAGAGAATTAATATAAGATTTTTATTTAAATCACATCATGCCGCCTAGACGACAGAATCGAAACCAACGAGAAGAGCAGTCGGTAAATAACGAAGGAGGTCAAGCTGACCCAATGCAAAACTTTGCGGATATGATAGCCGAAGCTATGGAGAATAGAGCTCCAGCTGCAAGAGGAAGAGTAAGGAATCAGCCAGCTGAAAGATTGACAAATTTTAAAGACTTTAAAGCGGTAGGACCGCCTGAGTTCAAAGGGACCACAAATCCTATTGAAGCCCAAACTTGGGTGAAGGAGATGGAGAAAGCATTTGTTATCGCCAGAGTAGCGGAGGAGCAAAAGACGACTTTTGCAACTTATCTGATGAAGGGAGAAGCTAATTACTGGTGGGAGACGAACCAAGGGAGAGCTGGTACAGAGGTGGTGTTGTAGACAAGATTCAAAGAGTTGTTCTTTGAGAACTACTTCTCACCGAGTTTGCAATCCAGGATGGAAGTCAAATTCTTAGAACTTAAGCAGGAGAAAATGTCAGTATCTGAATATGCTGCCAACTTCAATGAGTTGGAAAGATTTGCACCTCATTAGGTGGACACAGAAGCGAGGAAGGTGAGAAGATTTGAGAGCGGACTGAAGCCAGGAATATTCAACAAGGTAGCGGTATTACAGATCAACACGTTCACGGCCTTGATGGAGAAAATTGCTGAAGGAGGGAGCGAAGCTGCGTCTCGATTTCCTCAAGATAAGAAGAAGAAGACAAATGATGGTGGAAGCAGTGGTGGAAGTAACCCTAACAAAAGGAAATGGAGTGAGAATACCCAATCAGGAGGCAAGACAGAAGATAATAGGAAAGGAATAGAGCCATGTGCAACTTGTAGGAAGAATCATGCTGGAGTTTGCCTGAAGAAGAAAGGAGTTTGCTATAACTGCGGGTAAGAGGGGCACATGTCGCCCAATTGTCCCAGTCCAAAGAAAATTCATGGTTTCTTTACATGCGGATCGACTAATCATCTGGTTCGGAACTGTCCGAAGAAGAATGCGGAGAAAGAAAGTGTCAACAAGGGACCCAGTGGCGGAACCTTGGCAATTCGAGGACCTGCACAGCCAAGACAACCAACAGCCCGTACATTCAACATGACGGTGCATGATGCAGTGGCTACTCAGGAGGTGGCAGCAGGTAATGATTTCGTTTAGAAATTTAATTATGCGAGTAATATGAGTAAGATATTTCTGTGAACTGTTTTCTTTTAAAGATTCAAGTCACAGGTTAGAATTTGAGACACAAATGAATATTGTGTTGATAAAAATGAATTGATGATACAACTTGAAAAAGATTGTAGAGAATAAGAAAGCGGTGATTCCAAGGACGGAATCCTTTTAAGGAGGGGTAAATGTGATAACCCGAGATTTCGAATAATCAAAATTTACGAATAATTTTTTTTATTTATATTATCATTAATTATCATTTTTGTGACAATTCTGTGATACGAGTATCGAGAAAGTCAATTTGTGTATTGACTAATAAATTTAGATTAGAGTTGTGCTTAACAAGATTAGAAATCCTAACCCTAATTTCTGGAAAGGGATTCGATAGAAAATATAATTAAAATAATTATTTTAATGAGTTTGTGTTTGTACCGAAGAAATTTATTGATCAATAATTGATCGGATAATGTTTAAAATTATAAACCCTAATAAGAGATTAGAAACCCTAATTCGTGGATTATAAACCCTAATGACCATTTTGACCCTAATTGCTAAATTAAGCAATTTTAATTAGGAATATTAATCCTAATTAGCAAGATTGAATTTTTTGATTAGGAAATATTAATATAATTATTGAATCCTAATTATAATTTTGGAATATTAATTTTTTATTTTAAAAACCGAAATTTAAAAATTTTGGAAATTAATTGCAAACCTAAAGGGTTCAAACCCTAAACCCTAAGAGTTTTGACAAATTTCATATTTTCCATTAAATTTATTTTTCAAGTGACTAAAATGCCCTTTTTCATTATTTATATAGTAACTTGCAATTTTGGCCAAGACCTTTAGTTGTTTACGAAATATATTGACTTTGTGAGTGCAAATCATCAGCCTCCAGCCGAAAATGCCAGCCATACATTGCATCTAAGTGATTATATATAGATTCAAGAGAGAGAAAATCACAAAACTTGGTCATTTGTCCAACCTAGCTCTCACCAACTCTCTCTCTCTCTCTCCTAGCATCCGAAATTCTTAAGTGAATTAGTCATACATTAATCCTCTAAAACATCTAGATCAGATTGGTAGAGCCAAGATCAAAGCATCTTCAAGAAAAGGTATAACCCTAAGTTGATTTTTGATCTAAGTTGCTAAGAAATTTTTTGTTTAAAGTGTTTAAATCAGTGTTAGAAGTTGTTTTTAGTTGATCTATGATGATCCATGATGGATCCATAGCATCAAATGGCTTTAAAACGAAGTTTTCAAAAACTGCTCAAGAACAGTCAAAGGTGTCTGACAAGCAAATGTCAGAGGCCACTGATCTCTGTCTGTTTATGTTTTTTCTTGTTTTATGTTTTGAATTGGTAGCCTGGTATGTTGTCTTTAATTTTCAAGCGGTAGTACAACCATCAGATGTCTAGATTTCATTTTATTCACGGTCAAAACCCGTTGACCGGACATGACCATAAACTTTATGGGTAACCCAGAAAATGTAAGATCAGCGTTTGACATCTTTTTGAACAGCTCAGATCTGACATTTTTGATTCTTTTTTAGGGTGGTTTTGTATCGAGCTTGTAGCTTGACATTTTTACTGTACATGTATGGCTTCATATCGTGTATATAATCAGTAGATTGATCGGGGTAAGTGGTCAAACTAGGTCATAAGGCCATGACTTGAATTTCTAGAAATTCCAAAAAAGCGTATGAACACTTTTTCTAACAGACTTTGACCATGTGATTCATGGAAGATCTGTTGTTTTTAGACTGAGATCTTGACATCTAGGTGTTCCTTGTCAATTATACTACATGTATGAATACTAAAACCACCAAAACAATGATCAAAACCTAGACTAATTTGTATTAGAAAGTGACCAGCCGAGGTTCTGGGAAAACCCAGAAACCGTCTGACAAGAACTTTGTGACGCTAGATCGTTTTGTTGTTTTGTTGTATGATCATGATGTTGGTTAGATATTGTAGAGTTATAGTTTAACTACATAATCGATGCTTAACATTGCTCAGAACTAGTATAGATTGGAAATTACACACGGTCAAACGTGCACCCTTGATCACTGTCTGACAGTGTTCGTGAGCACCAAGAACACCTAAGGCGACAGACAAGTGTCACTATAGGCTTTAGCGACGGTTTATTTAATTTTTGAATTTCTGAATTTTCAGAAATTATTTAAAAATAGAAATAAATTATAAAAATTAGTAAAAATGGTTTTAAAAATCATTTTAAATTCTGAAAAATAACTTTTAATTATTTGGGACATTTTTCTTTAATAATTATAATTATTTGAATAAAAATGATATTTAATTTATTTAATTAGTATATTAAATAAATTAGAGAAAAATGATTTAATATTATGAAAAATCATTTTAAATAAGAATAATGCATTTAAAAATATTTTAATTATAAAATATAATTTTCTATATTTTTGGAAGAATTCTCATTAATAAATTAATATTAATGATATTAAATTTATTTAATTGTTATATTAAATAAATGAATTAAAAATGATTTTATTGATTTAAAAATCATTTAAAAATGAGAAAAATGATTTAAAAGTATTTTAAGTTATAATTAATTACTTTTAATATTTTGATAATAATTTTATTAATATTTAAATATTAATGGTGATGATTTAAAAATGATTTTAATTACTTTAGAAATCCTTTTAAGTAGAATATTGATGATTTAAAAATATTTTAAGTTATTAACAATAACTTTAATATTTTGACAAATATGTTATTAATATTTTTATATTATTAAATATTAATAATGATAAGATTATTTGATAATTAAATCATTTAAAAATGATTTAAGTGTTCAAAAAATTATTATAAATTATAATAATTGTTTATAAATTATTAAAAGCTTCCGGAAAATATTATAAACGATATTTGAGTTATCTAAAATAATATTGAAGCTTAGAGACCAAGTTTAATTGACAATCAATGTGTTAATTATCGGATAGGGTGACCAGAACACCGAGAATGGACCGAAATAGTTAGATTGGATAAGTGTTTAAATAGGTTATAAACAATGATGTGATTATGTGGTAATGTGCCTAGGAGAAGTTTGACTGTAGAATATAGTGTTATGTGTTATAAACGATTGTGCTAATTGTGAGACCGACATTGTTGATTATAGGTCTTACGAACGCAGTTAATTATATTGTGTAGCTGTAATCAACGCGAAAGGCAAGTTTCCTAACTCAACCTTGAGTTATACTCATTTAATTATTATAATGGTTAATTATTACTAATTATACCATGTCCAGGGATTTTATTGTTGATTATTCGCAGTTAGTGCATGTTTAATAATTCAAATTGAATTACTGATTCGAAGAATATACCATTGTAGAATAGCTGTTGTTAGATATTCATATTCGTAGAAGATAGAATTGACAGTACAGATAATTCCTGTTTATTGTCAAATTATGTTGAGAAATGTCTTAGCTAATTATTCTGGGTAGACGAACATTTGTTAGAACTTGATAAATTCAAGAAGAGAATTCAATTGTTATTGATAGATCGATACCAATTATTTCGGCTAGATCGATAAGTAAATAGAATTTAAAATCACAATATTTCGTTGTTAAATCAAAATCTTGATTCTGAGACTGAGAAGAACAACCTTTTATATAAAGGGAACAAAATTTTTAAGTCGTAATTCGACAATTGCGCGCGACCTAAGTATTATGCATAATATAGGGTACAAGGAGTTGGTTGGCTCTAAGTACTTGCAGAGGGGTATAATTTAATCTTTATGGTTATATGATACACCTGCGTATGTATCAAAGCAAATCTTTGATAGATACCCGAGAAAATAAGTTCTAGATTTAGTGTGATCGCTCAGCATAAATCTGGAAAACATTCCACTTTGTTATTGAGTAGAATTGATCTTGATTATTCAATAGGATATCGTAGAATCTTTGAAAGCGTTGCACTCTTTCATTATTAGATTATTGCGTTGCCTAGAATACGAGAAAACTTGTTATTGATTAACGATTTGTTTAGCTATTTCAAAGTTCATCGAACTTTGGTTTCATTCTATCAAAATAGATAGTATGTTCTTATTGATTTGTATACATTTATTGTATTTATTAAATTGTGGGGCAAACTCATTGCTCACACTTGCTATAAATAAAATATTTCAGCTAGGAACGAAGAGGCCAGTGGGTCAAAGAATAACAAAGGCAAAGGCAAGATGCTGGAGTAGTTATAATGAACATTATTATTATGTTGTTTTGTAAACCCTTTTTGTTTATTTAAGGGGTATGTTATAATTTTAAGGTTAGTAGACCTGGGACTTATGTATTAACAACTTATGTTAATGAGTTATGTATTCCTATTTATATTTAAATGGGTAGTTAGCTGTTATTATATTTTGGATCGTGAATACCAAACTCGGGGGTCAGGTAACCCAGATTTGTGGGTGTCACAAATTTTATTTTTAAACCCTAATTAAAAACTTAGAAATTATTTTTTTTGTGATAAACCTTAGGGACAAACCCTAAGGGTTTGCTAATTGACCATTATGCCATTAAAATTCTAAGAAAAATGACCAAAATACCCTTCTTGCATTATTAGATTTTGCCAAGTGTTAGAGTTGTTGGCCAAACCTTGACTTTCCATGAGACACAAAACTCTAGCACATTAAGCTAGATCAGCCAATACATGCACCATACACTTGTATATATAGATTTGGAAGAGAGAGAAAGACATTTGTTAACTTACTTTTGCACAAACTCTCAATCTAAGCTCTCTCAAGCTCTCACCTCCGAAATTCAGTAGCATATCAGTCCCATATCAAAGCCCCCACTAATACACATCACAAATCAGTAGCCAAGAAATCAGAATTGATCATCAAGGTATAAAAACCCTAGCTATAATCTGACCAAAAATCTGTTGTTAGATGTTAGATTTTTTTTGTTAAACATGTTATATAAGGTGCCTAATGATGATCTGGGTTGCTAGATGTTAGATCCATAACATCTAGAGGCTCGGATTTGAGATTCTACAAAATCTAGGAAAAATGTTCTAGGTGGTCTGACAATGAATGTTAGGCCTTATATCTCTGTGATCTTTAATGTGTTTTGTGTTTTAAAAGTTGGTAGTTGTAGTCTCATATGTGCTTTTGGATCTAGGCTTGAAATTAGACTTAGATCGGTGTTAGATTGCATGATATTGTTGGTCAAAGGTCGTTAACCGACCATGACCAGACCATTTCTGGGTAACCCATAAATGGGTTTTCAGCGTCTGATAGGATGTTTGAAGGCCAAGATCTGTCAGATTATTGACGTTTTGATGTTGTTGCTATAACTAGATTGTAGACTGTAATCTGGGCTTTGAATCCTGACCTTTAGATCCCTTAAAGAATCAAGTGATCGAACGTAGAGAGTGGTCAAATTAGGCCACTCGGTCACAATTACATTTTTCTGGAAATTCCAGAAACGTGAAGAACACATATTCTGACAGCCTTTGACCAATCCATTTCTTGCTATTGTTTTGATGTTATGGTTATATTTTTGTAATAGATATATAGTTCTACATATGGGCTACAATCTAGAAGTCTTAGATCACTAAAACCTCACATGTACAACAAGTAGTGGAAGCCCAAATATGACTATCCGAACTGTTCTTCATTTCTGGGTAACCCAGAAAATGAAGAACAGCTCTGACAACTTGTTCATGACACTAGATCTTGCATTTGTGTTATGTTATGAACCTGTTGATGGCTGGATCGTGTAGTCTTGCACGAGTACTGCAAGATCTGACTAACAAAATGCCCAGAAACATTACATATTACGAATTAAACTTGGTCAAACCTAGTACCCTCGTGACTGACTTTGAGGATCTGGGTTTGCTGAAGAACACCTTCAGCGACAGTTTTGTCCCCTAAAGTAACTTTAGCGACACTTAATATAAGAAATTAATTATTTTAATTAAATAAATAGAAAAAAATAGATTTAAATTATTAAAAATACAAAATAAATTATTAAAAATTATTTTAAAGTCTAAAAATTAATTTTTAACTATTTTGAATATATTTCATTAATATTTAATATTTTTGGAATATTAAAGGCATTTAATTTATTTAATTATAATATTAAATAAATTATTTAAAAATGATTTTAATACATGAAAAATAATTTAAAATTATTTTATGGCATAAGAAAATAGTTTAACTTATTTTAAATGACTTTTAATATTTTGTGATAAAATTCATTAATAAATTAATATTAATGATATTTAAGTTATTTACTAAATGAATTAAATAAATTAATTAAAAATTATTTTATTATATTAAAAATCATTTTAAATAATAATAAGCTATTTAAAAATATTTTAAGTTATAAAATATAACTTTCAATATTTAAAGGTAAATTTCATTAATTAATGATATTAAAGTTATTTAATAATTATATTAAATAATTTAGTTTAAAAATAATTTTATTATTATAAAAAATATTTTAAATGAAAATAAAGTGTTTAAAGATATTTTAAGTTATGAAATATAACTTTTAATATTTAAAGGATAATTTCATTAATAATTTAATATTAATGATATTAATTTAATATTAATGATACTAAATTTATTTAATAATTTTATTAAATAAATAGTTTTAAAATAGTTTTATTAATTTAAAAATCATTTAAAGACGATATAAATGAATTAAAAAATATTTTAAGTTATACTTAATGATTTTTAATATTTTGAGAAACGATACAGTAATATTTAAATATTAATGGTAATTATTTAAAAATAATTTTAAATATTTTAAAAATCATTTAAAGGCAAGATAAATGTTTTAAAATTATTTTGAGTTATTATAAATAATTTTAATATCTTGACAATGGTTTCATTAATAGTTTAATATTAATTAAATATTAATGATAATAGAATTGTTTAATATTTAAATCATTTAATAATTATTCCGATGTTTGAAAATTTATGATAAATTATAATAAATGTTTAAAAATTATTATAAGTCATTTTAAAATAATATGATTGATAATTACAATTATTGAGCTATAGGATAGAGTCTTAAACTCGATAATTACCCGATAAAGCCGTCGGTGCACTGACATGTTTCAAAAATTGATTTGGACTTAGATATTTTGACTGTATTGATGTTTGTTTGTGATTCAATGACTGTTGGATATGTGTGGCGATTGATTAGGTTATGTACTGACTGCAATAGGCAGTATTATGTGTTACGATATGTTATTCTAATTAGTAAAATGATCTGATTAATGATAGGTCGTGATATAAAGGATAAATCTAATTTGTATTTTGTAAGCAGCAGACCAGACAAGTATCTTACCTTTGTATTTTCTTTATGCAATGGACATGAGTAAGAATGTTTCAGAACTATATTATTATTATGCTAGATTATTAAACCTATTGTTATATATATATATATATATATATATATATATATATATATATATATATATATATATATATCCGATCATTGATTATCAGCATGTTAGTATATGGTAATTCAGATATATATTCTGTTCATTAATTTCTATAAATGGTTATACAAGTGTCCCCACTTGGATAATCATTGTATTTAATCACATGTTGATACACCTTTGTTAATTATATATATATATATATATATATATATATATATATATATATATATATATATATGTTGAATTATAGATTATTGTTGAATAAGATAAAACCTTACTATTATCCAACTGAATTGCTTTGGTTTGGAACCCAGACAAGTATGAACATCCCGATGGAGGGAAAACTTTTATGCGCCCAAGGCGGACAGAGTGAACGATACCCTCGTTCTTGCATGTAGTGTTGATCAATATAGGGTATAACGGGTTTATCACCCCCGTGCCCGTAAGTTATGACGGTTTACAGATGAAGTTCTATTTAACCTTTTCGAAAATAAAAATAATGTTCATAGTATGTCACCTTAACCCTATTTATAGTCAATACATAGTTTCAAAAATTTGAAAGAGCGTTGTTATGTTATTATTATCGGTTCAGATTACTTCACAACTATTGATTTGTTGTAGAAGGGTAGTATAAAGAAAATATTTAAATTCTTTCAGCTTATATATATATATATATATATATATATATATATATATATATATATATATATATATATATATATATAATTGGTATTACTTGCTGGGCACTCAAATGCTCATCCTTGTTTAATTTAAATATTTTCAGCTAAGTGTGAACAACGAGAGAGCTCTGCTAAGAATAAGAGAAAGGGAAAGGTTGCTGAATGAACGCAATGTTATGTTATGTAGTAGTTAACTTTATTAAGACAAGTATGATATATATTATGTAACAACCCCAAAATAGGTCCATTCCATCCAACCTATTCTAAGTCGCCAAATACATGGTACAAAAAATAAGTACAGCTTTATTACAATAATTGTCGTGCAAAATACAACAACACATATACTGTGAGTTTGATACAAATATATACCAAATGTGACTCATGTCCCAACCGTGGACATCACCTCACAATGACACCTTACATAAAGGTATAGTCAAAAACTATTTTAGAAATTAGAATCTTTGGAAAGTGCTCAAGAAAAACTTTGTACATGGGAGGCCATGCTTCTAGGTAGTGATAGATATCATATGGCTACAGAATTATCCTTGGTTGACCCAATATACCCCAAAGAAAAATAAGAAGATTACTATCATATTCTTCCCAATGGTGAGTCTTCTCTTGACTTATCATTATCTCCACTGTCTCTAATTGAGAATTATACTTCAAACAAACACCAAGATTATATAGGTAGTGCTCGTAAATATACTCAGCAAGTGGATGAGCAGAATTCTGTCTTATGATGATACGAGGTTGTATGTCATTAGACATCTTGTATGATAGTGGCAAACCACCCTTCCAACGTTGGGTTCGCTTCACCCTAGATGATTCAACAAATATAACTCCTAAATGATGAACACCGTTCTATTCCCCTGTTACCCCCGCTCGACCCAGCTACACTCTTATTACCTGAAAGGAATTGTGAATAGAAGGGTGAACACAACTAGCCCAGTAAAGAATATCATGACTAAAGGTAAATAAATTATCAATAGTCTTCATCAATAATAAGTCAGAGATTTAGAACATATGGTAGATGATAAAAATTTTCAACCATAGTTGCAGCGGAACGAGCAATCCATTAGAAGAGTCAAATAGACTATAAAGTCTATTATCTTCTCCATGTTAAAAATTCACCAACAATGTTTTATCCCTGTAACATCACTCAACAGTTCCTTTTCACAATTATATGAATAATTCATAATCATAATTGTGATTCTAAATTTTTTTTCGCACCAGGACAAAGAATATTTTCATCACATATCTTTACCTGAAACATCAAAGATCATGGTTATACCGAATCACAGTTCCTGTTCATAATCATGCTAATAAATCCATCTTTGCACTACGGCCAAAGATATTCATCAACAAACCATCTTTGCACTACGGACCAAATATATTCAACAACAGTTCATCTTGGCACTACAGGCCAAAGATATTTATCAATAATTCATCTTTGCACTACAAGCCAAAGACATTCAACAACAGTTCATCTTCGCACTACAGGCCAAAGATATTCATCAATAATTCATCTTTGCACTACAGGCCAAAGATATTCATCAACAGTTCATCTTTGCACTCCAGGCCAAATATATTCATAAATAATTCATCTTTGCACTACAGGCCAAAGATATTCAACAACAGTTCATCTTCGCACTACAGGCCAAAGATATTCATCAACAGTTCATCTTTGCACTCCAGGCCAAATATATTCATCAATAATTCATCTTTGCACTACAGGCCAAAGATATTCAACAACAGTTCATCTTCGCACTACAGGCCAAAGATATTCATCAATAATTCATCTTTGCACTACAGGCCAAAGATATTCATCAACAGTTCATCTTTGCACTACAGGCCAAAGATATTCATCAATAATTCATCTTTGCACTACAGGCCAAAGATATTCTTCAACAGTTCATATTTGCACTATAGGCCAAATATATTAATATCTCAAAGAAATATATAATCATTTCAGAATTTATATAAATAATAATTATAACCATGTTGATCAATTCACCTTTGCACTTAAGCTAAAGATATTCAATTATAAATTCAATTGTCATGATCATACTAGTCCACAATTCAACTTTGCACTATTGGCCAAAGAGAACTCATAGTCATGATCATTCCAAAAATATACCAATCTTTACACTCAAGTCAAAGAGAAATATCATCATTAGGGTTATAAAAATGTTATATATGATAATAAAAATAATATGATCAATATATAGATTTAATCTCAAGAGTAATATTCATAACTCAACTATAATTTGGTTAAAAAAAGAAACCAATTTTGTCGTGAGTAGTAACTCGTGAATAGTAACTCATGAATAGTAACTCGTAAATAGTAACTCATGAATAGTAACTCATGAATAGTAACCCCGACATGAAAAAGGTAGAAATTCCATAATAATATACATACCAATATTTCGATATAATGATATTGAAAGAATAATATTTCTTAAGCTTATAAATAATTTATTTAAATTGTTTACACTTTACTAATTAATGCATTTAATCATCATAAAATGCCAACTCTTAAGATTTCATCATCAATAACCAAAACCCTCATCAAAAATCTGCATATACCTCATATAGGATTCTTAAGCCATAAAATCCTATTTTCTAATTTTCTTACTTTACATAACATATTTAATTCATTTTTTCATAACTAGTCTATTTTCATGAAAAATACTAAATCAGTTCCAAAAATATTTTTTTTCTATGATTTAGCAGAATATAGTCCCATATTGAACATATATTTTTCTCAGAATTTTTAAAACTCATTTACTATTTTTCATATGGCCAAAACCGCCGAATATTTAGACATTTATCATAAATTATACTTTTATCCAAAAATTCTAAAATTCACAGAGTACACTGATATTATATAGATATACTTTCAATAAAAATTTTATCAATTTTAGAGTTAATCACAAGAAGTTATAAGCGGTTACTTTTAAAATAGTCTTTCCCCGTAAAATTCATAACTTTTAATCTATACATCCAAAAATCACCATTTTTGGACATAATCAATAAAACTCATCAAAACATCATTTCAAATTTTTTCAAAATTTTCTGAAGTTCAGAAAAATTACGAAACTGAAAATCATAACAACCCTTAAAATCCCTTACTATCCCTTACCTCAAAAGAGTAGTACTTCTGATCGGTATAAGGCTGAAGGAAACTTGCACTGATGAATAGAAACTCACAGAGTATCTAAATACTCACAAAATACACTCAATAATCTAGAGAGAGAAAGAGAGAAAACTTATTTCTGGTGTGATTTTCAATTCTAACTTAGCCATCTATTTATAGGAAAATGTTAGCACGCCGAAGCAGACTTAACCTGCAACCTGATGGCTTTACCTGCTACTATTTCCACCCACCATATTTGAATAAAAATCTCAGCACATTTCTTCACCAACCAAGAGTGGGCCCCACCAATTCTAAAATTTTCTACCAAAATGATAAACTCAAAAAATTTAACAATTTCTGAACCAGTCATCTCGTAAAATTCATAACAAATCATACGTTCATTTTTAACGGTTCAAAATTTGTGGACATATACTCAACTTATATATGTATAACATATCCAAAAATTACAACGATCCAACGGTCGGATTAGAAATTATAACCCCCGGAAAATATCTCAAAAACCCTAATTTTTAATACCTCCATTCCGACAAAAATACTGATAAAAACCTCAACATTAACTACTACATTTTTAACCATAATAAATATATCCAACATTTATATGCACATAAAATAAATATTTCCTTATCATATGAATCAATAATTAATTATTTACAAATAATATTACAGAAATACATTTATGACAACCAGGCCGTTCCCAGGAAAGAGGGGGCTTTCCAATAAGAATTTCTCCATACTAGCGTGCAATTAGATGACCAAACCTCTCCTTAGACAGAACTTTCTAGACATTGCCAATAATGCCATGTAATAATATTATTTAAATAATATGAATTATTGATCTGATAATGGGAAATACTGTGCAGCAACAATTATTGAACAACAATAATATAAAATTTCAGCGCAGCAATTATTGAATCAATAAAATAAAATATTAAACAGTAATTACTGTAATAATTATTGAGTAGTGCCTTTTTACGTAAGAATCAATAATTAAAAAAATACAGTGCAATACCGTGTCCTACTGTGCAACTACGCGTATTACTGTATTTTAACCACCAGGTATTCCAACAGTGTTAACGGTAACAACTACGCCGTTATTTGTAAAAACTCAAATTTTGTCGTTTTCTTCATCCAATCGCTTTCCGTTATGGGGCCCATAAATAGCTGCGCCGTCGTACGAATATTCCCCGACAGAAAGAATATTCCACGACCAAACGAATATTTCTCGACAAAATAAATATTTTATAACCACTTGCTTATTTTGAAAAATATTCATATATCACCCTTAACTTTAACTTTTTATCAATTTAACCATTTACTAAATAGAAAAATTGAATACTTTTATTTCATAAAATTTGGGGTCCTACAATCTCCCCTCCTTATAAAATTTCGTCCTCGAAATTTACGTACCTGGTAATTCAAAGAGTTGAGAATACCTTGCTTTCATTTCAGATTCCATCTTCCCTGTCATCATGATTTCTCCATTTCTCATCTCCTGTATTCCATATATCATTCTAGAATACAGCTTCAAAACAAGGGTTAATTGAACAAATTAACGTATCACATAATATCCCGATATTATGTCTGACCAACAAATAAGCTTAGGTAGGACACACTAGCGAAAGATTTACTCATCTCCCCCCTCCTAGTTGTATTCTCCGATCTCCGCCAGAGATCATATCCCTAAGCTCTGATACCAAATGTGACAACCCCAAAAAAGGTCCATTCCATCCAACCTATTCTGAGTCGCCAAATACATGGTATAGAAAATAAATACAACTTTATTACAAGAATTATCGTGCAAAATACAACAACACATATACTGTGAGTTTAGATACAAATATATACCAAATGTGACTCATGTCCCAACCGTGGACATCACCTCACAATGACACCTTACATAAAGGTATAGTCAAAAACTATTTTAGAAATTAGAATCTTTGGGAAGTGCTCAAGGAAACCATTGTACATGAGAGGCCATGCTTCTAGGTAGTGATAGATATCATATGGCCACAGAATTATCCTTGGTTGATCCAATATACCACAAAGAAAAACGAGAAGATTACTATCATATTCTTCCCAATGGTGAGTCTTCTCTTGACTTATCATTATCTCCACTGTCTCTAATTGAGAATTATACTTCAAACAAACACCAAGATTATTTAGGTAGTGCTCGTAAATATACTCAGCAAGTGGATGAGCACAATTCTATCTTATGATGATACGAGGTTGTATGTCATTAGACATCTTGTATGATAGTGGCAAACAACCCTTCCAACGTTGGGTTCGGTTCACCCTAGATGATTCACCAAATATAACTCCTAAATGATGACCACCGTTATATTCCCCTGTTACCCCCGCTCGACCCAGCTACATTCTTATTACCTGAAAGGAATTGTGAACAGCAGGGTAAGCACAACTAGCCTAGTAAAGAATATCATGACTAAAGGTAAATAAATTATCAATAGTATTCATCAGTAATAAGTCAGAGATTTAGAACATATGGTAGATGATAAAAATTTTCAACCATAGTTGCAGCGGAACGAGCAATCCATTAGAAAAGTCAAATAGACTATAAAGTCTATTATCTTCTCCATGTTAAAAATCCACCAACAATGTTTTATCCCTGTAACATCACTCAACAGTTCCTTTTCACAATCATATGAATAACTCATAATCATAATTGTGATTCTAAATTTTCTTTTGCACCAGGATAAAGAATATTTTCATCACCCGTCTTTACCTGAAACATCAAAGATCATGGTTATACCAAATCACAGTTCCTGTTCATAATCATGCTAATAAATCCATCTTCGCACTACGCCCAAAGATATTCATCAACAAACCATCTTTGCACTACGGGCCAAAGATATTCAACAACAGTTCATCTTCGCACTACAGGCCAAAGATATTCATCAATAATTCATCTTTGCACTACAGGCCAAAGATATTCAACAACAGTTCATCTTCGTACTACAGGCCAAAGATATTCATCAATAATTCATCTTTACACTACAGGCCAAAGATATTCATCAACAGTTCATCTTTGCACTACAGGCCAAAGATATTCATCAACAATTCTTTTTTGCACTACAGGCCAAAGATATTCAACAACAGTTCATCTTCGCACTACAGGCCAAAGATATTCATCAATAATTCATCTTTGCATTACAGGCCAAAGATATTCATCAACAGTTCATCTTTGCACTACAGGCCAAAGATATTCATCAATAATTCATCTTTGCACTACAGGCCAAAGATATTCTTCAACAGTTCATATTTGCACTATAGGCCAAATATATTAATATCTCAAAGAAATATATAATCATTTCAGAATTTATATAAACAATAATTATAACCATGTTGATCAATTCACCTTTGCACTTAAGCTAAAGATATTCAATTATAAATTCAATGGTCATGATCATACTAGTCCATAATTTAACTTTATACTATTGGCCAAAGAGAACCCATAGTCATGATCATACCAAAAGTCTACCCATCTTTACACTCAAGTCAAAGAGAAATATCATCATTAGGGTTATAAAAATGTTATATATGATAATAAAAATAATATGATCAACATATAGATTTAATCTCATGAGTAATATTCATAACTCAACTATAATTTGGTTAAAAAAGAAACCAATTTTGTCGTGAATAGTAACTCGTGAATAGTAACCAAAACCCTTTACTAATTTATTTAAATTGTTTACACTTTACTAATTAATGCATTTAATCATCATAAAATGCCAACTCTTAAGATTTCATCATCAATAACCAAAACCCTCATCAAAAATCTGCATATACCTCATATAGGATTCTTAAGCCATAAAATCCTATTTTTCAATTTTCTTACTTCACATAGCATATTTAACTCATTTTCTCATAACTATTCTATTTTCATGAAAAATACCAAATCAGTTTCAAAAATATTTTTTTTATGGGATTTAGCAGAATATAGTCCCATATTGAACATATATTTTTCTCAGAATTTTTAAAACTCATTTACTATTTTTCATATGGCCAAAACCGACGAATATTTAGATATTTATCATAAATTGTACTTTTATCCAAAAATTCTGAAATTCACAGAGTACACTGATATTATATAGATATACTTCCAATAAAAATTTCATCAATTTTGGAGTTAACCACAAGAAGTTATAAGCGGTTACTTTTAAAATAGTCTTTCCCCGTAAAATTCATAACTCTTAATCTATATATCCAAAAATCACCATTTTTGGACAGAATCAATAAAACTCATCAAAATATCATTTTAAATTTTTCCAAAATTTTCTGATGTTCAGAAAAATTACGAAACTGAAAATCATAACAACCCTTAAAATCCCTTACTATCCCTTACCTCAAAAGAGTAGTACTTCTGATCGGTATAAGGCTGAAGGAAACTTACGCCGATGAATAGAAACTCACAGAGTATCTAAATACTCACAAAATACACTCAATAATCTAGAGAGAGAAAGAGAAAAAACTTATTTCTGGTGTGATTTTTAATTCTGACTTAGCCCTCTATTTATAGGAAAATGTTAGCACGCCGAAGCAGACTTAACCTGCAACCTGATGGCTTTACCTGCTACTATTCTAACCCACCACATTTGAATAAAAATCTCAGCACATTTCTTCTCCAACCAAGAGTGGGGCTCACCAATTCTAGAATTTTCTACCAAAATGATAAACTCCAAAAATTTAATAATTTCTGAACCAGTCATCTCGTAAAATTCATAACAAACCATACGTTTATTTTTAACGGTTCAAAATTTGTGGACTTATACTTAACTTATATATGTATAACATGTCCAAAAATTATAACGATCCAACGGTCGGATTAAAAATTATAACCCCCGCAAAATATCTCAAAAACTCTGATTTTTAATACCTCCATTCCGACAAAAATACTGATAAAAACCTCAACATTAACTCCTACATTTTTAATCACAATAAATATATCCAACATTTATATCCACATAAAATAAATATTTCCTTATCATATGAATCAATAATTAATTATTTACAAATAATATTATAGAATCACATTTATGACAACTAGGTCGTTCCCAAGAAAGAGGGGGCTTTCCAATAAGAATTTTTCCTTACTAGCGCGCAATTAGATGACCAAACCTCTCCTTAGATAGAACTTTCTAGACATTGCCAATAATACTATTTAATAATATTATTTAAATAATATGAATTATTGATCTGATAATGGGAAATACTGTGCAGCAATAATTATTGAACAACAATAATATAAAATTTCAACGTAGCAATTATTGAATAAATAAAATAAAATATTGAACAGTAATTACTGTAACAATTATTGAGTAGTGTCTTCTTACGTAAGAATCAATAATTGAAAAAAATATTGTGCAATACCGTGTGCTACTGTGCAACTACGCGTATTACTGTATTTTAACCACCGGGTATTCCAACAGTGTTAACAGTAACAACTACGCCGTTATTTGTAAAAACTCAAATTTTGTCATTTTCTTCATCTAATCGCTTTCCGTTATGGGGCCCACAAATTGCTGCGCCGTCGTACGAATATTCCCCGACAGAAAGAATATTCTACGACCAAACGAATATTCCCCGACAAAATGAATATTTTATAACCATTTGCTTATTTTGAAAAATATTCATATATCACCCTTAACTTTAACTTTTTATCAATTTAACCATTTACTAAATAGAAAAATTGAATACTTTTATTTCATAAAATTTGGGGTCTTACATATTATCTATCATGGGTTGCAATGAATGTTTAAAAGTTACGTACTTGGGATTCAGACTCTGATAAATATGTAAATTAAGTTGATTTTTATATTATTGTTATTATTATTAGTATTATTTCGCTCATAGAAATAGTATCGTGAAGCACCGAGTTCGGGTTTCAAGTATCTAGATTTGGGGGCTTTACATATCCAAACCAAACTTACTTTGGGGCGGACTTGTACTCTAAATACTGAGATGAACAACCCTATTATTAGGGGTTTACACTTAGCGTTGAAATGTTTGTGCACAATACATTGTACGAAGGAATGATCCCCCTAAGTACGTGGAGTCCTTATAGTCTTATGACTGTTAAAGTTTAAGTTAAAAGATTACTTAAAACTGTGGACATGGTTCGTGGTCATTAGACCCTCAGTTAGATCTAATGAATTTCAT
This sequence comes from Panax notoginseng, assembly GCA_016801055.1. Lineage (NCBI taxonomy): Eukaryota > Viridiplantae > Streptophyta > Magnoliopsida > Apiales > Araliaceae > Panax > Panax notoginseng. Next base: position 63,973,491 of record CM029014.1, on the reverse strand, counting down.
TGATAGAACATATTATTCAGTTTTGTTGAGCCTATGATTTGGCAAATGATGTAAAGTTTTATTCAATTTCATTTCAAGTGAGCATTATTTGCTCACTCTTGCTTATATAACTATTACAACTAAAGTTGAGAAGGTCGACGTACCTAGCACCAGTAAAGGAAAGGGAAAGATGAACAAGTATTGAAGACTTGTAATATGATGACATTTTTATTGTCAGTACTTATTTTGAATTATTGTAATGAAGATATTTAATTTTCCGCATTTGAATGATTGTAATTAAATGTTAGATAACCTGGGAGATTTTTTTATTATTGTAATTATTTGTGGGAAGGTTTATTATTCAATTTTCTTATGATTGGGTAGTTAGATATGAATGTTTTTATTAAGTGAACACCAAATCTTGAGGAAATAAAGAACTCAGATTTGGGGGTGTCACATACGTGACCAATGATCTGTATCTAGAGGAAACAGGAGGTTTGTTTAATTGTATACAAGGATTTGTTCAATAAATTACTTGTTTAGCAAAGTTTTTTAGTTATTTGTACATAATATGTTTAAATATTTATTGTGCAAGCTTTAAATATTCATGTGAGCCTAGGAACTACAAAGGATTGATGATTCAATCAATAGATCTAGATTCGGTTCTAAAAATGGACTTGTTTAAGTTGTAAATGCCAGCTTGCAGTCAAGTGTACGTGAAAAGCCAGGGCCTTAAAACGGTTATCCGGATTTAAAGTCTCAAAATAGTGAAAACATGTATGTGGTGCTTGGGCTTACTTCGATGGCTTCCATGCCTATAAGGAGCCCGGCACTTGTATTTTCTAGCTTTCATTTCGTCACTCAAAAGGATTTTCAAATCAAATTAATGAAGATCTTATAAAATATAAATTGTATCGGGATGGATAGACTTAAGAAAAATTAAGCAATTAGAACCCCGAGTTTTAAACCACCCCGAAAGATGTTTTTCATCTTAATAAAATCAAATGAAGCCACTTTTAGGATCAAAAGAAAGTCTTAATACAAGATAAACGGAAGTATCGAAAGCCTCAATTCCTATTTGAGCAAAAGGGTTTGAAAATCATATTTCAAAACCTCACTTTTATATGCTTTATCTATTAAAACTGAACTTTTATGTAAATCAATCCCTTTGTATAGTGGTCCAAAGAGGTATAACACTACTTTCAAAATAAATCACAAAACCTCTTTGCATAAAAAATCAAAATATTTCAACACACACACACACACACAATGCATAGGGAATAAAAAAGTAGCGATAATCGTGTTTCACGGAAGTCAGGGGTGCCTAACACCTTCCCCTCGATTAAGCAAGCCTCCGAACTCTATGAATCTCGAGTTCCAGACCAATTAAATAGAGTCACATATTGGGTCATATTGCAAAAATCTTTCAAAACTCGAATGAGTTAATACATCCATTTAAACTTATATCAACTGGCGGCTCTGTCTAATTCAGCCTAATCGCATTAAAATCAATCTTTTCAAATCGTCGACATTTATGTCGGTCTTTTCTAAAAAATACACCCTTTTAAGATAAGTCAACATAGATCACAAATAGAAAAGGGAGAAAAACGGTGTCTATAGGTGGTTACTTTGCTGGAAACAATAAAGGGCTTAAGCTCTATTTCAATCTTTTCAATTTCCTTTTATTTGCATGTGTGTGATTGTTGTCTTTACATTGAATGAATGTGAATGAATGTTTTATTAACAACGCTTTATATTAGTGCTTCGCATAATGTCATCATATTGCATGCGGTGAGGCGCAATATATGTGAATGTATGTTATGTGATTCCTCCACCAGGAGGCAAACCCGTCGGTCACTGTGAACCATTTATTAATTAAAGTATTCATTTACTAAAGGCTTTAATTTATCTACATGTTGCTGTTTTAATAATATGTGATAAACCCATAGTTTTAAGCAATACTTTCAGAATCATGAAGAGATCATGCTAATGAGATCTAAATTCTTAGATAAGTTAAAAGCTAAAATGCTCCCAATCGATGGATTACTAAAAAAAGGGATTAGTGAATCTGGATAGATTGGTACATACGTTGCTTGTTCATTGGATGAGGATGATTGATCTCATTATCATTTGTGTGGAGACACTAGAACAAGTATGTAGGTGCTTATTGGAAAATAAGTACACTGAACGTGGCTCGCTAAGGAATACCTAATCGAGTTTCACTTACCTATCAATAGGAATTTCTGTTGTGATAGTAGTACAAGTGATCCTTGGACTTGAGATCATCATAGTATCTTATGTATTATGAGTTATACTTTGACTTATTCCTTAAGACCCTTAGGGTATATAAAAGGGTATGCTTGGGTATAATAAGTTGTACATGAAGATAATGTATAATCAATAAAGAATCTACCATTTCTAGTAAAAGAAGAGAAATGTCCTATGTAATTCAATAAATGACAACCCATGAGTCCTTGGCTAAGGCAGGATAAAATTAGAAAGGAGTTTCTGATTTACATTATTTGGAGTTATGCATTTAAGAATCGAAATACATATAATTAAATAAAATAATACTTGACAGTAATTCCATGTCTTATATTTAATTGAGACATTATATGATGGAAGAATTGAATTGTACGGTAACTATTTACTTAAAGATTCTTTTATGATTAATGTTGAAATCTATATTATCTGAAAAGTCGTTGATCGCTAAGGAGACTTATCCTTATTGTAGAATAAATATTATTTATTTAAATGAATTAATAGTTTAATTTATTTATTTAAATAAGATAAGTATTGTTCTAATTGATATTTTCACAACCAGTTTAATATGGAGAACCTAAAAGGTCACACTTTAAAAGGAAGAATATTTATTTAAGAAGTAAATGACATAATCATAATAATAAGTTAAGCGTATTTAATTTAATCTATGGAGATAGAATAAATTAAATAACTTAATATTTATTATTTAATATTTTAGAAATATTAAATATAAATTAATAAGAGGAGTCTTATTATTATTATTACTATTACTATTATTTAATTCCTAAAGGAGCATGTAAATTAATTAATAAAAGTACTCTCATATATTCCTAATAAGATTAGGAGACTAATTAATTAAAAGAGTTTAATTAATTATTTTTAATAAGATTAGGAGCCTAATTAATTAAAAGAGTTTAATTAATTAAAATAAAACTCAATTCTTAAATTATTAAAGAGGGTTGCCTACATCTATAAATAAGAGGAGTCTTATTATGGGTGAGGGTTGATGTTTTACACAATATACGTGAATTATAATTTCAAGAGTTGGGAGAGTACACATTATTCTATAGAGATAGAATTAGGGTTTTGTCGAATACTCATCTTCTTGAATATTTGTTCTTTCTTGGTAGATCACATCTAGAGGCCAAAAATTAGGGTGACTAACATTGATCAAAGGAAGGAATCAAACCCAGTAGATTCAAGTTGAACATGAAAAGGAATTGGATGTGAACTCGTACTTGAGGAAACTAATTTCTACAAGGTTATGAATCTAATCCTAGGTTTTTCAAAATATAGAAAACCCTAATTTTTATTAACTTTGATTATGTTTTATCTTGTGTTTGATGAAATAGATCATTCATCATGGTAGATCCATGGGTGTATGATGTATTAGTAAGTATTAGGATGAGTTATGTTGATTATTATGTGAGAACATAGAAGTTTTCTTAGAAATCACCAAGAGTTAAAAATCAGAATTTTGTGGAAACAAAATATGAAATTCAAATGACCATATCTCCTATTATATTTTAAATTTTTGAGTGTGGTCAAGTCCTAGAGTTAGATATATGAGTTTTCTAACATATCCAAGTGGAATCACAGGAAAAGGTGTTGTAAATTTTCGCGCGGACTGATTTTAGCAAAGGCATCAAAAACAGAAAAGTGACAAAAGTAAATTGCCAAAGTTGTTGTAAGGGCTGTTTTGGCCACTTAAATTGTGAAATAAATTTAGATATTTTGGGACATGAAACTATATGGTATTAAGTACCTCCTGTTCAAAAATGAGCTCATTCTGACTTAAAATGACCAAGTTACGACCATTTCAATATTTTGATTTTTCGGACGAAAATCGCTATAACCGGAGTTCTATAACTCCGATGGCCATGAAATTTTAACTGGAGGCTCAAGTTAACACGTATAAGATTGTGTCAAGAGATGGGAATTTCTGGAGTTGAGCATGATGGGGCTAAATTCTTAAGCTACACACTAAAAATAATTTTTGAAAAATACTAAAGGAAGTTGAAAAATTATGAAAAAATACTTTTTGTGTATGAAATATATGTATATGTGTTTGGACAAAGGATAGAAAAATAATAAGTTGATTTGGTATTTTCGTGAAATGGATATGGAATCTACCTTGCTGGATTGAATAATTAATGAATCCAGTTTGCTGGATTGAAAAATATGATGAATCCAGCTTGCTGGATTGAAAAGAAGTTTACTGAATTAAAAATATGTTGAATCCAGCTTGCTGGATTATAATCTAGTTGTTGGATTTGGAATCCAGTTTGCTGGATTGTAGTTTGGTTTGCTGGATTTGAAATCCAGGTTGCTGGATTTGGAATCCAGGTTGCTGGTTTGGTATTTGACTTATTAGAGTTTAAAGAAGAACTTATAATATATAAGATTAGAGTGTTAAATCATAATGTATATGATATAGAGATTAAAGAATTAACAAAGGATGATAATAATACTAATATTGTAAGGTGTTATTTAATATTTAATTTTGTGATTAAGTGTTAGATAATTGATTGATAAAGTAATTATATTATGATACAAAGTATGATATGCTGATTAAAAGGCCAATCTTATTAATGATAGGTCTTACAAAAGAAGTTAACTTAAATTGAGTTACTATTTTTTTCAAGAATGGTATTGAATAATTATTGATAGTATACATCTATAATGATTGTTGTAATTCGCACGTAGTGCAATTGATTCTTATTCTATTATTTGAACTGTTTATAAATTATGTCTCAGCTAATTATTTTAATAAGACTAATATTTGTTAAAACATGAAATGTTCTATTATGAACTGAATTGTTATTGGAAGATCTATGCCATTGGTTTCGGCTAGATTAATATTGTTATTATATACTGAAATCATAGTATTTCTTTGAAAGTAATCCAAACCATATTGTTGTGGTACGAACTCATGACGTAAGATTGAGATGAACAAATTTTAAATGTCATAAATCGACCTTCGCGATATTATTGAGTATTATGCATAATATAGGGTACAAAGGAGTTGGCCGCTCCAGGTACTTGCAGAAGAGTATAGTTTTGTTTTTATAACTAATTTATATTCTTGTGGTAATTTAGTTTTAATAACTGAATGATTCCTCTATTAGTTCATGATCCTTTTGTGATCATTCATCATAAAATCTGGGTATATCCCACTTTATTGAATATTATTGCAGTATTGTTAATCCTTCTTAATCAATTGAATATTCTTGAATCTTTGAAAGAATTTTACTCTTTCATCTCTAATATGTTATTCAGTATGAAATGGGAGAAAGTTTTATTATTGAGATTGAATTATTATTCTGTTACTTCGAAATCTTTTGATTATTGCTGAAGTTCTATAGAAGCTAGACTCTTCTATTCATGATATATATCACTTATTGTATATTTTAATTTGCTGAGCAAACTCGTTGCTCACCCTTACTTAAATAAAATATTTCAGCTAATGCCGATGTAGTAGAAGGTTCTAACAGGGACAAAGGCAAAGGCAAAGCTTAGGAGTAGTTAGTGTCAACTTTTAATGGTTATATTTTATTATGTAACTAATTATGTAAACCTTTTATTTATATAAGGGTATGTAAGTTATGTCAAGGTTAGTTAACCTGGGACATTGTTATAAGTTGTATTAAGGAATATTATGAATGATGTTTTTCATTAATGAACGAGTAGTTAGATGTGATATATATGATGGATCGTGAGCACCAAACTCGAGGTTAGGGAACCCGGATTTGAGGGCATCACAAGTTGGTATCAAAGCTGTAGGTTATAAACCTTAGGTAGGGGGGGGGAGCCTTAGGAATATAACCATAAACAGGATAGAGAAAACTCGTTTAGAGTTCTAAGTGATGGATTATGAAAATTCATCAATAGTAAGATATGGGGACACTCGGTGTTTATGGATTATTTTGATAGTGATGTACTAATGATGTGACGCCCCTAAAATAGGTATACGTCACCCATCTTGGGTCAGCAGATACAAGGTACTGAATACAAATACAAACTAATTATACAACAGTCGTGTAAAAACGACAAAACATAGGCTGTGAGTTTTAATACAAATATTGTCATCTAGACAATATCCACACTTAATGGAGTCCTCATTACATTTATTATCACACTATTTCACAGAATAGTGAGGATGTGACGCCCCTAAAATTAGGTATACATCACCCATCTTGGGTCACCAAATACATGGTATAGAATTCAAATACATCTTACTAATACAACTGTCGTGTACAACACGACAAAACATAAACTGTGAGTTTGAATACAAATATTGTCTACTAGAGATTATACAAACTCAAAAGGAGTCCTTATTATAATTATTATCACACTATTTTACAGAATAGTGAGGACTACTAATGCTATTCTCTGGACCATCACTCCGTTCCCCGACTCGTCCCAGCTATATTCTCATTTCCTGGAGAGAACAATGAAAGAAAGGGTGAGCTCAACTAGCCCAGTAAGAAATATTATGACTAAGATAATACAAAATAAATTATCAATAGTCTTCAACAATGTTAAACTGATAAAATACAATAGATATCAAGTTTAACTACAGCGGAATAAGCAATCCTTACAAGAGTCAAGTAGAGAATAAAATCTACTATCTTCTATGATTTAAAAATGTTTTCATCAATTTTTATCGCTGAGACTCAGCTTAATAAATAAACCACATCTTCTAATCATCCCTGTACTATGAACCAAAGATATTCATTAAATCATCCACGGTCATGACTATACCGAATAATCCCTGGTCATAATTATACCAAAAACTGTCCATCAATGCATTACGGGCCACTGAGGACTTTTACCACATCACAGTTCATGATTATACCGAATGATCCCTCGTCATAATCATACTAAGTCCATCTATGCACGTAAGTCAAAGATGACTTTCAACATAATATAAACATGAGGATGATGACAATGTTATAGGAATTCAATTAAACAAGTTTAAGAATTAATTTATCCAGGAACTAATAATATCCAAATTGTCAACATGATACTTCTTTGTAAAGTAAAAGTCAAGAATGCTCAAAAGAGTATTTCCATGAAAATATACTGGATGAAGCGCAAATATCAAGGATATTCCACTAATTTCATGGAGTATAGAAGTCAAAACTTTAACCAACTGTGTATAATAAAGAATGGAATAACAACAGAAATCACCATGCATGCGGTACTTCGCATAGAAGGTTATTCCAACAGAATAATAATAACGGAACCAGGTCAGGTGAAAATCACACCGACAGGATGTTCCAACAGAATAATAAAGAATAGAATAACAACAGAAATCACCATGCATGCGGTACTTCGCATAGACATGTTATTCCAACAGAATAATAAAAACAGAATAATAAAGACGGAACCAGGTCCGGCGTAGAACGCACAGACAGGATATTTCAACAGAATAGTAAAGACGGAACCAGGTCCGGCGTAAAACGCACAGACAGGATATTCCAACAGAATAGTAAAGACGGAACCAGGTCCGGCGTAGAACGCACAGACAGGATGTTCCAACAAAATAATAAATAATGGAACCAGGTCCGGCGTAGAACGCACAAACAGGATGTTCCAGCAGAATAATAAGGAATGGAATAATAGAAGAATTTCACCAAGTATGCGGTACTTCGCATAAACAGGTTATTCCAACATAATAACAAAGAATGGGACAACAGAAGTTCTCTTCATGAAGATGAAAGAAAGAAATAATATTCCCTACCCTTGAAAGAAACTGGATATAGGAGTAGTGAGGGAGCAGACTTTTCGTCTTCTATAGATTTTCTCTCTATAGCTTCTCTCTATAATTTCTCTCTATAATAATGGCTCTAAAGCTTTAGTGAATTGGTGAGAAATGAAGGAAGGATGAGCTTCTATTTATAGGAAAACATAGTTTCGATAATTGCACGTTTTGGGGCTCGAAAATTACAGTATAATACCTTCCTCTTTTTCTTCATTTTTTATTTAGTCCTGCAAGTATTATCAATCTTGCACCAACTCCCCTAATAGTAAATCATGTGAATCAATAGTACCCGTGAATAGTAACTCGTGAATAGTAACTCGTGAATAGTAACTCGTGAATAGTAACTCATGAATAGTAACTCGTGAATAGTACTCCGACACGAAAAGTGCTCCGAATACCCGAGTGAGCAATACTAGAGTGAATTGTAATTTGGGTGAATAGTAACCCGTGAATAGTAACCCGTGAATAGTAACTCGTGAATAGTACTCCGACACAAAAAGTGTCCCGAATACCCGATTGAACAATACTGAGTGACTTCTCACATAAGCATCAATAATCAATACCGTGTGCTACTATGCAACCACGTGTATTACTGTACTTTTAACACCGGGTGTTTCAACAGTATCAACGGTAAAACTTTCGCCGTTATTTTCATAAAGTATTTCTGTCGTTTTCTAACTACGACAGTTCTTCTGTTGTGGGTCCACCAATGATTGTGTCGTCCACCAATGATTGTGTCGTCGTACGAATATTTCCTGACAAAAAGAATATTCCCCGACCAATCGAATATTATATAACAACTTGTATACTTTACAAATTTTCAAATACTACCCCCAACTATAACATTATCTCAAATCCACACCTTAATATTAAAAAAAATATTTTGAAAATTTTAAATCTTTATTTAAAAAAATCTGGGGTCTCACAGAGGACTACTAATGCACCATCTAGGACCATCACTCTGTTTCCCGACTAGTCTCATCTACGTTCTCATTTTCTGAAGAGAACCATGAAAGTAAAAGGGTGAGCTCAACTAGCCCAGTAAGAAATATTATGACTAAGATAATGCAGAATAAGTTATCAATAGCCTTCAACAGTATAACAATTGATAGAATATAATAGACAACAAGTTTTAGATCAAAAATTACAGCAGAATAAGCAATCCATTAGAAGAGTCAAGCAAAGTATAAAATCTACTATCTTCTATGATTTAAAAAGTTTTTCATCAACTTTATCGCTGAGACTCAGCTTAATAAATAAAATCGAATCATCCCTGCTCCACGGCCAAGGATATTCATGTAATCATCAATGGTCATGACTATACCGAATAATCCCTGGTCATAATCATACCAACAACTGTCCACCAATAAACTACAGGCCAATGAGGACTTTTACCACATCATTTGTCACATTATAGTCATGATTATGCCGAATAATCCCTGGTCATAATCATACTAAGTCCATCTATGCACGTAAGCCAAAGATGACTTTCATCACAATATAAGCATGAGGATGATGACAATGACATAATAATTCAATAAACCAAGTTCAAGAATAAATTTTAAAGATTTATAAATTAATTTATCCACGAACCAATAACGTCTAAATTGTCAACATGATACTGCTTTGTAGAGTAAAATTTAAGAATGCTCAGAAGAATATTTCCATGAAAATATACTGGATGAAGCGTAAATATCAAGGATATTCCACTAATTTCATGGCATATAGAAGCCAAAGCTTTAACCAACTGAGTATAATAGAATATATGAAGCTGCAAATGGATTTTCGTCCGCCATGCGGTAATCTACGTAGACAGATCATTTCCACAATTTAATAAGAAATGAATACGAAGGATCATTCACCATGCATGTGGTAATCCACATAGACAGGTTATTCCAACAGAATAATAAAGAATGGAATAACAGAAGAATTCACTATGCATGCGATAGACCACACAGACAGGTTATTCCAACAAAATAATAAAGAATGGAACCAGGTCATGCGTAATTCGCACAGATAGTATATTCCAACATAATAATAAAGAATGGAATATCAATAGAATTCACCAGGCATGCGATAGACCGCACAGACAGGTTATTCCAACAAAATAATAAAAAAAATTGGAATAACAGAAGAATTTCACCATGTATGCGGTACTTCGCATAGACAGGTTATTCCAACAGAATAATAAAGATTGGAATAACAACCCTTACGAGTATTGAAAGAAAATAACTCTCTTCAGGAATACGAAAGAAATAATATCCCTTACGAGTACAACAATTAATATCCCTTACCTTAGAAAAATTGAATACTGGAGTAGTGAAGTAGCAGAATACTTTTCTTCTTTTTCTTTATAGTTTCTCTCTCTAGAGTTTTAGTGAATTCGTTAGAAATAATGATGGAATGAGCTTCTATTTATAGAAGAACTAAAAGTAGCTCTTGGTCTTAACGAAGGGTCAAAATGACTCTTGGTAATATTGAAGAGACAACTACTATTTGTGATAGGGCAATTAACTCTTAGAACACCGAAGAGACAAGTAACTCTTAGAAAATCGAAGGGACAAGTAACTCTTGGAAAATCGAAGTGACAAGTAACTCTTGGAAAATCGAAGGGACAAGTTAGTATTAAAACTTTAAACCAACGATCCATATTGATTTACTATTATAAATTTAACCAACTGTCTGAAAAATTATCACATCATCTCATGGAATAATATTGTACTCAAAAATGATTTGGACCGAAAAGAAATATATTTTTCGGGTGAATAGTATCCTGTGAATAGTACTTCGAGAATAGTACCCCGTGAATAGTACCCTGACACGAAAAGTGTCCCAAATACCCGAGTGAACAATACTAGAGTGAATTGTAACCGGGTGAATAGTAACCCGTGAATAATACTCCAACACAAAAAGTGCCCCGAATACCTGATTGGTCAATATAACCTCCAGACATCAATTATTATCGAAATAAATATCGATTTCTACTAACACTAATAATTTCCACACAATGAAACTATCAATTTCATCTTTAATTAACACGAACTTATTCATCATTAATATTATAATACACAATATTTAACAACCAAGTCGTTCCCAGGAAAGAGGGGGCTTTCCGATAAAGATTTCTCCTTATTGGCGTGTAATTAGGTGACCAAACCTCTCCTTGACAGAACTTCTAGACATTGTCAATATTGTAAATAATAATATGAATAACTTTGTCGTCTCAATTATTAATTTAATAATATATCATATTATGCAGATGATACTGTGACAATAATTGAATCAATAATATGAGAGATATGATGCAGCAATTACTGTAGCAATAATTGAGTATAACTGAGTGCCTTCTCACGTAAGCATCAATAATCAATACCGTGTGCTACTATGCAACCACGCGTATTACTGTACTTTTACTACCGGGTAGTTCAATAGTTTTAACGGTAACACATCCGCTGTTATTTTTATAAAAAGATAATTTTGTCGTTTCCTAACTACGACAATACTTCCGTTGTGGGGTCTACCAATGATTGTGCCGTCGTACTAATATTCCCTGTTAAAACGAATATTCCCCGACCAATCGAATATTATATAATCACTTGCTTACTTTGTAAAATTTATAAATATTACCCACAACTATTATATCAAATCCACATCATAATATTCAAAAATATATTTCGAGAAAATTATTCTTTATTCATAAAAGTTGGGGTCTTACAACCTCCCCTTCTTATGAAATTTCGTCCTCGAAATTATGGTGCATACCTGGTATGTCAAAGAGATGAGGATACCTTGACTTCATCTCAGATTCTAACTCCCAAGTCATTTCCTCCACATCGTGGTTTCTCCACAAAACTTTGACTTGAGGTATAACCTTAGAGCGTAGAACGTGATCTTTCTTATCTAAGATTTTAACAGGTAACTCTTCATACGTTAAATCGTCCTCTATCTTGTCTGGTTCTAACTCAATAATGTGGTTCGGGTCTTTCACATATTTACGTAACATAGATATATGAAAAAACGTTATGAACACGAGACATACTTGGCGGTAAGGCGAGTCTATAGGCCACAGTTCCTACTCGCTCGAGGATTAAAAATGGGCCAATGAATCGAGGATTGAGCTTTTCTCTCTTTCCAAATCTCGTAACTCCTTTCTATGGAGCAACACGTAATAACACATGATCTCTAATATTGAATTCCACGTTTGTAAGACCCAAAATTTATGAAATAAAAGTATTCAATTTTTCTATTTAGTAAATGGCTAAATTGTTAAAAAGTTAAAGTTAAGGGTGATATATGAATATTTTTTAAAATAAGTAAGTGGTTATAAAATATTCATTTTATCGGGGAATATTCGTTTGGTCGTGGAATATTCTTTCTGTCGGGGAATATTTGTACGACGACACATCTATTTATGGGCCCCATAACGGAAAGCGATTGGATGAAGAAAACGACAAAATTGAGTTTTTATAAATAACGACATAGTTGTTACCATTAACACTGTTGGAATACCTGATGGTTAAAATACAGTAATACGCGTAGTTGCACAGTAGCACACGGTATTGCACAATATTTTTTTAAATTATTAATTCTTACGTAAGAAGGCACTACTCAATAATTGTTACTGTTCAATATTTTATTTTATTGATTCAATAATTGCTGCGTTGATATTTTATATTATTGTTGTTTCAATAATTGTTGCTACACAGTATTTTCCATTATCAAATCAATAATTCATATTATTTAAATAATATTATTAGATAGCATTATTGGTAATGTCTAGAAAATTCTGTCTAAGGAGAGGTTTGGTCATCTAATTCCGCGCCAGTAAGGAGAAATCCTTATCGGAAAGCCCTCTCTTTCCTAGGAATGGCCTGGTTGTCATAATTGTGATTCTGTAATATTATTTGTGAATAATTAATTATTGATTCGTATAATAAGGAAATATTTATTTTATGTGGATATAAATGAGGGATATATTTTGTGGTTAAAAATGAAAGAGTTAATGTTGAGGTGTTTTATCTGTATTTTTGTCGGAACGGAGGTATTTAAAATCAAATTAGGGTTTTTGAGATATTTTGCGAGGGTTATAATTTTTAATCCGACCGTTGGATCGTGGTAATATTTGGATATGTTATACATATATAAGTTGAGTATATGTTCACAAATTTTGAACCGTTAAAAATGAACGAATGATTTGTTATGAATTTTAAGAGGTGACTGATTTGGAAATTAGGTTTATAAATGATTTTGGTAGAAAATTCTAGAATTGGTGGGCCCCACTCTTGGTTGGTGAGGAAATGTGCTGAGATTATTATTCAAATGTGGTGGGTGGGAATAGTAGCAGGTAAAGCCATCAGGTTGCAGGTTAAGTCTGCTTCGGCGTGCTAATATTTTCCTATAAATAGAGGGCTAAGTTATAATTAAAAATCACACCAGAATCATAAGCTTTTTCTCTTTCTCTCTCTATATTATGAAGCATATTTTGTGAGTATTTAGATACTTTGAGAGTTGCTCTTCAGTGCAAGTTTCCTCAGGCTTTGCATTCCAGTCAGAAATACTGCACTTTTGAGGTACGGGATAGTAAGAGATTTTATGGGTTATTATATTTTTCAGTTCGTACTTCTTCCGACCTTCAAAAAATTCTGAAAAAATTTAAAATGATATTTTGATGAGTTTTATTGATTGTGTCCAAAAATGATGATTTTTGGATGTATAGATTAAGAGTTATGAATTTTACGGAAAAAGATTATTTTAAAAGTAACCGCTTATAACTCCTTGTGGTTATCTTCAAAATTGATGAAATTTTTATTAGAAGTATATCTATGTAATATCAGTGTACTCTGTGAATTTTGGAATTTTTGGATAAAAGTACAATTTAGGATAAATGTCTAAATATTCGGCGATTTTGGCCATATGAAAAATAGTAAATTAGTTTTAAAAATTCTGAAAAAAAATATATGTTTAATATGGGACTATATTCTGCTAAATCCCAGAAAAGAAATATTTTTTGAACTGATTTGATATTTTTCATGAAAATGGACTAGTTATGAGAGAATGAATTAAATATGTTATGTGAAGTAAGAAAATTAGAAAATAGGATTTTATGGCTTGAGAATCCTATATGAGGTATATACAGATTTTTGATGAGGATTTTGGTTATTGATGATAAAATCTTAAGAGTTGGCATTTTATGATGATTAAATGCATTAATTAGTAAAGTGTAAACAATTTAAAAAATTATTTATAAGCTTAAGAAATATTATTCTTTCAATATCATTATACCGAAATATTGGTATGTATATTATTGTGGAATTTCTACCTTTTTCATGTCGGGGTTACTATTCATGAGTTACTATTCACGAGTTACTATTCATGAGTTACTATTCACGAGTTACTATTCACGACAAAATTAGTTTCTTTTTCTAACCAAATTATAGTTGATTTATGAATATTGCTCTTAAAATTAAATCTATGTTTTGATCATATTATTTTTATTATCATATATAATATTTTTTTAACCTTGATATTGAAATTCTCTTTAGCTTGAGTGTAAAGATGAGTAAATTATTGGTATGATCATGACAATGGGTTCTATTTGGCCATTAGTGCAAAGTTAAATTGTTGACTGGTATGATCACGACCATTGAATTTATAATTGAATATCTTTAGCTTAAGTGCAAAGGTGAAATGATCAACATGGTTATAATTATTGTTTATATAAATTATGAAATGATTATATATTTCTTTGAGATATTAATATATTTGGCCTTTAGTGCAAATATGAACTTTTGATGAATATATTTGGCCTGTAGTACAAATATGAACTGTTGAGGAATATCTTTGGCCTATAGTGCAAAGATGAATTGTTGATGAATATCTTTGGCCGTAGTGCAAAGATGAATTATTGATAAATATCTTTGGCATGTAGTGCAAAGATGAACTGTTGTTGAATATCTTTGGCCTGTAGTGCAAAGATGGTCTGTTGATGAATATCTTTGGCCTGTAGTGCAAAGATGAATTGTTGTTGAATATCTTTGGCCGCAGTGCAAAGATGAATTATTGATGAATATCTTTGGCCTGTAGTGCAAAGATAAACTGTTGTTGAATATCTTTGGCCTTTAATGCAAAGATGGTCTGTTGATGAATATCTTTGGCATGTAGTGCAAAGATGAACTGTTGTTGAAAATCTTTGGCCGTAGTGTAAAGATGGATTTATTACTATGATTATGAACAGGAACTGTGATTTTGTATAACCATGATCTTTGATGTTTCAGGTAAAGATAGGTGATGAAAATATTCTTTGTTCTGGGTGCGAAAAAAAATTTAGAATCACAATTATAATTATGAGTTATTCATATGATTGTGGAAAGGAACTGTTGAGTGATGTTACAGGGATAAAACATTGTTGGTGGATTTTAACATGGAGAAGATAATAGACTTTACGGTCTATTTGACTCTTCTAATGGTTTGCTCGTTCCGCTGCAACTATGGTTGAAAATTTTTATCATCTACCATATGTTCTAAATCTCTGATTTAATTTTGTTGAAGGCTATTGATAATTTATTTATCTTTAGTCATGATATTCTTTTCTGGGCTAGTTGTGCTCACCCTTCTGTTCACAATTCCTTTCAGATAATAAGAGTGTAGCTGGGTCGAGCGGGGGTAACAGGAGAATAGAACGGTGATCATCATTTAGGAGTTATATTTGGTGAATCATCTAGGGTGAAGCAAACCCAATGTTGGAAGGGTGTTTTGCCACTATCATACAAGATATCTAATGACATACAACCTCGTGTCATCATAAGACAGGATTGTGCTCATCCACTTGCTAAGTATATTTACGAGCATTACCTATATAATCTTGGTGTTTGTTTGAAGTATAATTCTCAATTAGAGACAGTGGAGATAATGATAAGTCAAGAGAAGACTCACCATTGGGAAGAATATGATAGTAATCTTTTCGTTATTCTTTGGGGTATATTGGGTCAACCAAGGATAATTCTATGGTCATATGATATCTATCACAACCTAGACGCATGGCCTCCCATGTACGAAGGTTTCCTTGAGCACTTCCCAAAGATTCTCATTTTTAAAACAGTTTTTGACTATACCTTTATGTAAGGTGCCACTGTGAGGTGCTGTCCACGGTTGGGACATGTGTCACATTTGGTATATATTTGTATCCAAACTCACAGCATATGTGTTGTTGTATTTTATACGACAATTATTTTAATAAAGTTGTAGTTGTTTTCTGTACCATGTATTTGGCGACTCAGAATGGGTTTGATGGAATGGACCTGTTTTGGGGTCGTTACATTTTGGTATTAGACCTTAGGGATATGGTGTCTGGAGGAGATCGGAGAATAGAATTAGGTGGGGAGAGATGAGTAAATCCTTCGCTAGTGTGTCCTACCTAAGCTTATTTGTTGGTCAGTCATAATATCGGGATATTATGTGATATGTTAATTTATTCAATTAACCTTTGTTTTGAAGCTGTATTGTAGAATGATATCTGAAATATAGGAGATGAGCAATGGAGAAATCATGATTACCCGTGAGATAGAATCTGAAATGAAAGCAAGGTATTCTCAACTTTTCGAAATACTAGGTACGTAAATTTCGAGGACGAAATTTCATAAGGATGGGAGATTGTAAGACCCCAAATTTTATGAAATAAAAGTATTCAATTTTTCTATTTAGTAAATGGTTAAATTGTTAAAAAGTTAAAGTTAAGGGTGATATATGAATATTTTTTAAAATAAGCAAGTGGTTATAAAATATTCATTTTGTCGGAGAATATTCGTTTGGTCGTGGAATATTCTTTCTGTCGGGAAATATTCGTACGACGGCACATCTATTTATGGGCCCCATAACGGAAAGCGATTAGATGAAGAAAACGACAAAATTGAGTTTTTATAAATAACGACATAGTTGTTACCGTTAACACTGTTGGAATACCTGGTGGTTAAAATACAGTAATACGCGTAGTTGCACAGTAGCACACGGTATTGCACATTTTTTTTTTTAATTATTAATTCTTACGTAAGAAGGCATTACTCAATAATTGTTACAGTAGTTACTGTTCAATATTTTATTTTATTGATTCAATAATTGCTGCGTTGATATTTTATATTATTGTTGTTTCAATAATTGTTGCTACACAGTATTTTCCATTATCAGATCAATAATTCATATTATTTTAAATAATATTATTAGATAGCATTATTGGTAATGTCTAGAAAGTTCTGTCTAAGGAGAGGTTTGGTCATCTAATTGCGCGCCAGTAAGGAAAAATCCTTATCGGAAAGCCCCCTCTTTCCTGGGAACGGCCTGATTGTCATAATTGTGACTCTGTAATATTATTTGTGAATAATTAATTATTGATTCATATGATAAGGAAATATTTATTTTATGTGGATATAAATGAGGGATATATTTTGTGGTTAAAAATGAAGGAGTTAATGTTGAGGTGTTTTATCTGTATTTTTGTCGGAACGGAGGTATTGAAAATCAAATTAGGATTTTTGAGATATTTTTTGAGGGTTATAATTTTTAATCCGACCGTTGGATCGTGGTAATATTTGGATATGTTATACATATATAAGTTGAGTATATGTTCACAAATTTTGAACCGTTAAAAATGAACGAATGATTTGTTATGAATTTTAAGAGGTGACTGATTCGGAAATTAGGTTTATAAATGATTTTAGTAGAAAATTCTAGAATTGGTGGGCCCCACTCTTGATTGGTGAAGAAATGTGCTGAGATTTTTATTCAAATGTGGTGGATGGGAATAGTAGCAGGTAAAGCCATCAGGTTGCAGGTTAAGTCTGCTTCGGCGTGCTAACATTTTCCTATAAATAGAGGGCTAAGTTATAATTAAAAATCACACTAGAAACATAAGCTTTTTCTCTTTCTCTCTCTATATTATGAAGCATATTTTGTGAGTATTTAGATACTTTGAGAGTTGCTCTTCAGTGCAAGTTTCCTCAGGCTTTGCATTCCAGTCAGAAATACTGCACTTTTGAGGTACGGGATAGTAAGGGATTTTATGGGTTATTATATTTTTCAGTTCGTACTTCTTCCGACCTTCAAAAAATTCTGAAAAAATTTAAAATGATATTTTGATGAGTTTTATTGATTGTGTCCAAAAATGGTGATTTTTTGATGTATAGATTAAGAGTTATGAATTTTACGGGAAAAGACTATTTTAAAAGTAACCGCTTATAACTCCTTGTGGTTATGTTCAAAATTGATGAAATTTTTATTAGAAGTATATCTATATAATATCAGTGTACTCTGTGAATTTTGAAATTTTTGGATAAAAGTACAATTTATGATAAATGTCTAAATATTCGGCTGTTTTGGC
This sequence comes from Panax notoginseng, assembly GCA_016801055.1. Taxonomy (NCBI): domain Eukaryota; kingdom Viridiplantae; phylum Streptophyta; class Magnoliopsida; order Apiales; family Araliaceae; genus Panax; species Panax notoginseng. The sequence goes on along the minus strand of CM029014.1, from coordinate 63,955,114 downwards.
CATATGAAAAATAGTAAATGAGTTTTAAAAATTCTGAGAAAAATATATGTTCAATATGGGACTATATTCTGCTAAATCCCAGAAAAGAAATATTTTTAAAACTGATTTGATATTTTTCATGAAAATAGACTAGTTATGAGAAAATGAATTAAATATGTTATGTGAAGTAAGAAAATTAGAAAATAGGATTTTATGGCTTGAGAATCCTATATGAGGTATATGCAAATTTTTGATGAGGGTTTTGGTTATTGATGATAAAATCTTAAGAGTTGGCATTTTATGATGATTAATGCATTAATTAGTAAAGTGTAAACAATTTAAATAAATTGTTTATAAACTTAAGAAATATTATTCTTTCAATATCATTATACCGAAATATTGGTATGTATATTATTGTGGAATTTCTACCTTTTTCATGTCGGGGTTACTATTCATGATTTACTATTCATGAGTTACTATTCACGAGTTACTATTCATGAGTTACTATTCACGAGTTACTATTTACGACAAAATTGGTTTCTTTTTCTAACCAAATTATAGTTGATTTATGAATATTGCTCTTGAAATTAAATTCATGTTTTGATCATATTGTTTTTATTATCATATAAAATATTTTTATAACCTTGATGTTAAAATTCTCTTTCGCTTGAGTGTAAAGATGGGTAAATTATTAGTATGATCATGACAATGGGTTCTCTTTGGCCATTAGTGCAAAGTTGAATTGTTGACTGGTATGATCACGACCATTGAATTTATAATTGAATATCTTTAGCTTAAGTGCAAAGGTGAAATGATCAACATGGTTATAATTATTGTTTATATAATTTCTGAAATGATTATATATTTCTTTGAGATATTAATATATTTGGCCTGTAGCGCAAATATGAACTGTTGATGAATATATTTGGCCTGTAGTGCAAATATGAAGTGTTGAGGAATATCTTTGGCCTGTAGTGCAAAGATGAATTGTTGATGAATATCTTTGGCCGTAGTGCAAAGATGAATTATTGACGAATATCTTTGGCCTGTAGTGCAAAGATGAACTGTTGTTGAATATCTTTGGCCTGTAGTGCAAAGGTGGTCTGTTGATGAATATCTTTGGCCTGTAGTGCAAAGATGAATTGTTGTTGAATATCTTTGGCCGTAGTGCAAAGATGAATTATTGATGAATATCTTTGGCCTGTAGTGCAAAGATGAACTGTTGTTGAATATCTTTGGCCTGTAATGCAAAGATGGTCTGTTGATGAATATCTTTGGCCTGTAGTGCAAAAATGAACTGTTGTTGAATATCTTTGGTCGTAGTACAAAGATGAATTATTGATGAATATCTTTGGCCTGGAGTGCAAAGATGAACTGTTGTTGAATATCTTTGGCCTGTAGTGCAAAGATGGTCTGTTGATGAATATATTTGGCCTGTAGTGCAAAGATGAACTGTTGTTGAATATCTTTGGCCGTAGTGCAAAGATGGATTTATTAGTATGATTATGAACAGGAACTATGATTTGGTATAACCATGATCTTTGATGTTTCAGGTAAATATAGGTGATGAAAATATTCTTTGTCCTAGGTGCGAAGAAAAATTTAGAATCACAATTATGATTATGAGTTATTCATATGATTATGGAAAGGAACTGTTGAGTGATGTTACAGGGATAAAACATTGTTGGTGGATTTTAACATGGAGAAGATAATAGACTTTGTGGTCTATTTGACTCTTCTAATGGTTTGCTCGTTCCGCTGCAACTATGGTTGAAAATTTTTATCATCTACCATATGTTCTAAATCTCTGATTTAATTTTGTTGAAGGCTATTGATAATTTATTTATCTTTAGTCATGATATTCTTTTCTGGGCTAGTTGTGCTCACCCTTCTGTTCACAATTCCTTTCAGATAATAAGAGTGTAGCTGGGTCGAGCGGGGGTAACAGGAGAATAGAACGGTGATCATCATTTAGGAGTTATATTTGGTGAATCATCTAGGGTGAAGCAAACCCAATGTTGGAAGGGTGTTTTGCCACTATCATACAAGATATCTAATGACATACAACCTCGTGTCATCATAAGATAGGATTGTGCTCATCCACTTGCTAAGTATATTTACGAGCATTACCTATATAATCTTGGTGTTTGTTTGAAGTATAATTCTCAATTAGAGACAGTGGAGATAATGATAAGTCAAGAGAAGACTCACCATTGGGAAGAATATGATAGTAATCTTTTCGTTATTCTTTGGGGTATATTGGGTCAACCAAGGATAATTCTATGGTCATATGATATCTATCACAACCTAGACGCATGGCCTCCCATGTACGAAGGTTTCCTTGAGCACTTCCCAAAGATTCTCATTTTTAAAACAGTTTTTGACTATACCTTTATGTAAGGTGCCACTGTGAGGTGCTGTCCACGGTTGGGACATGTGTCACATTTGGTATATATTTGTATCCAAACTCACAGCATATGTGTTGTTGTATTTTATACGACAATTGTTTTAATAAAGTTGTAGTTGTTTTCTGTACCATGTATTTGGCGACTCAGAATGGGTTTGATGGAATGGACCTGTTTTGGGGTCGTTACATTTTGGTATTAGAGCTTAGGGATATGGTGTCTGGAGGAGATCGGAGAATAGAATTAGGTGGGGAGAGATGAGTAAATCCTTCGCTAGTGTGTCCTACCTAAGCTTATTTGTTGGTCAGTCATAATATCGGGATATTATGTGATATGTTAATTTATTCAATTAACCTTTGTTTTGAAGCTGTATTGTAGAATGATATCTGAAATATAGGAGATGAGCAATGGAGAAATCATGATTACCCGTGAGATAGAATCTGAAATGAAAGCAAGGTATTCTCAACTTTTCGAAATACTAGGTACGTAAATTTCGAGGACGAAATTTCATAAGGATGGGAGATTGTAAGACCCCAAATTTTATGAAATAAAAGTATTCAATTTTTCTATTTAGTAAATGGTTAAATTGTTAAAAAGTTAAAGTTAAGGGTGATATATGAATATTTTTTAAAATAAGCAAGTGGTTATAAAATATTCATTTTGTCGGAGAATATTCGTTTGGTCGTGGAATATTCTTTCTGTCGGGAAATATTCGTACGACGGCACATCTATTTATGGGCCCCATAACGGAAAGCGATTAGATGAAGAAAACGACAAAATTGAGTTTTTATAAATAACGACATAGTTGTTACCGTTAACACTGTTGGAATACCTGGTGGTTAAAATACAGTAATACGCGTAGTTGCACAGTAGCACACGGTATTGCACATTTTTTTTTTTAATTATTAATTCTTACGTAAGAAGGCATTACTCAATAATTGTTACAGTAGTTACTGTTCAATATTTTATTTTATTGATTCAATAATTGCTGCGTTGATATTTTATATTATTGTTGTTTCAATAATTGTTGCTACACAGTATTTTCCATTATCAGATCAATAATTCATATTATTTTAAATAATATTATTAGATAGCATTATTGGTAATGTCTAGAAAGTTCTGTCTAAGGAGAGGTTTGGTCATCTAATTGCGCGCCAGTAAGGAAAAATCCTTATCGGAAAGCCCCCTCTTTCCTGGGAACGGCCTGATTGTCATAATTGTGACTCTGTAATATTATTTGTGAATAATTAATTATTGATTCATATGATAAGGAAATATTTATTTTATGTGGATATAAATGAGGGATATATTTTGTGGTTAAAAATGAAGGAGTTAATGTTGAGGTGTTTTATCTGTATTTTTGTCGGAACGGAGGTATTGAAAATCAAATTAGGATTTTTGAGATATTTTTTGAGGGTTATAATTTTTAATCCGACCGTTGGATCGTGGTAATATTTGGATATGTTATACATATATAAGTTGAGTATATGTTCACAAATTTTGAACCGTTAAAAATGAACGAATGATTTGTTATGAATTTTAAGAGGTGACTGATTCGGAAATTAGGTTTATAAATGATTTTAGTAGAAAATTCTAGAATTGGTGGGCCCCACTCTTGATTGGTGAAGAAATGTGCTGAGATTTTTATTCAAATGTGGTGGATGGGAATAGTAGCAGGTAAAGCCATCAGGTTGCAGGTTAAGTCTGCTTCGGCGTGCTAACATTTTCCTATAAATAGAGGGCTAAGTTATAATTAAAAATCACACTAGAAACATAAGCTTTTTCTCTTTCTCTCTCTATATTATGAAGCATATTTTGTGAGTATTTAGATACTTTGAGAGTTGCTCTTCAGTGCAAGTTTCCTCAGGCTTTGCATTCCAGTCAGAAATACTGCACTTTTGAGGTACGGGATAGTAAGGGATTTTATGGGTTATTATATTTTTCAGTTCGTACTTCTTCCGACCTTCAAAAAATTCTGAAAAAATTTAAAATGATATTTTGATGAGTTTTATTGATTGTGTCCAAAAATGGTGATTTTTTGATGTATAGATTAAGAGTTATGAATTTTACGGGAAAAGACTATTTTAAAAGTAACCGCTTATAACTCCTTGTGGTTATGTTCAAAATTGATGAAATTTTTATTAGAAGTATATCTATATAATATCAGTGTACTCTGTGAATTTTGAAATTTTTGGATAAAAGTACAATTTATGATAAATGTCTAAATATTCGGCTGTTTTGGCCATATGAAAAATAGTAAATGAGTTTTAAAAATTCTGAGAAAAATATATGTTCAATATGGGACTATATTCTGCTAAATCCCAGAAAAGAAATATTTTTAAAACTGATTTGATATTTTTCATGAAAATAGACTAGTTATGAGAAAATGAATTAAATATGTTATGTGAAGTAAGAAAATTAGAAAATAGGATTTTATGGCTTGAGAATCCTATATGAGGTATATGCAAATTTTTGATGAGGGTTTTGGTTATTGATGATAAAATCTTAAGAGTTGGTATTTTATGATGATTAATGCATTAATTAGTAAAGTGTAAACAATTTAAATAAATTGTTTATAAGCTTAAGAAATATTATTCTTTCAATATCATTATACCGAAATATTGGTATGTATATTATTGTGGAATTTCTACCTTTTTCATGTCGGGGTTACTATTCATGATTTACTATTCATGAGTTACTATTCACGAGTTACTATTTACGACAAAATTGGTTTCTTTTTCTAACCAAATTATAGTTGATTTATGAATATTGCTCTTGAAATTAAATTCATGTTTTGATCATATTGTTTTTATTATCATATAAAATATTTTTATAACCTTGATGTTAAAATTCTCTTTTGCTTGAGTGTAAAGATGGGTAAATTATTAGTATGATCATGACAATGGGTTCTCTTTGGCCATTAGTGCAAAGTTGAATTGTTGACTGGTATGATCACGACCATTGAATTTATAATTGAATATCTTTAGCTTAAGTGCAAAGGTGAAATGATCAACATGGTTATAATTATTGTTTATATAATTTCTGAAATGATTATATATTTCTTTGAGATATTAATATATTTGGCCTGTAGCGCAAATATGAACTGTTGATGAATATATTTGGCCTGTAGTGCAAATATGAAGTGTTGAGGAATATCTTTGGCCTGTAGTGCAAAGATGAATTGTTGATGAATATCTTTGGCCGTAGTGCAAAGATGAATTATTGACGAATATCTTTGGCCTGTAGTGCAAAGATGAACTGTTGTTGAATATCTTTGGCCTGTAGTGCAAAGGTGGTCTGTTGATGAATATCTTTGGCCTGTAGTGCAAAGATGAATTGTTGTTGAATATCTTTGGCCGTAGTGCAAAGATGAATTATTGATGAATATCTTTGGCCTGTAGTGCAAAGATGAACTGTTGTTGAATATCTTTGGCCTGTAATGCAAAGATGGTCTGTTGATGAATATCTTTGGCCTGTAGTGCAAAAATGAACTGTTGTTGAATATCTTTGGTCGTAGTACAAAGATGAATTATTGATGAATATCTTTGGCCTGGAGTGCAAAGATGAACTGTTGTTGAATATCTTTGGCCTGTAGTGCAAAGATGGTCTGTTGATGAATATATTTGGCCTGTAGTGCAAAGATGAACTGTTGTTGAATATCTTTGGCCGTAGTGCAAAGATGGATTTATTAGTATGATTATGAACAGGAACTATGATTTGGTATAACCATGATCTTTGATGTTTCAGGTAAATATAGGTGATGAAAATATTCTTTGTCCTAGGTGCGAAGAAAAATTTAGAATCACAATTATGATTATGAGTTATTCATATGATTATGGAAAGGAACTGTTGAGTGATGTTACAGGGATAAAACATTGTTGGTGGATTTTAACATGGAGAAGATAATAGACTTTGTGGTCTATTTGACTCTTCTAATGGTTTGCTCGTTCCGCTGCAACTATGGTTGAAAATTTTTATCATCTACCATATGTTCTAAATCTCTGATTTAATTTTGTTGAAGGCTATTGATAATTTATTTATCTTTAGTCATGATATTCTTTTCTGGGCTAGTTGTGCTCACCCTTCTGTTCACAATTCCTTTCAGATAATAAGAGTGTAGCTGGGTCGAGCGGGGGTAACAGGAGAATAGAACGGTGATCATCATTTAGGAGTTATATTTGGTGAATCATCTAGGGTGAAGCAAACCCAATGTTGGAAGGGTGTTTTGCCACTATCATACAAGATATCTAATGACATACAACCTCGTGTCATCATAAGATAGGATTGTGCTCATCCACTTGCTAAGTATATTTACGAGCATTACCTATATAATCTTGGTGTTTGTTTGAAGTATAATTCTCAATTAGAGACAGTGGAGATAATGATAAGTCAAGAGAAGACTCACCATTGGGAAGAATATGATAGTAATCTTTTCGTTATTCTTTGGGGTATATTGGGTCAACCAAGGATAATTCTATGGTCATATGATATCTATCACAACCTAGACGCATGGCCTCCCATGTACGAAGGTTTCCTTGAGCACTTCCCAAAGATTCTCATTTTTAAAACAGTTTTTGACTATACCTTTATGTAAGGTGCCACTGTGAGGTGCTGTCCACGGTTGGGACATGTGTCACATTTGGTATATATTTGTATCCAAACTCACAGCATATGTGTTGTTGTATTTTATACGACAATTGTTTTAATAAAGTTGTAGTTGTTTTCTGTACCATGTATTTGGCGACTCAGAATGGGTTTGATGGAATGGACCTGTTTTGGGGTCGTTACATTTTGTATTAGAGCTTAGGGATATGGTGTCTGGAGGAGATCGGAGAATAGAATTAGGTGGGGAGAGATGAGTAAATCATTCGCTAGTGTGTCCTACCTAAGCTTATTTGTTGGTCAGTCATAATATCGGGATATTATGTGATATGTTAATTTATTCAATTAACCTTTGTTTTGAAGCTGTATTGTAGAATGATATCTGAAATATAGGAGATGAGCAATGGAGAAATCATGATTACCCGTGAGATAGAATCTGAAATGAAAGCAAGGTATTCTCAACTTTTCGAAATACTAGGTACGTAAATTTCGAGGACGAAATTTCATAAGGATGGGAGATTGTAAGACCCCAAATTTTATGAAATAAAAGTATTCAATTTTTCTATTTAGTAAATAGTTAAATTGTTAAAAAGTTAAAGTTAAGGGTGATATATGAATATTTTTTAAAATAAGCAAGTGGTTATAAAATATTCATTTTGTCGGAGAATATTCGTTTGGTCGTGGAATATTCTTTCTGTCGGGAAATATTCGTACGACGGCACATCTATTTATGGGCCCCATAACGGAAAGCGATTGGATGAAGAAAACGACAAAATTGAGTTTTTATAAATAACGACATAGTTGTTACCGTTAACACTGTTGGAATACCTGGTGGTTAAAATACAGTAATACGCGTAGTTGCACAGTAGCACACGGTATTGCACATTTTTTTTTTTAATTATTAATTCTTACGTAAGAAGGCATTACTCAATAATTGTTACAGTAGTTACTGTTCAATATTTTATTTTATTGATTCAATAATTGCTGCGTTGATATTTTATATTATTGTTGTTTCAATAATTGTTGCTACACAGTATTTTCCATTATCAGATCAATAATTCATATTATTTTAAATAATATTATTAGATAGCATTATTGGTAATGTCTAGAAAGTTCTGTCTAAGGAGAGGTTTGGTCATCTAATTGCGCGCCAGTAAGGAAAAATCCTTATCGGAAAGCCCCCTCTTTCCTGGGAACGGCCTGATTGTCATAATTGTGACTCTGTAATATTATTTGTGAATAATTAATTATTGATTCATATGATAAGGAAATATTTATTTTATGTGGATATAAATGAGGGATATATTTTGTGGTTAAAAATGAAGGAGTTAATGTTGAGGTGTTTTATCTGTATTTTTGTCGGAACGGAGGTATTGAAAATCAAATTAGGATTTTTGAGATATTTTTTGAGGGTTATAATTTTTAATCCGACCGTTGGATCGTGGTAATATTTGGATATGTTATACATATATAAGTTGAGTATATGTTCACAAATTTTGAACCGTTAAAAATGAACGAATGATTTGTTATGAATTTTAAGAGGTGACTGATTCGGAAATTAGGTTTATAAATGATTTTAGTAGAAAATTCTAGAATTGGTGGGCCCCACTCTTGATTGGTGAAGAAATGTGCTGAGATTTTTATTCAAATGTGGTGGATGGGAATAGTAGCAGGTAAAGCCATCAGGTTGCAGGTTAAGTCTGCTTCGGCGTGCTAACATTTTCCTATAAATAGAGGGCTAAGTTATAATTAAAAATCACACTAGAAACATAAGCTTTTTCTCTTTCTCTCTCTATATTATGAAGCATATTTTGTGAGTATTTAGATACTTTGAGAGTTGCTCTTCAGTGCAAGTTTCCTCAGGCTTTGCATTCCAGTCAGAAATACTGCACTTTTGAGGTACGGGATAGTAAGGGATTTTATGGGTTATTATATTTTTCAGTTCGTACTTCTTCCGACCTTCAAAAAATTCTGAAAAAATTTAAAATGATATTTTGATGAGTTTTATTGATTGTGTCCAAAAATGGTGATTTTTTGATGTATAGATTAAGAGTTATGAATTTTACGGGAAAAGACTATTTTAAAAGTAACCGCTTATAACTCCTTGTGGTTATGTTCAAAATTGATGAAATTTTTATTAGAAGTATATCTATATAATATCAGTGTACTCTGTGAATTTTGAAATTTTTGGATAAAAGTACAATTTATGATAAATGTCTAAATATTCGGCTGTTTTGGCCATATGAAAAATAGTAAATGAGTTTTAAAAATTCTGAGAAAAATATATGTTCAATATGGGACTATATTCTGCTAAATCCCAGAAAAGAAATATTTTTAAAACTGATTTGATATTTTTCATGAAAATAGACTAGTTATGAGAAAATGAATTAAATATGTTATGTGAAGTAAGAAAATTAGAAAATAGGATTTTATGGCTTGAGAATCCTATATGAGGTATATGCAAATTTTTGATGAGGGTTTTGGTTATTGATGATAAAATCTTAAGAGTTGGTATTTTATGATGATTAATGCATTAATTAGTAAAGTGTAAACAATTTAAATAAATTGTTTATAAGCTTAAGAAATATTATTCTTTCAATATCATTATACCGAAATATTGGTATGTATATTATTGTGGAATTTCTACCTTTTTCATGTCGGGGTTACTATTCATGATTTACTATTCATGAGTTACTATTCACGAGTTACTATTTACGACAAAATTGGTTTCTTTTTCTAACCAAATTATAGTTGATTTATGAATATTGCTCTTGAAATTAAATTCATGTTTTGATCATATTGTTTTTATTATCATATAAAATATTTTTATAACCTTGATGTTAAAATTCTCTTTTGCTTGAGTGTAAAGATGGGTAAATTATTAGTATGATCATGACAATGGGTTCTCTTTGGCCATTAGTGCAAAGTTGAATTGTTGACTGGTATGATCACGACCATTGAATTTATAATTGAATATCTTTAGCTTAAGTGCAAAGGTGAAATGATCAACATGGTTATAATTATTGTTTATATAATTTCTGAAATGATTATATATTTCTTTGAGATATTAATATATTTGGCCTGTAGCGCAAATATGAACTGTTGATGAATATATTTGGCCTGTAGTGCAAATATGAAGTGTTGAGGAATATCTTTGGCCTGTAGTGCAAAGATGAATTGTTGATGAATATCTTTGGCCGTAGTGCAAAGATGAATTATTGACGAATATCTTTGGCCTGTAGTGCAAAGATGAACTGTTGTTGAATATCTTTGGCCTGTAGTGCAAAGGTGGTCTGTTGATGAATATCTTTGGCCTGTAGTGCAAAGATGAATTGTTGTTGAATATCTTTGGCCGTAGTGCAAAGATGAATTATTGATGAATATCTTTGGCCTGTAGTGCAAAGATGAACTGTTGTTGAATATCTTTGGCCTGTAATGCAAAGATGGTCTGTTGATGAATATCTTTGGCCTGTAGTGCAAAAATGAACTGTTGTTGAATATCTTTGGTCGTAGTACAAAGATGAATTATTGATGAATATCTTTGGCCTGGAGTGCAAAGATGAACTGTTGTTGAATATCTTTGGCCTGTAGTGCAAAGATGGTCTGTTGATGAATATATTTGGCCTGTAGTGCAAAGATGAACTGTTGTTGAATATCTTTGGCCGTAGTGCAAAGATGGATTTATTAGTATGATTATGAACAGGAACTATGATTTGGTATAACCATGATCTTTGATGTTTCAGGTAAATATAGGTGATGAAAATATTCTTTGTCCTAGGTGCGAAGAAAAATTTAGAATCACAATTATGATTATGAGTTATTCATATGATTATGGAAAGGAACTGTTGAGTGATGTTACAGGGATAAAACATTGTTGGTGGATTTTAACATGGAGAAGATAATAGACTTTGTGGTCTATTTGACTCTTCTAATGGTTTGCTCGTTCCGCTACAACTATGGTTGAAAATTTTTATCATCTACCATATGTTCTAAATCTGTGATTTAATTTTGTTGAAGGCTATTGATAATTTATTTATATTTTGTCATGATATTCTTTACTGGGCTAGTTGTGCTCACCCTTCTGTTCACAATTCCTTTCAGGTAATAAGAGTGTAGCTGGGTCGAGCGGGGGTAACAGGGGAATAGAACGGTGGTCATCATTTAGGAGTTATATTTGGTGAATCATCTAGGGTGAAGCGAACCAAACGTTGGAAGGGTGTTTTGCCACTATCTTATAAGATATCTAATGATATACAACCTCGTGTCACCATAAGACAGGATTGTGCTCATCCACTTGCTGAGTATATTTACGAGCACTACCTATATAATCTTGGTGTTTGTTTGAAGTATAATTCTCAATTAGAGACAGTGGAGATAATGATAAGTCAAGAGAAGACTCACCATTGGGAAGAATATGATAGTAATCTTCTCGTTTTTCTTTGGGGTATATTGGGTCAACCATGGATAATTCTATGGTCATATGATATCTATCACAACCTAGACGCATGGCCTCCCATGTACGAAGGTTTCCTTGAGCACTTCCTAAAGATTCTCATTTATAAAACAGTTTTTGACTATACCTTTATGTAAGGTGCCACTGTGAGGTGCTGTCCATGGTTGGGACATGTGTCACATTTGGTATATATTTGTATCCAAACTCACAGCATATGTGTTGTTGTATTTTATACGACAATTGTTGTAATAAAGTTGTAGTTGTTTTCTGTACCATGTATTTGGCGACTCAGAATGGGTTGGATGGAATGGACCTGTTTTGGGGTCATTACAACGTCCTTTCGATGAAGATCAGCATAACTCTTTTGTCAATCATGTGAGGTTTTTATACGTTATCGGATCGTTTGAATCTTTTCCGTAGTCATACGTACCAACTCCGGTCCCAACAACATTACTTCACCCACCTCATCCTAGCATACTGGAGAACGACACTTTCTTCCATACAACGCCTTAAATGGAGCCATGCCAATACTTGCTTGATAACTATTGTTGTAGGAAAACTCCACTAATGGTAAGAACTTGTCCCAACTTCCCTTGAAGTCAAGGACACAGAGTCTTAATAAATCTTCAAGAGTTTGAATAGTCCTTTTCGACTGCCCGTCCGTTTGAGGATGATATGCCGAACTAAATCGTAAATCCGTGCCCATAGCATTTCGCAAACTAACCCAAAATCTTGAAGTGAATCTTGGGTCTCGATCAAAAACTATGGATACTGGCATACCATGCAATCTTACAATCTCGTTTATGTACATACTAGCAAGACGTTCAAGTGTATAAGTTTCTCGTATCTGTAAGAAATGAGCAGACTTGGTCAATCTATCAACAATGATCCAAATTGTATCTATGCCTTGAGAAACCTTGGGGAGACCAGTAATGAAATCTATGGTAATGTGCTCCCACTTCCATTCTAAAATTTCAAGTAGTTGCAATGGACCTTTTGGCACTTGATGCTTCCCCTTGACTCGTTGACAAGTTAGACACCTTGAGATAAATTCCGCTATCTCTCTCTTTATATTGCTCCACCAAAATGTATGTCAAAAATCACGATACATTTTGGTACTCCCAAGATGGATTGAAAACGGTGTGTTGTGCGCCTCCATCATGATTTTATACTTCAAGTCAGAATCGTTAGGAACACAAAGTCTGGAGTTGACTCGAAGTATTCCTTCTTCATCGATTCTTGCTTCCGGAATAGAACCTTCTTGCACTTTCTTCCTCATACGCATCAGCTCTAAGTCTGTAGCTTGAGCAGCTTTAACTTTATCGATTAAAGTCGATTCTAATCGTATATTTACTATTTTCGCGTGAGTCCCTAGAGTCTTTAACTATATCTCCATCATTTATAAGTTATAAGAAATAAGTTTTTGTGTTAACAACATCGCACTCGTAAACGCATACGATCTTCTACTCAACGCGTCAGCTACCACGTTCGTTTTTCCCACTATAGTATTGAATGGTACGATCGTAATCTTCAACATCTCGAGCTAACGTCTTTGGCACATGTTACGTTCGTTTTGGGTGAAGAAAATATTATAGAGTTTAAGAAATAGGTTTTGTACTGGGGTCAATATAAAATTAGATTTCACGCTCTAGGGATAGGCTAGGAAGTCTTCAAGAATACGTCAGAAAATTTATTAACAATAGAAATATCATTCAAAATTGTGGCTCTCATCCAAGACTTGGATATCACATGTAATGAAGGTTTCTCCTAACGAAGTTTCAACCGATAAGTCAAAGTCTAATTTCTCTTGAGTTAAATTTAAACGTTGAGCGCAAGCTAGAGAGATAAAAGAATGGGTAGAACTGATATCTAATAAGGTATAGACTTCGCAAGAATTTATAATCAACTAACCCGTGCTAACTTCATTCGGGTTACTCGCTTTTTGAGAAGTCATAAAACATGCTCTTCCTGAAACCACCGACTTTGTTTTGTCCGTATCCGCCTTTGGTGCCACCGTCCCAACTGGACTTGAATTTGGTGCACGACAAAATTAGGCTAGGTGACATTCTCTTCCACAATTATAACATGTTTTGGACTGCATCACGCAGTTTGGACTGATATGTCCCTCCCCTCCGCATTTATAACATACGACCGACGGTTGTTCTCCTTCCTTAACAACAGGTGTTGGTGCTGACGTCTTTCCATCATTGTTAAATCTCCTCCTCTTGAAATGTCCACTCTTATTGTCATGACCATGATTACCACCGAAGTGATTACCATTTCTGGCATGTTGATTCCCTCCACGCTTGTTGTCACCGCTTTGATGACTGCTACCACTGGTATTATCGACTTGTCGGCTGCTTTCTCTTGGTTGGGTTGACTCATTATCGCGCTCTAATAACTGAGCTCTATTCACAACATCTGAATACAAACACAGTTTATGAGAAATTAGGTATTGACGTATCTCGGGTTTCAAACCTCTTAGAAACATCCACGTCATTCTCTACTCATTATTAACCAAGTGGGACGCAAACCGAGATAACTCGACAAACTTAGCTTCGTACTGCGCCATAGTCATATTGTTTTGCTAAAACTTGATGAACTCTACCTCCTTCGTGTGACGAATACTTTTAGGAAAGTACTTGTCGTTGAACAGTTCTTGGAACTTCTCCCAAGACATCTTCAGTGCGGCAGGTTGAGTATGCTTTACAGATTCCCACTAGTAATCTGCCTCTGCTCGCAACATGAAGGTGGCAAAGGGAACCTTTTTCTCCTCGGAGCATCCCAAGACATCAAATATCTTGTTGATCTGCTTTATCCACGTCTCCGCCTTAAGTGGTTTTGGCTCTCCAAAAAAACTCCGGTGGTCCCAACTCCTTGAACTGCTTAGCGGTGACCGTCCGAGAGTTGTCAGTGTTTCCATCTGCATTTTGGACAGGAGCCGCTCTCGCCTGATGTTGTATGAATTGCATAAAGCCTCTAAACATTCCATCGTTCACCATTTCATCGGTGTTATTTTTTACCTGAGGATTATTGTCTTCCTGTTGCACATTATCCTGGGTATTAATATGTGGTGACTCCATGATCTCATGTGCTTCAATGTTTATCTCAACATTTTCGGATACCATTTTCAAATACTGCCACAAAACAAGGGTTAAATAACATATCACATATTATCCCTATACTCTGACCGACTAATTAAATATCAAATAAACTTAGGTAGGGCATACTAGCGAAGGAATTCCCCGTCTCTCCCCTCTTAGTTCTTGTCTTACATCTCAGCAAGGGATCATATCCCTAAGTTTTGATACCAACTGTGACGCCCCCAAAATAGGTATAAATCACCCATCTTGGGTCGCCAAATACAAGGTACTGAATATAAATACAAACTAATTATACAACAGTCTTGTAAAATACGACAAAACATAGGCTGTGAGTTTTAATACAAATATTGTCATCTAGAAAATATCCACACTCAATGGAGTCCTCATTACATTTATTATCACACTATTTCACAGAATAGTGAGGACTACTAATGCACCATCTAGGACCATCACTCTGTTCCCCGACTAGTCCCAGCTACGTTCTCATTTCTCGAAGAGAACCATGAAAGCAAAAGGGTGAGCTCAACTAGCCCAGTAAGAAATATTATGACTAAGATAATGCAGAATAAGTTATTAATAGCCTTCAACAGTATAACAACTGATAGAATATAATAGACAACAAGTTTTAAATCAAAAACTGTAGTGGAATAAGCAATCCATTAGAAGAGTCAAGTAAAGTATAAAATCTACTATCTTCTATGATTTAAAAAGTTTTTCATCAACTTTATCGCTGAGACTCTGCTTAATAAATAAAATCGAATCATCCCTGCTCCACGGCCAAGGCTATTCGTGTAATCATTAATGGTCATGACTATACCGAATAATCCCTTGTCATAATCATACCAACAACTGTCCACCAATGAACTACAGGCCAATGAGGACTTTTACCACATCATTCGTCATATTACGGTCATGATTATACCGAATAATCCCTGGTCATAATCACACCAAGTCCATCTATGCACGTAAGCCAAAGATGACTTTCATCACAATATAAGCACGAGGATGATGACAATGACATAATAATTCAATAAAACAAGTTCAAGAATAAATTTTAAAGATTTATAAATTAATTTATCCAGGAACTAATAACGTCCAAATTGTCAACATGATACTGTGTTGTAGAGTAAAATTCAAGAATGTTCAGAAGAATATTTCCATGAAAAGATGCTGGATGAAGCGCAAATGTTATGGATATTCCACTAATTTCATGGAGTATAGAAGCCAAAGATTTAACCAACTGAGTATAATAGAATATATGAAACTGCAAACGGATTTTCGCCCGCCATGCGGTAATCCACGTAGACATATCATTTTCACAATTTAATAAGGAATGAATACGAAGGATCATTCACCATGCATGTGGTAATCCACATAGACAGGTTATTCCAACAGAATAATAAAGAATGGAATAATAGAAGAACTCACCATGCATGCGATAGACCGCAGAGACAGGTTATTCCAACAGAATAATAAAGAATGGAACCAGGTCATGCGTAATCCGCACAGACAGGATATTCCAACAGAATAATAAAGAATGAAATATCAACAGAATTCACCAGGCATGCGATAAACCGCACAGACATGTTATTCCAACATAATAATAAAAAAATTGGAATAACATAGGAATTTCACCATGTATGCGGTACTTCACATAGACAGGTTATTCTAACAGAATAATAAAGAATGGAATAACAACCCTTAGGAGTATTGAAAGAAAATAACTCTCTTCATGAATACGAAAGAAATAATACCTCTTATGAGTACAATAAATAATATCCCTTACCTTAGAAAAACTGAATATTGGAGTAGTGAAGTAGCATAATACTTTTCTTCTTTCTCTCTATAGTTTCTCTCTCTAGAGTTTCAGTGAATTTGTAAGAAATAATGAAGGAATGAGCTTCTATTTATAGAAGAACTGAAAGTAGCTCTTGGTCTTAACGAAGGGTCAAAATGACTCTTGGTAATATTGAAGAGACAACAACTATTTGCGAAGGGGCAATTAACTCTTGGAACACCGAAGAGACAAGTAACTCTTGGAAAACCGAAGGGACAAGTAACTCTTGGAAAACCGAAGGGACAAGTAACTCTTGGAAAATCGAAGAGACAAGTTACTATTAAAACTTTAAACCAACGATCCATATTGATTTATTATTATAATTTCAATCAACTGTCTGAAAAATTATCACATCATCTCATGGAATAATATTGTACTCAGAAATGATTTGGACTGAAAAGAAATATATTTTTCGGGTGAATAGTACCCCGTGAATAGTACTTCAAGAATAGTACCCCGTGAATAGTACCCCGACACGAAAAGTGTCCCAAATACCCGAGTGAACAATACTAGAGTGAATTGTAATCGGGTGAATAGTAACCCGTGAATAGTACTTCAACACGAAAAGTGCCCCGAATACCTGATTGGTCAATGTAACCTCCAGACATCAATTATTATCGAAATAAATATCGATTTCTACTAATATTAATAATTCTCACACAATGAAACTATCAATTTCATCTTTAATCAACACGAACTTATTCATCATTAATATTATAATTCACAATAATTAACAACCAGGTCGTTCCCAGGAAATAGGGGGCTTTTCGATAAGAATTTCTCCTTATTAGCGCGCAATTAGGTGAGCAAACCTCTCCTTGACAGAACTTCTAGACATTGTCAATATTGTAAATAATAATATGAATAACTTTGACGTCTCAATTATTGATTTAATAATATATCATATTATGCAGATGATGTTGTGACAATAATTGAATCAATAATATGAGAGATATGATGCATTAATTACTGTAGCAATAATTGAGTATAACTGAGTGACTTCTCACGTAAGCATCAATAATCAATACCGTGTGCTACTATGCAACCACGCGTATTACTGTACTTTTACTACCGGGTAGTTTAACAGTTTTAACGGTAACACCTCCGCCGTTATTTTTATAAAAAGATAATTTTGTCGTTTTCTAACTACGACAATACATCCGTTGTGGGTTCCACCAATGATTGTGTCGTCGTACGAATATTCCTTGTTAAAACGAATATTCCTTTACCAATCGAATATTACATAATCACTTGCTTACTTTGCAAAATTTATAAATATTACCCATAACTATTATATCAAATCCACATCATAATATTCAAAAATATATTTCGAGAAAATTATTCTTTATTCATAAAAGTTAGGGTCTTACAAATGAAGTTATTTAAAACTGGTGACAGGATGTCAGGAGATGATAAGATGGTTACAGAAATGTTAGCAGCTGCACCAATGCCATTAGCCGAGGTGCCAGCTCAGAGTGAGTCATTTGAGGAAATTTTCAGAGACGAACATGCGGTAGATCTAGCAAGCGATCATGACGAGTATCCCGAGATGGAGCTGGATGAAGAGGAAGAAGTATATTCCAAAGAAACTAAGGTGGAGCCAGAAATAAAGATCAAAGATGGGGAAGAAGGAAAAGTAGCAATCAAAGAAGGTCAAGCATCTACGGGAATTCAAGATTTAAGGACTAAAGTACTTTTCCTGTAGGTATTATGGAAGACAAAAAGAGCATTACGTGAGATGACAGAAGAACAAAATAATCTGAAGGCACAAGTCGATAGAATGAGGGTTAAGTGTAGTGAATCATCTAAAGATGTAAGTAAGAAAAAGAAGGATAATAAAAGGAAAAAGAACAACGACAGTGACAACAACTCAAAGAATTCACATTCAAAGAAGAAACAAGCATGTGGCAAGTGTGGAAAGAACCATTCGGGGGAATGTATGTGGGGTAAGAATGTGTGTTACAATTGTGGTCAGGAAGGACATCTATCACCAAATTGTCCTAAACCAAAGAAAAGAGGATGTTTTACATGTGGTGGAACGTGTCATAAGGTTAAGAATTGTCCTAAAAAGAAGACAGGTGGAGGAAGTGGACATAAAAAAGATTAAGTGTGAGGAGTATAGTCTTTTGGAGTATAGTATTCGCTTTGGCATGAATATCAAGATAACTTTAGTATGTCTCAACTTTTTGTGTAAAGTTGTAGTAATGAATCCTGACTTTTGTCACAAGGGGATAGTAACCGTTTGTAGCAGTATATGCTATGTACTGAAAAGTACTATGTACTATTAGCATGAATATAAATGCAATGTTATGATTATATGTTTGAATAAGTAATTAAATTCTGAGAATTAAATTATTAAGATGATTATCTGATGAATTTGATAATTCAGTGAGCTAAATTAGATAATCTAGAAAGCTGAAATTAGTTTAAGTTTAAAATTTTGTATACTACTAATAAGATGTAGCATAAAGACAAAGTATTAATTTAAGTCTTTATTTCATCAGATAATGCCGCCAAGACGACAAAATCGTAACCAAAGGGAGGAGCGGTCTGTGAATAATGAAGGAGATCAAGCTGATCCAATGCAGAACTTCACAAACATGCTAGCTCAAGCTATGCAAACTAGAGCCCCAGCAACAAGAAATAGACCAGCTAATCCATTGGCTAACTTTAAAGACTTTAAGGCCATAGGACCGCCGAAATTCTAGGGAACCACTGACCCTATAGAAGCCTAGACATGTGTAGAGGAGATGGAGAAAGCTTTTGTTATTGCTAGAGTAGCGGAGGAGCAAAAGATAGATTTTTCTACCTATTTGATGAAGGGTGAGGCGAATTACTGGTGGAAGACAAACAAAGCTAGAGCTGGTACAGCAATAGTAACCTGGACAAGGTTTAAGGAATTATTTTTTGAAAATTATTTCTCAAAAAGTATCCAAGTAAGAATGGAAGTAAACGTTTTGGACTTGAAGTAGGAGAATATGTCGGTTGCAGAATACGCCACCAAATTCAACGAACTAGCGAGATTTGCTCCGCATCAGGTGGACACTGAGGCACGAAAGGCACGAAGGTTTGTGTAACAACCTGATATTTTTTATATAATTAAATCAGAAATTTTGCGTATAATTTTTTTTTAATTTTAAGGATTATGATTTGTACAAGATATTGTGTATACGTATTTATGTGATAAATAAAAATATATTTATTACATGTATAATTAAAAATAATTTTATTTCAGAATTATTGATTATTATAATGTATATTCTTATAATAATTAATTTTTCAGTAGAAATATTTTTATTATTTATTTTCCATGAAAATATAAGTATATATTATTTAAATAATATATGAGATGATTTTTAGAATTATTATAATAATTATTTATTTTATGAATTTATGTTAGATTAATTAAGTTAGTTATTTTTAACTTAATTAATAATGTTATATATGAAGAATAAATCAGATATGGAATCCAAACCCTAATTTTAGATTTTGATCAAGGCATGAGAATAATAATATAATATTAATTATATTATGATTTTTCAGTGCTATAATACGTACTGTATGTATGCATTGATAAGGCTTGGTCAATTATGATGCGGTATTTGAAAACCCTAATTTTACTGTGCTAAACCCTAATTTGAAACCTAAATTAGAGTACACGATTGTTTTGTAATTGTGTTATGTGATTTATATTAGGTATTAAATGATTAATTAGGTAAACCATAATTAAAATCTTAAAACCCTAATTAATCTTTAGATAAACCCTAATTATAAAACCCTGATTTTTGAAATTAGAACCCCTAATTTGAAACCTAAACTGGAGTTTGTGATCAGTCAGAAATTGTGCTAATGTGAATAATATCATGTATAATAGATTTTATTGCCAATTATAGAAAATTTAATTAGTAATTTAAAACCCTAATATATAGAACCCTGAATTGGTAATTAGAAACCCTAATTGTGATTTGGTAACCCTAATTATTAAAATTATAAATCCTAATTGCTAAATTAGCAAGGTTACTATAATTAGTAAATAATTAAACCCTAATATTCCTGTATAAGGTAATTAGAAACCTAATTTAATTAAGAAAACCCTAATTTGTAATTCTTAGAAATTAATTTTTATTTTAGAAACTAATTTTTATTTTATTTTAAACCCTAAATGAAAACCTAAAAATTCATTTTGTGCTAAACCTTAGGGTTAAACACTAAAGGTCAAACCCTAAGGGATTGTTAAGATTACACTTTTGCCATTAAAATTATGTAGCAATTGACCAAATTGCCCTTTTATGCATTATTGAAGCTAGTAAGTAGGTTTTGACAATAGGTGAAATTGGTGACCAAATCCAAAAACCCCATGTGATTAAAATTGACAAAATTTAACCTCTAGATCACCAATACATGCATCTACCACTTCTATATATATAGATTGGAAGAGAGAGAAATGACATTTGTTAACTTACTTTTGTCCAAACACTCAACTAGACTCTCTCAACTCAAAACCTCCGAAAATATCAAGATATATCAGTCACAAACTAAGCCCCACTATCAACTTTAACCAAATCAGAAGCAAGAATTAGAATTTGATCATTGAAGGTATAAACCCTAGCCATGAAATCTGACCTTTGATCTATTGTTAAATGTTAAGTTTGTTGTGTTAAATATGTTGTATGGAGTCTAATTAAGTGATCTGGGTTGATAGATGTTAGATCCATAACATCTATAGGCTCAGATTTGAAATTTTGCAAAATTTGGAAAAATTGTGTTTTGTGGTCTGACAACGAATGTCAGTGCCTTTAGATTCTTGTCCGATCTTGATTTGTGTTGTTTAAAGCTTTAAATGAGTAGTCTGTTATGTGGTCTGTCATCTGGAAGTGAAATAACAATTATTTGTTGTCTAGATTTCATGTTATGGCCGGTCAAAACCCGTTAACCGGCATGACCGAAGCTTTCTGGGTAACCTAGAAAGTGTAGAATAACGTCTGACAATATTTTTGAAGCCCGATATCTGTCAGGTTTTATGATGTTTGGTGATGTTGTTTCATCTAGATTCTAGCTTGTTGTATAGACTATATATGTATGCTTTTAGAACATTAAAACAGTCAGCCGATCAAGTGAGGTAAGTGGTTAAACTTGACCAGTTGATCATAAAGTGTAGTTTCTGAAATTTCCAGAAACTGTTAGAACAAAGCTTCTGACAGCGTTTGACCAAAGAATAAATTGGGAATCTGTTGTTAGACTTATCTGTTGCTTTAATCATGTACTTTGACACAACTATTATAGCTTTAAACCTTGAGATCACATGAATCAAGACCTGAACATAGAAAGAATCTAGCCGAAAAATAGACCCTCGAAGCTGCTGGGTTTCTGGGTTACCCAGAAAACCCAGATTTAGTCTGACAACAACTTTGAAGATTCATTGCTTGCTTGTATGTTGTAATCTGACCCAGATCTTGCGTGGTATTTGTAGTACTACAAGATCAATATCTTACCTTGTCCAAAAACATTATAATCTGGCAGATTTTGTTGGCCAAACGAGGCACCTTGCTAACTGTCTATCAGTGCTCAAGAACACCTATAGCGACGGTTCTATCACTATAGGTGGTCTTTAGCGACAGATTATTTATAAAAATTATATTTTTATTAAATAATTATAGAAAATTAGTTTTTAATTATTAAAAATATAAAATAAATTATTAAAAATTATTTGAAGGTCTGAAAATTAGTTTTAAATTATTTTAATTATATTTCATAAATATTTAATATTTTTGAAATATTAAAGGTATTTAATTTATTTAATTATTATATTAAATAAATTATTTAAAAATGATTCTAATATTTGAAAAATCATTTAAAATTATTTTATGGGATAAGAAAATATTTTAAGTTATTCTTAATGACTTTTAATATTTTGTGATGAAATTTATTAATAAATTAATATTAATGATAATTTAGTTATTTAATAAATGAATTAAATAAATAAATTAAAAATGATTTTATTATATTAAAAATCATTTTAAATAATAATAAGGTATTTAAAAATATTTTAAGTTATAAAATATAACTTTCAATATTTAAAGATAAATTTCATTAATTAATTATTATTAATGATATTAAGGTTATTTAATAATTATATTAAGTAAATTAGTTTAAAAATGATTTTAATATTATAAAAATCATTTTAAATGAAAATAAAGTGTTTAAAGATATTTTAAGTTATAAAATATAACTTTTAGTATTTAAAGGATAATTTCATTAATAATTACTATTAATGATATTTATTTAACATTAATGATATTAAATTTATTTAATAATTATATTAAATAAATAGTTTTAAAAATGGTTTTATTAAATTAAAAATCATTTAAAAGGGATATAATGAATTAAAAATATTTTAAGTTATACTTAATGACTTTTAATATTTTGAGGAATAGTACATTAATATTTTAATATTAATGGTAATTATTTTAAATGTTTTAAAAATCATTTAAGGGTAATATAAATGTTTTAAAAATATTTTGAGTTATTATAAATAACTTTAATATTTTGACAATGATTTCATTAATAGTTTAATATTAATTAAATGTTAATAATAATAGAATTGTTTAATATTTAAATCATTTAATAATGATTTCGATGTTTGAAAATTTATGATAAATTATAATAAATGTTTAAAAATTATTATAAGTTATTTAAAAATAATATGAGTGATACTTATAGTTATTGAGCTATAAAATACAGTCTTAGACTCAATAATTACCCGATAAAGCTGTCGGTACACCGACATGTTTCAGAAATTGATCTGGACTTAGATAATTTGATTAGATTCGTGTTTATTTGTGATCCAATGACTGTTAAACCTATGTGCCAATATGATTAGGTTATATGCTGACTTCAATAGGCAGTATTATGTGTTATGATATGTTATTCTAATCAGTAAAATAATCTGATTAATGATAGGTCGTGATATAAAAGATAAAATTTAAGTTGCATTTTGTAAGCAACAGACCAGGTAAGCATCTTACCTTTGCATTTTCTTTATGCAATGGACATGAGTAAGAATGTTTTAGAACTATATTATTATTATGCTAGATTATTAGCCCTATTGTTATATATATATATATATATATATATATATATATATTCGATCATTGATTATCAACATGTTAGTATATGGTGATTCAGATATATATTCTGTTCGTTAATTTCTATAAATGGTTATACAAGTGTCCCCACTTGGATAATCATTGTGTTTAATCATATGTTGATATACCTTTGTTAATTACCTGTATATATATATATATATATATATATATATATATATATATATATATATATATATGTTGAATTATAGATTATTATTGAATAAGATAAAACCTTACTATTATCTAACTGAATTGCTTTGGTTTGGAATCCAGACAAGTATGAACATCCCTTACACGGAAAAACTTTTTATGCACCCAAGGTGGACAGAGTGAACGATAACATCATTCTTGCTTGTAGTATTGATCAATACAGGGTACAACGAGCTGATCACCCCCGTGCCCGTAAGTTATGATGGTTTACAGATGAAGTTCTATTTAACCTTTTCGAAATTGAAAACAATGTTCATAGTATGTCACCTTAACCCTATTTATAGTCATTACGTAGTTTCAAAAATTTGTTAGAGAGTTGTTATGTTATTATTTTACCGGTTCAGATTTACTTCACAACTATTGATTTGTTGTAGAAGGGTAGTACAAAAAAAACATTTAGTCATTTCAGCTAATAATTATAATTGTTATTAACTGCTAGGTACTCAAATGCTCATCCTTGCTTAATTTAAATATTTTCAGCTAAGTGTGAACAACCTGAAGGCTCATGTAGAAACAAAGGAAAAGGAAAGCAAATATAATAAGATTTGTGGTATTCTATGTAATAGTTTGTTATTATTAAAACAATGATATATATTATCTATCATGTATTGTAAGGAATGTATTAAAGGTTACGTACTTGAGAGCTAGACTCTGATGCATATGTAAATTAAGTTTAATAATTATATTATTGTTATTATTATTAGTATTATTCCGCTCATAGAAATGGTATCGTGAAGCACCGAGTTCGGGTTTCAAGTACCTGGATTTGGGGGCTTTATGGGTTGGTATCAGAGCTTAGGGTTAAAAACCTTAGGTGGGCTAGACCTTAGGCTATAACCTTAGAACAAAGGGAAACATTAAAAATATAAATAACTCATACAGAGTTTAAAAAGAGATGAATCGAATAAATTCATCGTCAAACAAAATAAAAGATAACTTATATACAACTATTATTTGTTGTGTGTATATACTATATGCTAATCCGGATAATTTATGTGTGTAGATGTCTGGTGGAAAAGGCTTGTTATATACATATAGTATGAAGAAGGATCAAATTCATACACCCGAGCTAATATCGAAGCCAATAGCTGAAATAGAGGCTCATAATGAAAATAACTCGGACGAAGTGGTTATTTTGGAAAACGTAGTACCAGATTCGAAAATGGTGGAACTGACAGATAGTGATTCAAGCACCGAAGTTGGAGTTTATCAAGCATCAACGGAAGTGCATAATATGAAGGACAAGGTTTCTTCTCCAGAAAAGCTGTGGGAAATAGAAAAGTTTTTGAATAGTCAGTTGCGAAAAGCCTTACTAGAAACATTAGAAGAACAAGATAATCTTAAAATCCAAATTGATCAGATGGGAGCCACAAGAAACACATCGTGTGCACCTCCGAGCAATAAGGGAATAGGAAAGATAGAAGACCACGACGTAGGAAAATTCGATAAGAAGAAAGGGAAAAGAATATGCTACATTTGCGGCTATGAGGGACATACCACTCTTTATTGCCTCGACTATAAACCAGGAGCATATTTTATCTATGGGATAGAAGGTCATCAGGTGAAAGGTTGTCCAAGAAAAAGGTGTAGTGAATAGGTAGTATAGGTTCTGTTGTGTAGGTGTGTTTAATGTAATATATATGATAAATATGTCTGTGTAATGTAATGTTCCCAACTTTTGTATTAGTCAAGGCTGTAAATCCCGACTTTTGTGGTCACAAAGGGATAATTGATGTTTAAAACATTATGTGCTATGCTATGTAAAGTATTCGTTAAATGAATATGAATCTAAGTTTGAGTAATGAAACAAGTTTAATATATTGAACTTATGCGATAACGTTTAGAATGTAAGTTAATAAAGTATAATTTATGGTTTTACTTACCCAAATAATGCTGCCAAGACGTCTAACTAGAAACCAAAGGGCAGAAGAGTCTGTCAATAATGTTGAGGAACAACAACAAGCAGACCCGATACATCACTTTGCAAACATGGTAGCACAAGCTATGCAGCAAGGAATGCCCACCGCAGGGAACCAGCCGAACAACCGCTTAACGAACTTTAAAGATTTCAAGGCTGTGGGACCGCCGGAATTTAAAGGAACCACAGACCCTGTTGAAGCTCAAACTTGGGTCAAAAAGATTAAAAAAAACATTTGTGATAGCTAGGGTAGATGAGGGGAAAAAGACCACTTTTGCCACTTACATGATGAAGGGTGAGACAAATTTTTGGTGCGAATCAAATCAGGCAAAGGTAGGAGAAGGAGTAGTTACATGGGATAGGTTTAAGACACTCTTCTTTGAGAACTATTTCTCGTCCAGTATGCAGGCTAGAATGGAGGTTAAATTTTTAGAGTTGAAGCAGGAGAATATGACGGTGTCAAAATATGCCACAAAATTCAATGAGTTGGCTAGGTTCGCTCCGCATCAAGTTGATACGAAGGCTAGGAAAGCTAGAAGGTTTGAGCTGAGATTAAAACCCTGGCTCTATAACAAGGTAGCAGTGTTGCAGATTCCTACATTTATAGCACTCATGGAAAAATCTATTATTGCTGAGGAGGGGAGTGAGGCCATAAGCCTCTACAACAAGGAGAGAAAGAATAAGGGCAAGGTAGTAGGAGCTGGGAAGGTGGAAATTAATAGTGGGAGCAGGAGTGGAGATGGAAAGAGGAAGGTGAACAACTTGGGGAATGTGGAGGTGAAGCAAGAAGCTGTGAAGAAACAAACTGTGCCGTGTAAGAATTATGGAAAGAACTATACAGGTGAGTGTCTGAAGGGAAAGTTTGTATGCTATAAGGGTGGGCAGGAGGGTCATATCTCTCCTAACTGCCCTAATCCTAGGATGAATAATGGGTGTTTTCTGTGCGGATCGACTGAGCACACGGTGAAGGATTGTCCGAAGAGGAGGATGGAGGTAGTAAGTGTGAATACTGGCAAGGGCAGCGGGACTTTGGCAATCACGGGACCTATGTCATCAAGCAAGCCAATAAAATCAATAGCAAGGGTCTACAACATGACTGTTCAGGATACGATGGCAGCTGGCAATGGAACTCCAGGTATTATTCATACAACTTTTATTTTATTATACATGATTTTCCTATATATAGTAAATTATTTTATAAAGGAATTTTGAGGGAGGAATTTGAGTTCTTTTAGAAATCAAAATTTTCCATTTAATCAGATAGACAAGCTTTATCTGAATAGTTAAAAATCAGTTCGATCAAAGTTGGTCGAGATCTACTTGTGAAGATTGTGTGCTATGTACCCTTGTATGTATAGGTTTTAAAACGGTAATTTCGAGGACGGAATCTTTATAAGGGAGGGTGAATGTAACAACCCGATATTTTCTATATAATTAAATCAGAAATTTTGCGTATAAATTTTTATTTTTTTATTTTAAGGATGAGGATTTGTACAAGATATTGTGTATATCTATTTATGTTATAAATAAAAATATATTTATTACATGAATAATTAAAAATAATTTTATTTCAAAATTATTGATTATTATAAAGTATATTCATATAATAATTAATTTTATAGTAGAAATATTTTTATTATTTATTTTCCATGAAAATAAAAGTATATATTATTTAAATAATATATGAGGTGATTTTTAGAATTATTATAATAATTATTTATTTTATGAATTTATGTTAGATTAATTAAGTTAGTTATTTTTAACTTAATTAATAATGTTATATATGAAGAATAAATAAGATATGGAATCCAAACCCTAATTTTAGATTTTGATCAAGACATGAGAATAATAATATAATATTAATTATATTATAACTTTTTCAGTGCTATAATATGTACTGTATGTATGCATTGATAATGGTTGGTCAATTATGGTGCGGTATTTGAAAACCCTAATTTTACTGTGCTAAACCCTAATTTCAAACCCAAATTAGAGTACAAGATTGTTTTCTAATTGTGTTATGTGATTTATATTAGGTATTAAATGATTAATTAGGTAAACCCTAATTAAAATCTTGAAACCCTAATTAATATTTAGGTAAACCCTAATTATAAAACCCTGATTTTTGAAATTAGAACCCCTAATTTGAAACCTAAACAGGAGTTTGTGATCAGTCAGAAATTGTGTTAATGTGATTAATATCATGTATAATAGATTTTATTGCTAATTATGGAAAACCTAATTAGTAATTTAAAACCCTAATATATAGAACCCTAAATTGATAATTACAAACCCTAATTGTGATTTGGTAACCCTAATTATTAAAGTTGTAAATCCTAATTGCTAAATTAGCAATGTTACTATAACTAGTAAATAATTAAACCCTAATATTCTTGTATAAGGTAATTAGAAACCTAATTTAATTAAGAAAATCTTAATTTGTAATTCTTAGAAATTAATTTTTATTTTAGAAACTATTTTTTATTTTATTTTAAACCCTGAATGAAAACCTAAAAATTCATTTTGTGCTAAACCTTAGGGTTAAACGCTAAAGGTCAAACCCTAAGGGATTGTTAAGATTACACTTTTGCCATTAAAATTATGTAGCAATTGACCAAATTGCCATTTTGTGCGTTATTGAAGCTAGTAAGTAGGTTTTGACAATAGGTGAAGTTGGTGACCAAATCCAACAACCCCAAGTGATTAAAATTGACAGCAATTAACCTCTAGATCACCAATACATGTATCTACCACTTCTATATATAGATTGGAAGAGAAATAAATGACATTTGTTAACTTACTTTTGTCCAAACACTCAACTAGACTCTCTCAACTCAAAACCTCCGAAAATATCAAGATATATCAGTCACAAACTAAGCCCCAATATCATCTTTAACCAAATCAGAAGCCAGAATCAGAAATTGATCATTGAAGGTATAAACCCTAGCCATGAAATCTGACCTTTGATCTGTTGTTAAATGTTAAGTTTATAGTGTTAAATATATTTTATGGAGTCTAATTAAGTGATCTGGGTTGATAGATGTTAGATCCATAACATCTATAGGCTCGAATTTGAAATTTTGCAAACTCTGGAAAAATTGTGTTTTGTGGTCTGACAACGAATGTCAGTGCCTTTAGATTCTTGTCCAATCTTGATTTGTGTTGTTCAAAGCTTTAAATGAGTAGTCTGTTATGTGGTCTGTCATCTGGAGGTGAAATAACAATTATTTGATGTCTAGATTTCATGTTATGGCCGGTCAAAACTCGTTGACCGGGCATTACCGAAGCTTTCTGGGTAACCAGAAAGTGTAGAATAACGTCTGACAATATTTTTGAAGCCCGATATCTGCCAGGTTTTATGATGTTTGGTGATGTTGTTTCATCTAGATTCTAGCTTGTTGTATGGACAATATATATATGCTTTTAGAACATTAAAACAGTCAGCCGATCAAGTGTGGTAAGTGGTCAAACTTGACCAGTTGATCATAAAGTGCAGTTTCTGGAATTTCTAAAAATTGTTAGAACAAAGCTTCTAACAACGTTTGACCAAAGAATAAATTGGGAATCTGTTGTTGTTAGACTTATATGTTGCTTTAATCATGTACTTTGACACAACTATTATAGCTTTAAACCTTGAGATCACTTGAATCAAGACCTGAACATAGAAAGAATCTAGTCGAAAAATGGACCCTCGAAGCTGCTGGGTTTCTGGGTTACCCAGAAAACCCAGATTTGGTCTGACAACAACTTTGAAGATTCATTGCTTGCTTGTATGTTGTTCCATTTTATACTTTAGATCTAACTTTTAATTCTCAAAAGGGTTAGATCTAAACATGAAACACTTATATATACTTAGATCTAAGGTTTTAAACCACAAGATCAAAACTTCATTTTATCATAATCAAATCAAACTAAAAAGAAATAATACTATATTAAGGTTAAAATTTTATACCTTTGTTTGCTCTTCTCTTTTCTTCTTCTTGCTAACTTTGATTAAGTAACTTTTAAGCTTTCAAAAACTCTCCCTCTCTCCTCTCTCTCTATAGCCAAATTCCATAGGCTTTCTCTCTCTCTTAGTTTCTTTCTTTCTTTCTTAGTTTATGCTAGATAATAAAAAGAAAAGAACAAGATAAGACTTAGACTTTTTCTTGTTTGTTGAAAAAGTAAGTATAGATATATTTGGTATATCTATCCCCAAACTACCAACATATCTAGCTCTTCTCTCTCCCACCCATTTACCAAATGGTTACTTGCAAGCTTGAACAAAGATGTTGGCTAAATAAACAAGTGACACCTAGGAGAGTAGTTCACCAACTAAAGTAAGCAATCATTACATTATTCCCCCCTCCTTTTTGCCTCCCCAATACCCGGCCACTTGGCCTTAGATTGTCCCAATTTTGGATTTTCTTATATGCTTTATTTGATTTACTAAATGTCCAAAAAGTCCTCTCCCACTTGGGCTAAAAGTTGGGCCACTCCTTTAATTATTTGGGCTAAAAATTTTAATTCTATGGACTTGCAAATCAACATAGTTTCATACTCTTTAATTTTTTTTATATACAACCATTCTCTTATATTATAACCTATTAGGTTATTTAATTATCATACCTAATATATGTATTAGGTTACATAACTTTATTCTTCATCTCTTTACAAAATAATTGTATACCCATTATATAATACACATTTACTCAATCACGTACATAATTCACATATGTCCTAACATATTTCCCCTAGTTTATTAACTTATTAGCCCAAATTGAATTAATAATTTATAAACACTCACATACTCATATCAATAATCAATTACTTAAGGATTGTAAATCTTTTTAATTTAATAATCAAGACTAACATTCAAGCTATGTTAATTTCTTACATAACTTTCATTACTCTTCCTTGAAAATGATTAAGTATACTTCTTAGTTAATAAATTAACTATCTAGCTTAATTATCATATACACTTATATGATTCAAGTACTTTCTTTATTCTTTTCTTTTTTAAAAAAAAATTATTCAAAAAATTTGAATTATGTGAAATTATGGGTTCTCACAATCATCAGATCCATGCCGGTCAAACCTTGTCAGAGATCGCGTTCTTGAGTTTTCTGGGTTACCCAGAAACTTAGTCCGTGATCATCTGGCCTGCTTTGACCAGCCACTAACTTCAAACCATTTGATGTTTAGGAGATTTTAAGGTAGAATCATGTAGTTTATATAACACACAACAATCTTATTACCACAACAGAATCAAAACATCAAACATGAGAAATATCTGTAGACATGAACTTCTTGTCAGAACGTTCTGGGTAGCATATGGGTTACCCAGATTAGCTTGGTCATGGTCAGTCAACCGACTTTGACCATCAATAACTTTCACTCTACAACAGACCTGACCCTGAATCAAGTTCCAGATCCAAGATCTCATAGCATACTACATATTTAAACCTTTAAACAACAAAAACACATAACATACAAAGATCTAGAATGTCTGACATTCGTTGTCAGACAACACTTTGAAAGATTTCCAGATTTTGATAAACACTAGATCTGAGCCTATAGATGTTATGGATCTAACATCTATCAACCCATATCACTTATATACACTACATACAACATGTTTTAACACAAAATCATAACATCTAACATGTCAATCAAGATCAGATTCTAGGGTTAGTTTTTATACCTCACTTTGATCTATCTTGAATTTGGGCTTCTGATCTGTTAGTGGATTTCGTGGGGCTTGGTTTTGGAACTGAAATGCCTTATATTTTCGGAGGTTTGGGAGAGAGAAAAGTTGTTTGAGAGTTAGATAGCCAAATAAGCAACTTTAGTAACTTTCTCTTTCTTAATGTATATGTATAACTTGTATGCAATGATCTTGGCTGGTTAAATGGTTGATAGCTGGAGTGTTATAGCTCATAGCTAGACTAGGTTGGTGACTTGCCAAGATTTGGCAAGATTTTGCTAGTAATAATTCAAGAATGGGACAAAAAGGGTATAGTGGTTATTTTGCTAGTAATTTTAATGGTATTCTTGTCCATGGTACTTGAATCTAAGGTTTATCACTAGATTTTAAACCTTAAGGTTTCCCAAATAATTTCTAGGGTTTAAAAAATTAAGTTTAAAGTTTAATAAAATTTTAATTAGAACACACTAATTAAAATTAGGGTTTTTAACAGAAAATTAGGGTTTTAAATAATTAGGGTTTCTTGATATTATTAGGTTTCCCCAAATTATGAATTAAGGTTTTCTAATTAACATTACAATTTATTAAAATAATAAACAGGGTTTCTAACTTAGCCATTAGGGTTCCTAATTATCAAATTAGGGTTTTTAATTTAATAGTTAGGGTTTATAAGTAATAATTAGGGTTTTCCGAATTATCATTGAATTCCAAAATACTTAACCTTAATTATAATAACACAGTTACTGTAACGACCCCAAAATTCATACAATTTAATTATCGACTTTGGTCGTTAATAATACGTCTAACTTTTGATTTTACATCATTATTCAATATTAAACTTAATAAAATGCGGAATAATTAAAACTTTTCTGTCTTCTTACTTTAATTCCCTGAATCAAAACCTTTGTCATCTACATGTCTTTGAATCATAGATAATCCATGATTCACTTTATCAGAGTTAATATATATACTTACATATCAAATCGATATCTTTTATACATTGGACGGCTCAAACTTTAACTTTACAACTCAACATAAAATATACATACATAAAACATTGAGTACATCTTATGAGCCTTAATCATGGTTTAAAGAAATAACAACTTTAGCTAAAATCATAATCTTCGTGTATTACATCTAGTTCATGTCTTTCAAGTACCACATAGTGTTACCTTCAATCCTTAACCTGCAAAAATAGTTATTTGTAAGGTTGAGCTCGACAACCCAGCAAATCTAACAATTTTCATGCATCGCGTAGCACATAATAACATGCTCAACATATATCTCATAAACATTGGACTGACATAATATACATACTGCAATTCATATAACAAGTATAAAGATTGAGTTCCTTACTCAATCAACATTCATTACTCAATTAATGTAGTCATAAATTGACTTTAAAGTTTCATACTTTCAACATATATATAACACATCATGCTTTTTACAACAAAGATTTAAAACATTTCATCATCAAGTTCACATAACAAATAGGAACTGAAAGACTTGCCTTGATCGTTCTTTACCAATAATAGTTTAACAGCTATTTGTACTTCACGTGCCCTACACAATTATATAATTATTCACATTAACTATTAGTCACATAGCAACGCATAGTAGTTATAATATAAACTTTACTCTACGTCTCATAATCCTTCCTATTATCAATACACAATGTTCAATTTTATTGTGTTAACTTTTAACTTATATCTCACTATATTTCATACTCGAAGTTCATTCAAGTGTTTAAGTCTTGCTAGCAATCATTATTGGTTTTATATTAACCCCATTTCATATCTTATAATATTCATTTCATTTGACTTAAAACACTTTTTACATTCATTAACACTTGTCACGGCGTTTCGACGTTCATTCGTCACACGCCCAATTTGTCTCTCTTGTGTATGCTTAGTATACTTATACAACTTATCTAATACATCATTTGTTAATGTTAAGCATCATTATGCTTCATAATATTTATGTTTTAACCTTGTCATTACACATTTGACACATTAACATAACATTAAGCTAAGTTACAATGAATGTCCAAAGTCTGCAGAAGTAGCAGACTTCACTATCTGTGACTGACTACTGGCGCTGCTGTGCCAGTATTACCTTAGGTTACTATATGCCCGCGCCAAAAACCGCGCGCTCGAGCTACACATCTGTTTCAGTTTTCCAGAACGTGATATCGACACTGTTCTTAAGCCAACTAACACGAATTTTACCCACAAAATAGTAATATTAACACATACAATTGGTATAAAACTATTACAAACATGTCTGCTAACATATTCAACTAATTAGAACAAGTTAACAACAACTTAAACTAGTTTAATTTCTCAAATTCCATATTTTCATATGAAAACTCCATTTTTGACATCTTTTACAAAAATCATCACTATGATTGCAATTCTACACCGAATCACTTCGTTCAAACTACGGTCTCTTCGTTTCTTAACGAACTAGCATAAACAAAAACTCAATTTATAATTTTCCATTTAATTTGACCACTAAAATTGGTACTTATAAAAGCCACATGAGAAAATATATACTATCATTACTTTTCTTCCTTTTTATCTGTAATTAGCATATGAATTCTTGTTTACATACAAACTCAAACATAACCAACATATATAATCATCACAATTCAGTTGTATAGCAACAATTCAACAAAAATCGAATTCACAGATCATATAAGTTATGTCGTAAACACACACACACACACACACACACACACACACACACACACATATATATATATATATATATATATATATATATATATATATATATATATATATAATAAGACTGTGGAAAATACCTTCAACTTGACAAGATAATACTTGCCAATCAACTGAAATTGCTTTGAAAGTTCTATGGTTTTCTCTCAAATTTCTCTCAAGTTTCTCTGAATTCTCCTCTTAGGCTTAAGCCAAAAATGTAACAATCCAGAATTTTAATTATAATTTTTTTAAATATTAATTGAATTATTTAAATATTTAATTGATGTGTTTATCATTGAATAAATTTTGTTTAATTGATTTGATTTAGTTAATTATTTGTTGAATAATTAATGAGTTAAGGAAATTAATTATTATGAGATAATATTCTAATTTAATTTAATTATTAAGTTAGAGAGTGTATAATGATTAAATGATCTATCCAATAAATTGTTATTGGTATTAATTAAATTAAGTATGAAAGCTTAATTAAATAAATTGTGACAAATAACTATATTATAAGGAGTTATTAAAATAAATTAAAATAGTTTAATTTAGTTTTACCTAACCAAGGTTTAAGGATATTAATTCTTTAATTTTAAAGGGGTTTTTGCCAAACAAAGCCCTATGGCTTTTGGATTTTAAAATTTAAATTATTAATAATATAAAATAAATAATATATATTATATATGTTGTAACGGACATGTAATGATTATTATATTATGTATATGGCAGTTTCGTACGTTGGGGTTTTAGACGTGCGTTTGCTTTAGTTGGTGTTACGTATATTGAATTTAGCTTAGGCCTAAGGAGGGAAGAGAAAAGTTGCATGAGAAAAGAAAAAAGGTTTTGAGAGAAGAAAAGTAGAGAGAGTTTTGAGAGAGAATTGAGAGATGTGGATTTCAAGTATCCTAGCAAGGTTTTCTAAAAGCAACAAAAGGTATGTTTCAAAACCTTAATATATATGTTTTACGTTCTATTTGGTTGTGTTCTTGAAGTTCACCCATCGTGTATAAAGTTTTACAAAAGTTGTCTGTAAACTATGGTTCTATAATTGATTTTGAAATCATGTGTAATTATAATTGTAAATTGTTATAACTAGCATGTATATATGTATATATGTGTTGTATGCTAGATTACGTTCAAAAAAAAAAGAAAAAAAAAGGAAATTTGTTTTACAGTAAAATATATCTATACATGAACTATGATCGGTAATTTTGTATGATAACAAAATTAGTTTATACTAATTAAGAAATTTAACTGTATATGTTAATTGCGTAAGGTTTAATGAGAACAATTTTCAAAGGAATGAATTTGATGAATAATTATGGTTTACAGTGTTAAACCGTGTCAAACAACAATAATGGAGTTTTGATTTTTAAAACAATGCTTTCAATGATTTAAGTTTTCTAAAATCGTTGTTTAGTTGTTGTTAATTGGTACATGTATGATTGGTAAGGTTTATGTGTGGTTACATAAATTATACATGTTGAAATAGTGTTAGAAATTAAGTAAATACATAAATTTAGTTGTTTTGTTCTTTGAATTGTTGGGTTCTGCAAGTTTCGGCGCCTCAACGCCAAAATCAGAGCCCCAGCCCAGAACTTCGCACCGCAGAGCTGAAATCCACGCCCCAGCGCCAATTTCGCGCTGTAGCGCCACTGGCTAGCTTAGTTCTTGCGACGTGGCTCCGGAAGAGTAGTCTGGGTCGGACAGTTTTGACCTCCTGTAGTAAAATGGCCATAACCTTTTCATATGAACTCCGATTGAGGTGATTTAAGATGATTCGAAACGAGGACGAATAGACCTACAACTTTTGTTCTTTAAGTTTTTCAATTAGAGGTCGGGAAAAGGGGTCAAAATTATCATCTTTAGGACTATTGTGTTTTCGGAGGCAATCGGAGGGCGTCGGGCATGCACGTATGCAAGTGTAGTGCTCTTGTCGACAAAAGGTGTTGTTCTAAGTTATAAAACATGAATGTTAGTAAATATAATGATGTTTAACATTAATAAATGATGTATTAGATAAGTTGTATAAGCATACTAAGTATGCACAAGAGTGACGAATCGGGCGTGTGACGAATGAACGTCGAAACACCGTGATAAGTGTTAATGAACATAAAAAGTGTTTTAAGTCAAATGAAATGGATATTATAAAATATGAAATGAGTTTAATATAAAACCAATAATGATTCCTAGCAAGATTTAAACACTTAAATGAATTTCGAATATTACATAAGTCGAAAAGTTAACACCATCTAATTAAACATTGAGTGCAAATTAATAGGAAAGATTATGAGATGTGGAGTAGAGTTTATATTATAATTACTATGTATTTTTATGTGACTAATAGTTGATGTGTATGATTATATAATTTTGTAGGGCACGTGAAGTGCAGATAACTGTAAGCTGTTAAACTGTTATTGGTAAACAACGATCAAGGAAAGTCTTTCAGTTCCTATTTGCTATGTGAACTTGATGATTAACTGTTTTAAGTCTTTATTTCAAAGAGAATGATGTGTTGTATATATGTTGAAAGTATGAAATATTAAAGTCAACTTATGACTACGTTGATTGAGTAAAGTATGCTGATTATGTAAGGAACTCAATCTTTATACTTGTTATATGAACTGTAGCATGTATGTTATGTTAGTCCAATGTTTATGAGATATATGTTGAGCATGTTATTATGTGTTATGTGATGCATGAAAACTGTTAGATTTTACTGGGCTGTCGAGCTCACCCTTGCAAATAACCACTTTTGCAGGTTAAAAAGTTAAGGTAAAGTTATGTGCTACTTGAAAGATATGAATCAGATGTGATACTTGAAGATTCCTTATGTTTTATGAGAAATGTATTTAATATTTTGAATGTAACATATTGTTGAATTGTAAGTTGAGCTATCCGGTATATATGGATATCTATTTATGATGTAAGACATTGTATAGTCATTTTGTTATAATGATTCATGATATAAATTTGAATCGAAGAGATGTAATGTAAAGGTTGCGATTTAGGGCAATACAGAAGGAAATTTATAAAAGTTTTAAATATTTCGCATTTTTAGTGATTTTAATATCGAATAATGATGTAAAGATAGATTAAAGTTGTATTGTTAACGACCGAAGTTGAGAATTAAATTATATGAATTTTGGGATCGTTACAGGTGGAATCAAAGCTGATAGGTTATAAACCTTAGGTAAGAGTACCTTAGGCTATAACCTTAGAGAAGAGAGATGAAGATAATGAACGAATAAGCTCAAATAGAGTTTGAACAATAAGAAGTAATTTATAAAAAAGGGATTAGAACATGCGTAAGAGGTTTCAAAGAAGAATTTCGCAGAGTTATAAGGAATATGAATATAGGGTTACCCAACTCCAATAATAAGGATGTAAGGTGATAATAAATAGACAATGTCTATAAAAAGAGAATGATAGAGAAGTTAAGAATAGAAAACTATATCTAAGTATGGTACAATTGTACTATTTAATAGTTGATGTAGGGTATCTGGGCTAAACGGTTTCTTCATAGAGCAAAGGTATTTATGAACTTGTAACGACCGAGAAATTCGGATCCTTTGTAAAATAATTTTATTTAATAAAATAATGAATAAAATTATATTATTTGATATTATTATGTGATAAGAGAAGTGTAGTCTAATAAGCATGTATGCTAAGAACATGTAAGAATTGAATGAGCAATGGACGTAAGCCGAATAAGTCATGAATAAGTAACTTGAACCTAAATAAGTTATGAACTTATAATGAACTTGTCATATGTTTCCTATATGAAGTTAGTATGTTTAATAAAGATGTAAGAATGTTGTTTAAAGGACTTAAATCTATAATAAGTCATAAGGAATGAAAACTTGTAGCTCATAAGTTATTAAGTCATGAATTTATGAAGAATAAGCCAAAACATAGCTTGTAAATAAGTTGATCTATCATGAAAGTTGAAATGTTTATAGAATGAATTAAATCCATTTAGAACAATGATCATATCGTTAGTAACGAAGTTATGATAGAATTCACACGATTGGACGATAGTCGTCCAATTCGTGAAATTCTCGGAATAGATGTCATATTTTGTGTTTGAACTCGGAAACGTTAGTTTTCGATGGAGGCAAGTCATATTTGGCATTATAGAGTTGCAGATTCAAAAATAACCGGATTTCGACTTAGAACGAAGAAACGAGCGTTGAACGTTCACAAACGTTTATCGTTTTCGTTAAAAATGGACTAATAGGTGAATTTTTAGTTAACGAAGTCAAAAATATAAAATTCTTGGATGAACACGTAGAGTATGTAATTTGTGAACCGTAGGCTCTTGAACGAGCCAATTCGGGATTATAACGAAGAAGTTACGAGCCCGAAAATCTCACAAAGTTGAAAAACTGTAAAAAAATTCTAGTGCACAGAGTTGGCGCCAGCCCAAGGCATAAAGGCCCGCGCCGCAGTGCGAGGTCGAGACATGAGGTACTGCTAGTTGGCACCGTAGCGCGGCATATAACGCTGGGACTCGCGCCGCAGCGCCGAGTCCGGTTCTCAACCATTGCAAAGTGGTGCCGCAGCGCGGCATAGAGAAGAAAGAGTGGCGCCGCAGTGCCAGCCCTAGGGTTTCGACAGAGTAGAAAATTTACAAGTATAACATGAATGGTAACTCATTAGTAATGAACTAAGGAACTTAATGAAGCATTGTAAGGTATTGTTAAACCTTAATTATGTTGCCTAATGGTTGAAGATAAGTAATCAAACATGAACGTAATGTGAAGGTAAGATCGATGTAACGAAAAGGCGAAACCAATAACAATAAATCTAAGTTATAATTAGATTGAGAAGAAGGGTAAGATTAATTAGAAACCATGCATGTTCATTCATGACCTAATGTGTTATGTGATGTTATCATTTACTATAGAGACTTAAAGACTTAAACGAGAACGTGTTATAACTGTAGCAGGCACTAAAGGCAAGTATTCTAACGCTTGTTCCAGTTCAATCTGGACAAGCTTTGTGATTCATGTATTCTTACACATGAAGTATTGTATGATGAAGTCAAAGCCAACTCTTTCGGCTAGACTTACATTATGTTTATATCAAAGCATGGTCAATGGTTACGAAGTTATATTGGTGTGGTTTTCAAACGAAGACTGAGTATGCTAAAAATGTGTTGTCGTTAAATTACAGGCACGTGAGGTTGCCACAACTTAAACATACATACGTTTAATGAATGTAATGTTGATCAACATAGAGTACTATAGGCTGATCACCTAGACGTGCTTGTAAGTAATGTCGGACTTACGGACTTAGTGTCGGGATGTCCTTTTCAAAAGAACTTATGAAATGCTCAAAGTCTTGGACTGGAATTGATGTTTTACTGAATATTGTTGTTGTAAAATGTTTTGAAGGAAAAGAAGTGCTATTTTAAATTATTGATAGTACTTCATAACTATTATTCAGTTATTGAAGATATACGATTCCTATGTTTCAAGCATGTTATTTATTATAAATGTTGTACTTGCTGAGCTAGTTATGCTCACCCTTGCTTGAACCATATGAACACAGCTAAGATCAAACGAACCGAAGGCTCCGGCAAGGATAAGGGAAAGGTGAAGACGAAACCGTAGAATACTTATGTAATAATATAGGGTGAATATTTGTATATATTTGATATTATGACAAGAACAAATGTATTGGTTATCGAGGACCTGGGGAAATGTTAATATTATTTTGGTTATATGGAAGACATATTCGTTCTAGTGAGGCTTTTCAATTGAATGAATGTGTGAATGGTAGTACCGTGCTGAACCATTTGTCGGGTTGGAAGATACCCGGATTTGGGGGCGTCACAGGTTAGTATCAAAGAATTAGGATATAAAACTTAAGGGGGGAATTAAAACCATAAGTCAACCTAACGTATAATCCCATTTCAGGGTATATTCACCTCAGACTTAATCATTAGATTCCGCACCAAAACAATTTGGTTCGGCATAGCTATTCAAAGAAAGCTCGATTTTTTTTAATCATGACATCCCATTCGTCTTAGCCAAATCAAGTAGCTTAGACCATACCAATAATTTGGACATCAACTTGAAACATTCGTCTAGTTAACTCACTTGACATCGACTACTTCTTTAAATTCTTTTTGCAATACATCAAAACGTTTTATGATGTCATGATACCGTACTCTTCATAGTACATTGAGGACTTCGTCAGTTTATGACTTCGTCATTATACATCTTACCATAGCAGTATGTTGATCCTAAGATCACATCCCACTAGGTTCAATTGCATTAACAACTCCATCTTTTTACCATCCTGGCATTAAATGCACTGATGATATAAAATTTATTTTGATATTTTAAATCAACTTCTGTCTAGCCGAAACAATTGGCATAGACATACCAAGAACAACTCTTTTAAAATCCATTGGTTTCAAGAAGTTGAACCAATCCTTTCCTTTTTCAAAATGTACATATCAGCACGATTTTAATAAACTTCGAAACATAGCATAGCTAGAGGATTTGGAATATCCTATTCTCCATCTTCCTTCATTGTCTTACTGCGATAATACTTAAACTTCTCTAGTACCTTCAATGCTAAGCTTACTGAAAATACTTCATTTTCAGTCTAAACATCTCTATACCTTTGTACAGTCCATCAACTTACCACACATTATGAGTTCAGGAACTTTTCACAATAATATGAGTTTAGGAAACATCCAGACAGACCTTAGGCATCCATTCGCTGAGACGTTCGAAAACATACCATAATATTATGAGTCACCAACTTACCATAAGTATGAGTTTTAAGAACTCGCACCTACCTTAACATTCTCTACCTATCAAGTATATACATGACAAAAGATTCACCTTCTCATCATATACATCTTAATAGCGCAACCAATTCCAATGATTATCACAGTAATAAACTGAGTAGTTGTTACACCAAGCACAAACCTCTACCCATACAAAGGTTCATACAACTCAGCCATCACATGAGTCCTCAATTGAAATCTTACAACTTCTAAATTTATCTTTAATTAATACGAATTTTTCTTTAATTCGTATGCTATCCTTCTCAACTCAATCTGAGTTCTTCTTCCCGTACCACTTGGTAGTACCATTCATTCATAGCATTTGCTATAAATCATCCATCGTTTAACAGCTCATCTGTTACTACGATTTACTATGATCACAAGGTGATCTTCTTCCTTAATCGTTTAACTTAACAATTTTCTTATCCTTCTCTCTACGATTATAGTCTTAGGTACTCTTACCTAAGAGTTATAACTTATAGCTTTGATACCAATCTGTAACGCCCCAAAATCCAGTCTACCCTCAGACCTGGACTCCGTGCGTCACGGTCCCACTTCATACTAAACATACCTCATTATATAGTTAAATATAACAACATATCTTATCAAATCCCAGGTTCTCGAAACCTTAAAACCTCTTTCATTACAAATAATGATAATTACATTATTTCTTTACATCTTGCACAAGTGACTTTCATCCGCCACCAAGGATACATAAACGTGCATTAAACTAGTCTATAGTTTAATTCTATCATTCTATATTACAAGTCTTTACTTGTTCTTCATGCACATTCACATACTGAACGACACTTCGTCTAGATACCGATCAGGTTGATCTTTACGTGATCCTTAAGTTCATTCTAACATCGTACGCTGAAAATATTTTTAATTTAAAGCAAGTGTGAGCATTCAATTGCTCAGCAAGTCATAACAGTTGAACAAACAACTTCAAGAGTTTAAATATTCTTCAGAACTTCGATAACCGAACAAAGGTTATGAAGCAGCTTGAATAATAGGAATAGTCTCGATTCCTATCATCTTACAACATTCATCACATACTCTTTATACTACTTTCATTCTTCTACCTTTTTCCATACATATCCTATCTGGCTAGAATCATTAGCATAGACTTATCAATAACGGTTCATGTATAAACAGGACATACTTGTATTGAACAGTTCAAT
Organism: Panax notoginseng; assembly: GCA_016801055.1. Classification (NCBI taxonomy): domain Eukaryota; kingdom Viridiplantae; phylum Streptophyta; class Magnoliopsida; order Apiales; family Araliaceae; genus Panax; species Panax notoginseng. The sequence goes on along the minus strand of CM029014.1, from coordinate 63,913,054 downwards.
CATAGAACAGTTTATCTCGTAGAAACACCGAAGTGTTCACATTGTGGCACAAGGCCTCATACGTTCTACCACCTTGTACAAATATCACACATTCGCACACATACCGAACTTCTCAAGTTCATTTAGAATATGAATGAAGTTAGGAAACTTGCCTTCGCACAGCAACAACTTATAGTTTACGTTGAACTGCTCATTCCAATTCTTATGTAGCACATAAGAACATATCACGTACACCAATTAGTCATATACTTGACTTACGCATTGGTTTACTTAACTTTACTTCTTAAGGTTCACGTTCTTGTAATTTATGTTTACGCGACCAACTTTCATTACCTACTTACGACTTCATGACATACGGAGATGTCTTACTCATAACGTTCATCATCTTTGATGATTTATATGCTTATCTTCTTCTTACAACTTCAATAAGACTCAGCACACATTGCTTCTCTGCTAGTATTCCATATGGTACTCTGAGTGATTTCCCACAAACAACCAACAAACAAGTTCCCGTCTCATCTGCACTGCCCACACAGTGAGTTAGATCAGTTGCCAGTTTTGTATATACCTTCGCTCTCTGAAGGAATTGTTTAGCCCAGCTCCTATATGTCAATTATCAAAGTTACGATTGTACCACAACCTAACTTCTCTTAACTTATACGAACCATTAAACTATAATGTTCATTAAGTCAAATTCTTATTCCTTATGGCTTTCTGGCAACTAAATGACATACCTTAGGATTCATTCTTTATTGTCCATCATACAGTCTTTTTTATTCTCAGAACGATCATTTAATGTCAATACTATGAGGTCATAGCGTTAAACATTTTATATTAACCTATTCATATCTTAAAACGTCTGGTTCCTTCAACTCGGAACATTGCCCAAGCTATAATTATTAACTCGGCTTCTTAACGTTATATGTTATTGTCTTAAATTCAACTTCTTCACTGTTCACGTTTAAACAAAAATCTTCATTACCTTACGGTTAAACCATACACGGAGTGTAGGTTCTGCTCGTTTAATATTCACGTACACTCAACCCTTACGTTGGTGAAAGTGTATAACGCTCACCTTTCATTCTAACATTCTCTATCCGACTCACATCGGACTTTCATTGCTATTATTACCGTTCGCTACGGCTTTTTACGATAATTTATATCTTACTTACTACTTTCGTCAATGTCCAAGTTATACAACCATTGTACACTTAGAACGTTCGTCCAACTCAAATACGATTCACGAGGATCGTTTACGTATTCCACGTTCACGTTACTCGTCTCTAAATCTCTTATTCAACCTTTACTAAAGGTTTAAGTCACTTGATTAAGTGTTACGTTTCGTGAACTACATGTTCATATTTCTTTCTTACACATCCCCTAGTAATTGAGCAATAAAAATCTCATTACTGGGCCTTGCCCTGCACCAGCGTTACGGCGCTGTGCCCTTTCCTTTCTTTCGCGCTGCGGCGCGACCTACTTTACCCTCTTCCCTTGGTCTGGCGCTGCGGCGCCGAACTCTTTGTTATCACTCGCGCTGCGGTGCCAACTAACAGTACCTGAGTCTCTGAGCTCGCGCTGCGGTGCCACTTCTCAAAGCTCAGCCGGCGCTGCGGCGCCAAGCCTAAACCCTAGAAAATTTTATAAGTCTTACCTCCGATTCGAGACGCTTACTTCCCGATCTCATAACTTCTTCGTTATAACTCAGAACGAGGCCGTTCCAAAGCCATTCTCTTCCTTATCTTATGTACTTCAACACCCCTCAGACAGAACATCATTCTAAATCCGTTAACTTGCCATTCGATTGGCTTAATCTACACCCTTCGATCATTTTTATGCTTTTAACGTTCTTCGCTCATTCATCAGTAATTCGGTCATCCGAACTCGAAACTCGATCATTCTTGAGTCCACGACTCACGCTTTCTACCTTCTCTTACGTTCTTATGAAACCCTACACGTTCGGGTTCATTTAATAACTTTCTAATTGTCGTTCGTCTTTTACGAAAATTTCGCCATAACTTCGTTATAGCTACGTTTTAATCTGTTCTTCATAAATATTTCTACCATTCCTAACCAAGCAATATACAATAACTTATATGCGATGGTTTTAAGCTTGTCCATCAACAACAATTATCCTACGATGGTTTTAAATTTGTCCATCAACAACGTTCTTCGTGTTCTTCGCGTGTTCTTCGTTTTAATCGATATTTTAGATTACGATTCTACTTTTTCTTGGAATTTGATGTTATAGAACATCATTCCTTACCTATTTCACCTACTCATTCATAATATTCGTTCGGATCGCTTAAAATCCTCACGAATCTTATACTTCCTTAAGAAATTTATAAACTAAATTTCTAATTCTTATTTCTTCATTTTCTCATGATTTCAACCATATGAAATCATTTCTAACTTCTTTTATTCCTTATTCTCATTAAGTTATGTTTTTGAACATAAAAACTTAAAGAAAAATATTAGAAGAAACTAGGGTTCGGATTACCGTTCTTCATTATTTTTCTTCCGCTAGACAAAGCCGGCGATTTGCAAGCTTTTCTATTTCACGATCACTTTTGATCCGAGCCTTCATGCTCAATCTCTTCCTTCTCCCTCTTCATCTGAGCTCTCTCTCTATCTCTCTCTCAAGTGTTGGTTGAAATTTCAAACCAAACAAATGAGCTTAAGGCTTGTTTATATAGAAAACCAAAGCTAGGGGTATTTTAGTCATTTCCCCCCACCTCCTTACTATTCATGGCTTAGCCACCAAGTTAACTTGGTCACCACCCTTACTTGGTGACCAAGTGGCCGCCCCTTATGCCTATGGGTCTTCCCCATGGGTTGCCCCATGGATTTTACCCATCCGGTGACCCATCAGTTCGATCCGCGGTTTCTTTTCTTGGTTTGGGCCTTAACCCTAATTCTTATTGGGCCTATCTTGTGCTTGATTTCACAAATCATTGGGCTTGACACAATCTAAGTCCAATTGGATTCTACAAAGTCCATGAACTCAAAGTCCATTAAGACTAATCGTATTCTATGCATTCCATTCTTGTATTCTCGTATTCTCTTTGTATATCATTCGTACGGTATTCGTATTATACGTCGTACTAATCTTCGTACTATACTCGTATAATAACTAGTATTATACTCGTATCTCTCACGCATAATAGCCCTAGTTATTATACGTACTCATTAAAATTCTCGGAAATCACTTTTCCTAACCCCTAAGTTTTACGTCCGTAGGCGAAAACTTCGTTTTTGCCGTAACTGAAATATTATTGAATATTCCATCACGTCTCAACATTTTACGTTATCAATAACTTCTCGAAATTTCAAACTAAAATCCCGAGCAGAAACTGATGAATAGTGCCTATTTCGTCTTTTTCTCCGAAAATATTTTTGTTCCCGAATATTTTTTATTTTCGTCTTGAAAAATCTTACTCGTTCAATCTAGCTCGTAGCCAGAATACTCCCGACTTATAATCATCCTAGGATATAGAACGATTAATAAACACATTGCACAGAATAGTATTAATAAAAATTCATTTTATTAATAACTAATTCTTTAAACTTAAATTCTGGACAATCCAGTTTTACTCGGGTTGTCACACTTCCATCCTTATAAAAATTCCATCCTCGGAATTTCCTAAAACCAAACCCTTACCCGGGTTCTCACATTCTCCCCTTCTTCAAAGAATTTCGTCCTCGAAATTTTAGCTTACCCTTCTTTTCAACTTCTCTTCAAAGAAGTTATTATCTTTCAAACATTCCCTACCTTTCATAACTTATTAAGAATCACGAAGTGAAAGGAATAAATAGGAATACAAGGATTCCTTTAAAACATTTAATTCTTTTGCTGAGGGGTCAAATTGACCATGAACTCTTACTAGGTTAAACAGCCTTTCATCGTAAACCTTCTTACACGGTAAGTTTACAATCACAAAGAAGGTAAACTACCTCTTCCATACGTAGGTGATCAACCTAATGTGTAACCCCATTTCAGGGTATATTCACCTCAGACTTAATCATTAGATTCCGCACCAAAACAATTTGGTTCGGCATATCTATTCAAAGAAAGCTCGATATTCTTTTAATCATGACATCCCATTCGTCTTAGCCAAATCAAGTAGCTTAGACCATACCAATAAGTTGGACATCAACTTGAAACATTCGTCTAGTCAACTCACTTGGCATCGACTACTATAAATTCTTTTTGCAATACATCAAAACGTTTCATGACATCATGATACCGTACTCTTCATAGTATGTTGAGGACTTCGTCAGTTTATGACCTCGTCATTATACATCTTACCAAAGCGGTCTGTTGATCCTAAGATCACATCCCACCAAGTTCAATTGCATTAACAACTCCATCTTTTTACCATCCTAACATTAAATGCACTGATGATATAAAATTCATTTTGATATTTCAAATCAACTTCTGTCTAGCCGAAACAATTGGCATAGACATACCAAAAACAACTCTTTTAAAATCCATTGGTTTCAAGAAGTTGAACCAATCCTTTCCTTTTTTAAAATGTACATATCAGCACGATTTCAATAAACTTCAAAACCTAGCATAGTTAGAGGATTTGGAATATCCTATTCTCCATCTTCCTTCAATGTCTTACTGCGACAATACTTAAACTTTTCTAGTACCTTCGATGCTAAGCTTACTGAAAATACTTCGTTTTCAGTCTAAACATCTCTATACCTTAGTACAATCCATCAACTTACCACACATTATGAGTTTAGGAACTTTCCACAATAATATGAGTTTAGGAAACATCCAGACAGGCCTTAGGTGTCCATTCGTTGAGACGTTCGAAAACATACCATATTATTATGAGTCACGAACTTACCATAAGTATGAATGTTAAGAACTCGCACCTACCTTAACATTCTCTACCTATCAAGTATATTAATGAGAAAAGATTCACCTTCTCGTCATATACATCTTAATAGCGCAACCAATTCCAATGATTATCACGGTAATAAACTGAGTAGTTGTTACACCAACCACAAACCTCTGCTCATACAAAGGTTCATACAACTCAGCCATCACATGAGTCCTCAATTGAAATCTTACAACTTCTAAATTTTTCTTTAATAAATACGAATTTTCTTTAATTCGTATGCTATCCTTCTCAACTCCATCTGAGTTCTTCTTCCCGTACCACTTGGTAGTACCATTCATTCATAGCATTTGCTATAAATCATCCATCGTTTAACAGCTCATCTGTTACTACGATTTATAATGATCACGTGGTGATCTTCTTCCTTAATCGTTTAACTTAACGATTTTCTTATCCTTCTCTCTACGATTATAGTCCTAGGTACTCTTACCTAAGAGTTATAACCTATAGCTTTGATACCAATCTGTAACGCCTCGAAATTCGGTCTACCTTCAGACCCGAACTCCGTGCGTCACGGTCCCACTTCTTGCCAAACATACCTCATTATATAGTTAAATATAACAACATATCTTCTCAAATCCCAGGTTCTCGAAACCTTAAAACCTCTTTCATTACAAATAATGATAATTACATTATTTCTTTACATCTTGCACAAGTCACTTTCATCCGCCACCAAGGATACATAAACGTGCATTAAACTAGTCTATAGTTTAATTCTATCATTCTATATTACAAGTCTTCACTTGCTCTTCATGCACATTCACATACTGAACGACACTTCGTCTGGATACCGATCAGCTTGATCTTTACGGGATCCTTAAGTTCTTTCTAACATCGTACGCTTAAAATGTTTTTCATTAAAGCAAGTGTAAGCATTCAATTGCCCAACATGTCATAACAGTTGAACAAATAACTTCAAGAGTTTAAACATTCTTCAGAACTTTGATAACCTAACAAAGGTTATGAAGCAACTTGAATAATAGGAATAGTCTTGATTCCTATCATCTTACAACATTCATCACATAATCTTTATACTACTTTCATTCTTCTACCTTTTTCCATACATATCCTATTTGGCTAGAATCATTAGCACAGACTTAGCAATAACGGTTCATGTTTAAACATGACATACTTGTATTGAACAGTTCAATCACAGAACAGTTCATCTCATAGAAACACCGAAGTGTTCACATTGTGGCACAAGGCCTCATACGTTCTACCACCTTGTACAAATATCACACATTTGCACACATACCGAACTTCTTAAGTCTAACATCTGAGATAGCATTCATTTAGAATATGAATGAAGTTAGGAAACTTGCCTTACGCACAGCTACAGCTTATAGTTTACGCTGAACTGCTCATTCCAATTCCTATGTAGCACATAAGAACATAGCACGTACACCAATTAGTCATATACTTGACTTACGCATTAGTTTACTTAACTTTACTTCTTAAGGTTCACGTTCTAGTAATTTAAGTTTACGTGACCAACTTTCATTACCTACTTACGACTTCATGACATACGGAGATGTCTTACTCATAACGTTCATCATCTTTGATGATTTACATGTTTATCTTCTTTTTATAACTTCTATAGGACTCAGCACACATCGCTTCTCTGCTAGTAGTCCATATGGTACTCTGAGTGGTTTCCCACAAACAACCAACAAACAAGTTCCCGTCTCATCTACACTGCCCACACAGTGAGTTAGATCGGTTGCCAGTTTTGTATATACCTTCGCTCTCTGAAGGAATTGTTTAGCCCAGCTCCCATATGTCAACTATCAAAGTTGCGATTGTACCACAACCTAACATCTCTTAACTTATACGAACCATTAAACTATAATGTTCATTAAGTCAAATTCTTATTCCTTATGGCTTTCTGGCAACTAAATGCCATACCTTAGGATTCATTCTTTATTGTCCATCATACAGTCTTTTGTATTCTCAGAACGATCATTTAATGTCAATACTATGAGGTCATAGCATTAAACATTTTATATTAACCTATTCATATCTTAAAACGTCTGGTTCCTTCAACTCGGAACATTGCCCAAGTTATACTTATTAACTCGGCTTCTTAACGTTATATGTTATTGTCTTAAATTCAGCTTCTTCACAGTTCACAGTTAAACAACATTCTTCATTACCTTACGGTTAAACCATACACGGAGTGTAGGTTCTGCTCGTTTAATATTCACGTAGACTCAACCCTTATGTTGGTGAAAGTGTATAACGCTCACCTTTCATTCTAACATTCTCTATCCGACTCACATCGGACTTTCATTACTATTATTACCGTTCGCTAGGGCTTTTTACGATAATTCATATCTTACTTACTACTTTCGTCAACGTCCAAGTTATACAACCATTGTACACTTAGAATGTTCGTCCAACTCGAATACGATTCACGAGGATCGTTTACGTATTCCACGTTCACGTTACTCATCTCTAAATCTCTTTTTCAACCTTTACTAAATGTTTAAGTCACTTGATTAAGTGTTACGTTATGTGAACTACATGTTCATATTTCTTTCTTGCACATCCCCCAGCAATTGAGCAATAAAAATCCCATTACTGGGCCTTGCCCTGCACCGGCGCTACGGCGCCGTGCCCCTTCCTTTCTTTCGCGCTGCGGCGCGACCTACTTTACCCTCTTCCCTTGGTCTGGCGCTGCGGCGCCGAACTCTTTGTTATCACTCGCGCTGCGGTGCCAACTAACAGTACCTGAGTCTCCGAGCTCGCGCTGCGGTGCCACTTCTCAAAGCTCAGCCGGCGCTGCGGCGCCAAGCCTAAACCCTAGAAAATTTTTTAATTTAAAGCAAGTGTGAGCATTCAATTGCTCAGCAAGTCATAACAGTTGAACAAACAACTTGAAGAGTTTAAATATTCTTCAGAACTTCGATAACCGAACAAAGGTTATGAAGCAGCTTGAATAATAGGAATAGTCTCGATTCCTATCATCTTACAGCATTCATCACATACTCTTTATACTACTTTCATTCTTCTACCTTTTTCCATACATATCCTATCTGGCTGGAATCATTAGCATAGACTTAACAATAACGGTTCATGTATAAACAAGACATACTTGTATTGAACAGTTCAATCACAGAACAGTTCATCTCATAGAAACACCGAAGTGTTCACATTGTGGCACAAGGCCTCATACGTTCTACCACCTTGTACAAATATCACACATTCGCACACATACCGAACTTCTCAAGTTCATTTAGAATATGAATGAAGTTAGGAAACTTGCCTTACGCACAGCTACAGGTTATAGTTTACGCTGAACTGCACATTCCAATTCCTATGTAGCACATAAGAACATAGCACGTATACCAATTAGTCATATACTTGACTTACGCATTGGTTTACTTAACTTTACTTCTTAAGGTCCACGTTCTTGTAATTTAAGTTTAGGCGACCAACTTTCATTACCTACTTACGACTTCATGACATACGGAGATGTCTTACTCATAACGTTCATCATCTTTGATGATTTACATGCTTATACACATCGCTTCTCTGCTAGTAGTCCATATGGTACTCTGAGTGGTTTCCCATAAACAACCAACAAACAAGTTCCCGTCTCATCTACACTGCCCATACAGTGAGTTAGATCGGTTGCCAGTTTTGTATATACCTTCGCTCTCTGAAGGATTTATTTAGCCCAGCTCCCATATGTCAACTATCAAAGTTACGATTGTACCACAACCTAACTTCTCTTAACTTATACGAACCATTAAACTATAATGTTCATTAAGTCAAATTCTTATTCCTTATGGCTTTCTGGCAACTAAATGTCATACCTTAGGATTCATTCTTTATTGTCCATTATACAGTCTTTTGTATTCTCAAAACGATCATTCAATGTCAATACTATGAGGTTATAGCGTTAAACATTTTATATTAACCTATTCATATCTTACAACATCCGGTTCCTTCAACTCGGAACGTTGTCTAAGTTATACTTATTAACTCGGCTTCTTAACGTTATACGTTATTGTCTTAAATTCAACTTCTTCACCGTTCACGGTTAAACAACATTCTTCATTACCTTACGGTTAAACTATACATGGAGCGTAGGTTCTGCTCGTTTAATATTCACACACACTCAACCCTTACATTGGTTAAAGTGTATAACGCTTACCTTTCATTCTAACATTCTCTATCTGACTCACATTGGACTTTCATTACTCTTATTACCGTTCGCTACGGCTTTTTACGATAATTCATATCTTACTTACTACTTTCGTCAACGTCCAAGTTATACAACCATTGTACACTTAGAACGTTTATCCAACTCGGATACGATTCACGAGGATCGTTTACGTATTCCACATTCACGTTACTCGTCTCTAAATCTCTTATTCAACCTTTACTAAAGGTTTAAGTCACTTGATTAAGTGTTACGTTACGTGAACTACATGTTCATATTTTTTTTTGCACATCCCCAAGTAATTGAGCAATAAAAATCTCATTACTGGGCCTTGCCCTGCACCGGCGCTGTGGCGCCGTGCCCCTTCCTTTCTCTCGCACTGCGGCGCGACCTACTTTACCCTCTTCCCTTGGTCTGGCGCTGCGGCGCCGAACTCTTTGTTATCACTCGCGCTGCGGTGCCAACTAACAGTACCTGAGTCTCCGAGCTCACGCTGTGGTGCCACTTCTCAAAGCTCAGCCGGCGCTGCGGCGCCAAGCCTACACCCTAGAAAAATTTTTAAGTCTTAACTCCGATTTGAGACGCTTAATTCCCGATCTCATAACTTCTTCGTTATAACTCAGAATGAGGTCGTTCCAAAGCCATTCTCTTCCGTATCTTACATACTTCAATACCCCTTAGACAGAACTTCATTTTGAATCCGTTAACTTTCCATTCAATTGGCTTAATCTACACCATTCGATCATTTTTATGCTTTTAACATTCTTCGCTCATTCGTCCGTAATTTGGTCATCCGAACTTGGAACTCGATCGTTCTTGAGTCCACGATTCACACTTTCTATGTTCTCTTACATTCTTATGAAACCCTACACGTTCGGGTTCATTTAATAACTTTCTAGTTATCGTTCGTCTTTTACAAAAATTTCGCCATAACTTCGTTATAGCTACTTTTTAATTCGTTCTTCATGAACGTTTCTACCATTCCTAACCAAGCAATATGCAACTAACTTATATTCGATGGTTTTAAGCTTGTCCATCAACAACAATTATCCTACGATGGTTTTAAATTTGTCCATCAACAACGTTCTTCGTGTTCTTCGCATGTTCTTCGTTTTAATCGATATTTTGGATTACGATTCTACTTTTTCTTAGAATTTGATGTTATAGAACATCACTCCTTACTTATTTCACATAGTCGTTCATAATATTCGTTCGGATCGCTCAAAATCCTCACGAATCTTATACTTCCTTAAGAAATTTATAAACTAAATTTCTAATTCTTATTTCTTCATTTTCTCATGATTTCAACCATATGAAATCATTTCTAACTTCTTTTACTCCTTATTCTCATTAAGTTATGTTTTTGAACATAGAAACTTAAAGAAAAACATTAGAAGAAACTGGGGTTCGAATTACCGTTCTTCTTTATTTTTCTTCCGCTAGACAAAGCCGGCGATTTGCAAGCTTTTCTATTTCACGATCACTTTTGATCCGAGCCTTCATGCTCAATCTCTTCCTTCTCCCTCTTCATCCGAGCTCTCTCTCTCTCTCTCTCTCAAGTGTTGGTTGAAATTTCAAACCAAACAAATGAGCTTAAGGCTTGTTTATATAGAAAACCAAAGCTAGGGGTATTTTAGTCATTTCCCCCCCCCACCTCCTTACTATTCATGGCTTAGCCACCAATTTAACTTGGTGACCAAGTGGTCGCCCCTTATGCCCATGGGTCTTCCCCATGGGTTGCCCCATGGGTTTTACTCATCCGGTGACCCATCAGTTCGATCAGCGGTATTTTTTCTTGGTTTGGGCCTTAATCCTAATTCTTATTGGGCCTATCTTGTGCTTGATTTCACAAATCATTAGGCTTGACATAATCCAAGTCCAATTGGATTCTATAAAGTCCATGAACTCAAAGTCCATTAAGACTAATCGTATTCTATGCATTCCATTCTCGTATTCTCGTATTCTCTTCGTATATCATTCGTACGATATTCTTATTATACGTCGTACTAATATTCATACTATACTCGTATAATAACTAGTATTATACTCATATCTCTCACGCATAATAACCCTAGTTATTATACGTACTCATTAAAATTTTGGGAAATCACTTTTCCTAACCCTAGGTTTTACGTCCGCAGGCGAAAACTTCGTTTTTGCCATAACTGAAATATTATTGAATATTCCATCACGTCTCAACATATTACGTAATCAATAACTTCTCAGAATTTCAAAATAAAATCTCAAGCAGAAACTGATAAATAGTGCCTATTTCGTCTTTTTCCCCGAAAATATTTTTTTCCGGAAAATTTTTTATTTTCGTCTTGAAAATTCTTACTCGTTCAATCTAGCTCCTAGCCAGAATACTCCCGACTTATAATCATCCTAGGATATAGAACGATTAATAAACATATAGCACAAAATACAACTAATAAAAATTCATTTTATTAATAACTAATTCTTTAAACTTAAATTCTGGACAATCCGGTTTTACTCGGGTTGTCACAGAAATAGCAGCAGAGATGGCTCCTGGGGAGTCAATGATGTCGTTGTTTATGTCAGTGTTGGATAGAAATATCCATTACTGTCAGGAGGTTGAGTTCATGTCAGAGCAGGAGCATGACGAGAGGATTTTGGCCAAGGACAAGGTCCATGAGCTGAAACAGGAGGTCTTTGAGCTCAGAGAGGAGCTGAAGACCAAGAAGCAAAAGATAGGGAGGATGTCCTATATTCATAGGAGTTCTCATGCGGACTTCTAGCAGCAGGTAGCTGGGTATCCCATAGAGGCAGGGCAAACACGTCATACTATCAGCCGTGATATTATTGCCGGTCTTGCCCAGGAAGATTTTGATAATGCCTTAAGACAGATGTAATCTAGTAGTAGCTAGAGTAGTTGAGATATGTAAATATTGTGTATTTAGTAGTGACGTAAAACCCACTTTTGTATAACAAAGGGTAGTCTTTTGTAAATCCCAATTTTTGGAAAGCAATTGCGGGAAAGTAATGTAATCAGCTTAGGCTGTGTAATGAAACGATGTAGTATTATAATACAATGAATGAATCAATACACTACAAAAAAAGGGCCTTTAGCAACGAATTTTTGGGCAACGACTTTATAAGTCGTTGCTAAAAGTATATGTTTATCAATGAAATTTGTCATTCGTTGCAGATTGTGTCAGGCTTTCACTTTTTGCAACGAAATTCATAAGTCGTTACAAAATTTCGTTGCTAATTCATTGGCGGAAAAAAATTTCGTTAGAAATTCGTTGTAAAATTTTCGGCCACTTGATTTCCTGTCATCGTGGACAACGAAAGTTTTTTTGTTGCAAAAAATGGGGCTTTAGCAACTATTTTTTAGGTAACGACTTTATAAGTCGTTGCTAAAAGTGTATGTTTAGCAACGAAACTTATCCTTCGTTGCAAATTGTGTCAGGCTTTCACTTTTTACAACAAAATTCATAAGTCGTTGCAAAATTTGGAAACAAAATTCGTTAGAAATTCGTTGTAAAATTTCTAACTACTTAATTTCTCCTCATCGTGGGCAACAAAAGTTTTTTTGTTGCTATATTTCGTTGCCTAATATGGACCACATTCATTGGCAACAATTCTTATTTTCGTAATAAAATAATAATTAAAATAATGATAATAATTAAAATAATAATTGTAATAATTATTATTGTAATAATAATAATAAATTTTAAATAATTAAAATAATAATAATTAAAATTTTAAATAATAATAAAATTATTATTATTATTATTATTATTATTATTATTATTATTATTATTATTATTATTATTATTATTATTATTATTATTATTATTATTATTATTATTATTATTATTATTATTATGGTACTAATCCAGCAAAGCCCGTCAGTATTAAGACTGGAACAAAATACAAAAGATGATATATTGAGATATAAATTTCAACACAGATTTGTCAGCCATGAAATAAGTCATGCTATTGCATGCCTGCATTTACCAATGTTAGAAACTAAAAATTGTTCATAAGACAAAAGTGTTTACCAATGCGATAATTAAAATTTAAAATAATAATTATTATTATTATTATTTTATTTATTTTATTTATTTTAATTATTTTAATTATTATTATTATTTAAATATTGTTATTATAATTATTATTATTTTAATTATTAGGATTATTATAATAATTATTATTATTACAATTATTAGTATTATTATTATAATAATAATTGAAATAATAATAATAATTATTATTATAATAATAATAATAATTAAAATAATAATAATAATTAAAATTAAAATAAGAGTGATCCGACAAATTGTCTGTATTAAATGTCAATGTATATGAATATATGAATTGAAAAAAATTAAAAGGGCTCACACATCATTATTCTATCTTATCCATTAGAGTTTAGTTGTAATATGACTTTATTATGAAATTTAACGATAAATATATTGTTTTTCAAAAAAAAAAACTAATTGTAATTGTAGTGACTATTTTTAATCATTGAACTCTGGCAAATCTTTCTATTATAAATATTTGTTATTCGCTAATGTACTCATATTTATAAATTATTAGATCGATTCTTATACTTATCCACGGGTTTTTTTAAATTTAAATTTAATTTGATCGAGTCATATAACAATAAAAAGAAACATCTGTCAAAATATTAAATTTTATTCGAAAAATATTGATACCCACGTGACTAGTACAAAAAAAAACAAAATAAATTTTGATTCAGTAGTTAAAAAAACTTTGAATGTAATTTTATATTTAGGGTATTTAATTTGTAACTACTTTATATTATTTTAGGGTATTTTAATTATTATTATTATTATTATTATTATTATTATTATTATTATTATTATTATTATTATTATTATTATTATTATTACAATTTCTAGTATAGTGGCCAAAAAGTGTATTATCTCATCTTCACATGCATAGAAACTATGCTGAGTTGTTTAAATATTAGTGTTACATAAATTCTAGCATGATAGGTAGTTGGTCCAGTAGCTTTTGTTGGAATATAAGGTTTCTAGTTTACAGAGGTTTGGAGTTCGATACCCGTGAGCAACATTTTCTTTAAGTTCTTAAATTCAACAGTTTACATTGAATATGTGATTTTTTTTTATTTTTAAAAAAATATTTGATTAAAACATTAATAATATGCTTATAGTTAGTTTCATTTATTATTTAACCTCAATATATATTACTTTATTATATTTTGTTATACGTAACATTTATATAGAGTTTCAATTATAATATATTGTGTAACTCTTCAAAAAGCCTACGGAATAAAAATTTTAATTAATTTAACGTTATTTTAAACATGAACAAATGAAATGTTACAAAAGATTAAAACTAAATTGTATGTAGTTAATAAGATTTTATATATATATATATATATATATATATATATATATATGAAATTTCATCCATGACAACCGGTTGTCATAGACACTGTTCTAACAACCCCTTTTCGGACCGTTGATTAACTTATTAGAAGGCTAAGATTGAAACATAAAATACTCCCGACCGCTACAAGCTCTTCCGGCTGTTAATAAAAAAATTTAAAAAAAAAACTCAGCCGGCACAAGCTTTTCCAGCTTGGCAGACTTCATTTGAATAGGTAGTTATACTTCAAGTTGTTGCTTAATGTCAATTTTCACTTCTTAATATTATATTAAATACTAATATTACAAAATATTGTATTAGTATTAATATTATAAAATATTGTATTAATAATAATATAAAATATTAATTTTTGTAATAATAATATTAATAATATTTTGTAATATTAATATTATATTAATAATTTAATATATTATTAATATAATATTAATATTACAAAATATTATTAATATTATTATTACAAAAATTAAATAATAATATTAATATTTTGTAATATTATTAATACAATATTTTATAATATTAATACTAATACAATATTTTATAATATTAGTATTTAATATAATATTAAGAAGTGAAAATTGGCATTAAGCATTAACTTGAAGTATAACTACCTATTCAAATGAAGTCTGCCAAGCCGGAAGAGCTTGTGCCGGCTGAGTTTTTTTTTAAAATTTTTTTATTAACAACTGAAAGAGCTTGTAGCGGTCGAGAGTATTTTATGTTTCAATCTTAGCCTTCCAATAAGTTAATCAACGGTCCGAAAATGAGTTATTAGAACAGTGTCCATGGCAACCGATTATTCAAATAATAATAATAGTTATATATATATATATATATATATATATATATATATATATATATATATATATATATAAATTTAAAATAGTAATACGAATTCGAATATATTTAAAGTTTTTCGCTTTAATTGGTATTTTTGTTTGTGCATCATAGATTCATTTGTAATAACTTATCAAATTCATAAACTTACAATAACTTCTCAAATTCGCAAACCAAATGCATATATGGTGTCCCTTTTTAATCAAATTATTATTATAAATATTGTCATTAAAATATGTCATATTTAAAATTTATCTAATAAATTTAGTTGTATTTTGCACCAGTTATTAAAACTTATTTATTAAAAAATAAAGGTTAAGTTGCTTTAAATAAACTATAATGAAGAAATTTTATATCTAATTGTTGTATTATATCAATAATTGGTGATTATCAAGAGCATAAGTTAAAAAGCTACGAAGAGCTCTCGAGGGAAGTGTATACACACTACAAGAAATTAGGGATGTAGTGAAGTGTATACATACTACATATCAAATAATTCACAAACCATTTACCTCAAACTAATTTCCTTTCTTGTATAATAAAATAATTTCTTATCTACTTATGTAACTATTAAGTTATTTAATAAAATTAATATTTTTCTTTAAAAAATGATTAACTAATATAAGTTAATTTATTTCTTACCAATTTTTATTTTTCATTTATTCCCATTTCTAAATCTCAAATAATTCATAACATCAATATTACCACATATCACATTTATAATTATATTTAATTATAATATAATCATAAAGCATATTTTTGAAATAAAATTTTATTTTATTCACAAACATATATTGTACAATATTCTTGGTTCTCACAATGATAACGGTGATAGTTAACTACAACACACTATTCTGGAGCTTCTAAATCAACTGGATTGTAAATTCCGGAACTTCTTTGCTTAACACTTGATAAACGTTGCTATACAATTCCAATTGATAAAGATTGTTCTATAATTGGACTTTATACATATTTATGTTTGATATGTTACAACCTGTTTTTAATGATATGCGAGAAACAATTTAATTTTGTTGAACACTAGAAATTAGGATTTTTACCTATATTAGTTTTGTTCCAAGGGTAATGAGGACTTTAACAAACTTGGTAGGACTTTCTATTCAAATTTCTTTATGCATGAAATTTTAAAGAATTACTCCCACACTTTTAAATAATTGAAATCTCATTGATTATTTTCACTTTAAATTATTATGCTAACTACTTAAAAATAAATTTTAAATTAATTTACATTTTATGTGACAATATTTCTATAAATATTACTTTCACATAAGAATATTAAGTAACACTTTTCAGAACAAAAAATAAGTTCTTGTACATTTTATTACTTTTGAAATTCCATAAAATCTCAAATTTAAAACTTATTTAACGTAAACACTTAAAATTATACATGTACATTTTTCAAGTAGAACAACATCTAACACTATATGTAAATAGTATAAAACTCATTATATACAAATTATAGCGCAACTCATCATATTGTACAAATTAATTTGCATATAAATATAAATATATAAAAAAATATATTTAGTTTCTAAAAAATTAATTTATCACAAACAATTTTCTAGATAATCATTGATTTTTTTCATTAATATTGTAATCCATATTATATATATATATATATATATATATATATATATATATATATATATATATATATATATATATATACACGGTAAGGATCAAGAGCATTCTCCTTAAATAACATTCTTCCTTAAATAACATTCCTCCTTAAATAGCATTCTTTTATTAAAACGACGTCGTTTTGGAGGGACGCGGCGATATTTTTGTAAATACAATGCCACCGCGTATTTACAAAAATACCACAGCGTCCCTCCAAAACGACATAGTTTTAATAAAAGAATACTATTTAAGGAGGAATGCTATTTAAGGAGAATGTTCTTGATCCCTGTTGTATATTTGTAAATACAATGCCACCCGTATTTACAAAAATGCCACCGCGTCCCTCCAAAACGACGTAGTTTTAATAAAAGAATGCTATTTAAGGAGGAATGCTATTTAAAGAGAATGCTATTGATCTTTACCGTATATATATATATATATATATATATATATATATATATATATATATATATATATATATATATATATAATTTGCTAATCACGTAGATGTATTTCTTTGTATTAGTTTAAAAATATGAAATAACAAACTTTAATAAAATATATCATTAATTTTTTTTTCTACATTCACACTCATAATTTCATTTATTAATACTTTACATCATTATACAATTATTCATAAACTTTATAAATAATTATGATTTCTTTATTAAAAAAAAGAGGTTTATTTACAAAATTTGTGATTATTAAAATGAGAATGTATACCTCTAAAATAGAGTAAATTATATTAGTCTAATAGATTGGTACGATAAAAACTATTTTATCATTTCGTAAATTATCACTATTAAGAGAATAAGAATGTTCTAGCCAAGGAATAATGAAAGAAAATCAATGATAATATAGTTATTAGCGAAAAAAATATTATTCACAAATTATTTTTTGATTTTGCAAAATTGAGGATGTAGAAAAATTGTTTATCTAAAAACAAGGGCAAGCGGGAAGCAGCTAGGAGGAAATACATTCTTTTTTCCTATACCAAATTTCCAAAATCTTCTCTCCCCCTATCCGTAAACCAAACATCTCCCCCAAATCAATTGATCTCTGAAGTGGAAACGATTAGTAGCACAACTTTATCAGAAAGCTGATAAACCCCGAAAATTAGTAGCAAAGGAAACTGAGAAACTAATCGAATAGTGGTGAAACTGAGAAAATGATGGAAACCTAGAAGCAAGGAGAAACCAAAGCACAGCGAGAAATAGCGATCAGTAGCAAAAATCCCCCCTAAATCGTTAAATCGTTGTAGAACCAACAGTTGGTGTATACAATGTATTCTACTTTCTCTAGATATTAAAATTTTTACGTGCATGTACCGAATACATGTCTTACTTTCATTGTAATTGGGTGTTGGTGGTTTAATTTTGTGAATTTATTTTCATTTACAAGTAACTCATTCAGTAAATTGATTAATCTATAGTTATGTTTGTTTTAATTTTGACCCGTGGGCACCTCTCTATTTTGTGAATATGTTGATTTTGGATTTTAGAACTGCCTGGGTATTAAGGTATATGCATAAAGGTAAAATCCTAAATCAGTTAGCAAATTGATTTTCCTTTGATTCAACTTCGTCTCCTATTACTAATAATAAATTTAAAAAAAGGCTCTCCTATTTCTGAATCATGTTCATTTACCTTTTGCATTAAATGGGTGATCCTGAATTCTTATCACTTTAAAAAGCCATATGAAAGTTGACCATGATAACTTTGTTAATTTTTTTTACCATCTTTTATATATATGTTGTTTTGATTGCTCTACTACTTTGTACATGCCATTTGATTAATGCTTAACAGTGATTGACATTTATGTGATTCAGAATAATCCACTGGATGACATCTTGGGTTTTGGGAAAGAATTAAGTAGATGGAATCACATTTGATGTAGCTTTGCTGTGGTAAAACACTCGCTCGCAAATCTACCTCGTGTGACAGAATAATGTGGAAAAAATGATATTAATTTGATATACCCTTTCTAAATCTGATTCAAAAGTTTTGCCAACTGATTCATGATTTTACCTTTTTATATATCCCTTTTGTTTCTCTTATTATCAATTTCTTACATTTTCTCTTAGACTGACTGATTACCCGTATATATCATGTTACCTTAATTATTCTCTTACTTCAGTATCATTTATCACCAGTTAAATTTTTCTAGACTAGCTTATAAACTAATACTACTAATAAACTAATCACAGTATATAATATTCTTTTTGCCTATTAATAAAGGTTTCTTCAAGATGTTGACTTAAAACACATTCTGTTGTAATATTATTTGTAGTTAAACTTGATAATTAATTTCCTGGGACTTGTTTAGAACACAAAATGTAAGAATTCATTATCAAAGGGAGGTTGAACACGTATTATTATAGCTTATTTCTGCAAACAATTATTCTTAAACAAAAGAACACGTATTTTGGTTTTTGTTTTGTAATTGTGTTATTTTTGTTTCATTGTGATAGTAGGAATTGGCCTCAGGTGCATGTAGGAATGATAGTGCTACAATTTTGAGCAACAAATCAACTAGCCTATATAGAGAAGTTCCTGCTGATTTTGCACAGTTTGAACTTAAAGAGCCAGATAGAAAGCGCCTAAAAATCAGTGAATCTCATTTCTGTATGATAAATTCAGATCGCAGGCAAGGTATTCCTGATGTAGACTCAACTTTAGCACCAGTGAAGTGCGTGCTGGATAGCTATGGTCAGCAGATTATAGATAATTGTAGTTATTGTGACAAAGAAATTACCCTCGGAACAACTCAGTGGCAAAAAGATGAGGAAAATTGTGGCTCTGTTTTGGAAGAAAATTTACATAGTGTTGTGAAAGAAGGTATTTTTTTGCTTATTTTATATTAAATTTTCTCCATGCCTTATAGTGTTTAATAAACATAGTGCCAATGATCATGCAGGCACTGCAGTCATCCCTTATAGTAGTCAGTGTAACAGGATCATGAAGTTGGCAACTCCTTCTGCAAGAGCTGCAAATATGCTTATGGAAGTTACAAAGAAATCAGTAAGTTGTAAAAGTTTACAAATCATACGTGTTTTTCAATACTCTTGAATATGTTGGCATTTAAATGGTATGTTGGACCAAGCAGATAGGATATTCTTCAGTTGTCACTTATTTTAACACTTACAGAAAGTTCGACTTCATTCACCAAAAGAAAGTCAGTGTGAAAAGGGTGTTTGTGCCCATTTTTTTCAAGAAGTTAATGCAATTATTATTATCAACATTGTTTCACCATTTATAATTATTACCTCTCTTTTCTAATGATAATTAGGAGCGAATAAAAATGTTCAATGGCTGTAAACATAATATGAATGTGCATGTAGCTTTGCTTCCATGCGGAGATACACATTTATGTTTACTTGTCGTGTCTTGAGTTGGTTCCTGATATTATTAGTGATACATTGTTATTTTTTCTGGGCTCTAATGACTGGTTAAGGGAAATGTATTTCATTCTTTCTCTATTGTTTTGTTTAATGGAATGAAAATTTGAAACTGCATGTCTGTTACGGTTAGTAATCAAATACCTACTAGTTAACACAACTTTTTTAGTATGTTCGACCAAGCAGATAGGATATCCACCTATTACTAGCACTTTTCACTTATTTTTTACATCTTGAAAATAGTTCAACCTCATTTACCTAAGAATGAAAATGTGAAAGCGGGTCACGGTGCATTTTATTAGTAAGTTAATGTACCTACTCACAGTTACGGTACTGTCTTTACAATCTTTACTACTCTATTATATTGCTTGATACATTCGTTAATAATATTAATGATTTTGATGGTTCGAATGGTTTTCATGACTATCTTAATTCACTTTTGAAAAAAAGAATACCTACAGCAGAAGGTTCTAAGGGATGTAATTGACTAGCCTATACTTAGGAGAACTAAGTTGACAATATCCACTATTCTAATATTAATTTTGATGGAGACAAAATTGGAACAAATTATAATTTTTACAGGCTGGGAACATATTAGTTGATTCTAATGGTGTTGTCAAGGTAGCCAACTTTGGAGTATCCGCAAGCATGTTCGATGCTGGGGATAGACAACGTTCAAGAAATACTTTTGTTCGAACTCCTTACTGGTATGTTTTCCTCTCCAGGTCCTTGATGTTTGCATATTAGAGATCCTAATATCTGTCACCATTTGTAACAAATGGATTTGGTTGTTGACTTGATGGTGTTGTTCACAAATGTTATAATGTTTTTTCTCAAAGAAAAGAATTGGAGGAAATGTTGGCAAAACAAAGGCAAGAATTAGAAAGGATAAAGAATCAGCATGATCGATGCATAAAAGAACTTCATATTATTTGTTCAAGTTTACGCAAGTTTGGAACATATTCACTTAAATCGCCAAATCATTGATTGTCCCTGTGGTAACTATGGCCAGAGTTGACCCTCAGGTTAGATTTATATATACAAACTTTTGAGGTACTCAAGCAGTTGAGTTATTATTGGTGAACTAAACCATGTGAAGGTACCCATCCCTCTTCTTCCTTTAACATTTATAATGACATAAGCTTGCCACATAAGAAAGTTTTATATTTTGAAATGTATAGATCAATGGTAAAAGGCTGGAGTTATCTGTTATATATGAAAATTAGTCTATACCTGTAAGACAGTAAAAGGGATCTACCCTATATTTAGTTTGATGATAAGGTTGGAAGTTTTAAAATCTATAATGAATTTATTTTGTCATATTTATATTATGTTTTCTCTTGTAGTTGGAAGCAACAAAGTCAACCTACCAATTTTTTTTCCATGTGCTATTCTCTTGTTTCTAAAGTATTATGAAATAGGAGCCAAGCCTTGACATTGTAGACTATTTTACATGTGGATCTTCTCGTTATGCTATTTTTGGTGACCTGCATTTGTTAGAGAAATTGGTCATGAAGACAGATGCTCGATATATTTTCGTGGTGGAGTATGTATGCTTGTTCATTTTTGTTTGTGATGGCTTTGCTACTGATGCTTCTATATAATTTTGGACAACTGTCTCTTGTAGCTTGTTCATGTTGAATTCTTGGTAAATAAATCTATGATGTCTGTGATTATAGCTAGCATCTTTGGGGCATATACTGTATGGAAATTTGTCGTCTCAAGAAAAGTTTTTTCACATTGACTAATAGCCTCAACTTTTTCATAATTGTTGTCCTTTCTATATATAAATCTAAACATTGTTATTTAAGATTGTGTGATGGTATTTAAGATTGTGTGATGCTTGTGGTTGTTGAATGTGATTGAATTCTGACTTGAGGTCAACATATAATAATAATCTACAAGTCTTGTAACATAAAATATGTTTACCACCATGCTTACTGAAATTAATTCATGAAATGGCCGATTAAGATTCCAATTTTGTCTTGTAACAGAGCAATCATATAGTCGCACAGAAGATTCTTTTTCTATTTGGATTTGTAGCAAATGATATTATGATTGTCTATTTGTCTTTTTCTGCTTATGAGCAATACGGTGTACATTAGTACCATGTAGCAACTCGATTGTCTTTGTGTATTGATTTTGGCACTAAGTGCCTCTGGTGACCTATTTGTTTCATTTTCCTGTCTTGCTATTATTTTTAAATATGTGCAGGAAGACTGCTTCTACGATCTGCCTTACAATACTGGGTATCAAATTTTCGTGCTACGTGTACGAAAGACAAGGGACGAAATTATGAAGTGTACTCTCTCTATATATGTAGATTTATACTTTGATTGAAGAACTGTGGTAGGTTTATATGGTTAATTGTAAAGATAATGAATGATTATGTAGTGGATGATTTTATTAAGTTAATAATATTTTACTTTTTTGTATTTTTGTCATTATTTGCTATGGGGACATTGTGCCAGCTAGGTACACAAAAAGAATGTCAAATTTTGATTTGTCAACAATATAATTCGTTACTAAAGCATTGAACAAGTTTTAATATAGCAACAATTTTTTATACATTTAGCAACAAATTTTCATTGCTAATGGCATTAAAAACTTTATATTTGGCAACGAAAAATTAACCTAATAACAACGGAGATGATATTGTTGCTAATACTAAAATAAAAGGCAACATTTTTTATCGTTGCAAATAATATCAACATTCGTTACACATATAAAGAAACGACAACATATAATGTCGTTGCTAATCGATGACTTTCGTTGCTATTGAAAAATAACCAGCAACAAACATTTTCGTTGCTGATTCAGCATAATGTCGTTGCCAAATCGTTACTAAAAAGTTTACATTCCGCAACGAAAGCAAGCTTAGGCAATAATTTTCATAATTTACTGTAACGAAAAATGTCGTTGCAAAATGGTGTCAATTGCAACGAAAATGCATGGTCATTACAAAAGAAAAAGAGTTCATTTCGTTCCCAATTAGCAGGCTTTTGCAACGAAATGGGCTTTTTAGCAACAAAATTTTAATTATTCTACAACAATACATTTTATTGCTAAAGGATCAATGTTTCTATATGAAAGCCAAATTTTATTGCAAAATGTATTACTTTTGGCAACGAAAAAAATACGTTCGTTGCGGAATAATTAGCAACGCTCATTGCGCAACGAAAGACGCAACGACAGTAAAGTCGTTGGCAATACCCTTTTGCAACGAACTTTGGCACCTTTAGCAACGAAAATCAGTTGTTGCTCCATTTTTTTGTAGTGATATAAGTCTTTTTCTAAAAATATTGAGTAACAAATGTTGAAGTTATTGATTAATCTTGAGTAATAACTAATAAGGGAATAATAATGAAATGTGTTATTTGTTGTAACAGCAAAATGCCGCTAAGAAGAGTATAACGAAACTAAGGCGCTAACGTTAATCAACCGGAGGGAGGTCCGGTTAACCCCATGCAGGAATTTGTTAATTTACTAACAGCAGCGTTTAATAGAACTGGGGTTAACATTCCTATAAATCCTGGGGTTGTACGAGCTACTACGTTTAATGATTTCAAGAGTGTGGGTGTAAGACCCCGAATTTTATGAAATAAAAGTATTCAATTTTTCTATTTAGTAAATGATTAAATTGATAAATGTTAAAGTTAAGGGTGATATATGAGTTTTTTTTGAAATACACAAGTGGTTATAAAATATTCATTGTTGTCGGGGAATATTCGTTTGATCGTGGAATATTCTTACTGTCGGGGAATATTCATACGACGGCGCAGCCTTTTGTGGGTCCCATAACGGAAAGCGATTGGATGAAGAAAACGACAAGAGTAAGTTGTTTATAAATAACGGCGTAGTTGTTACCGTTAATAGTGTTGGAATACCCGGTGGTTAAAACACAGTAATACGCGTTGTTGCACAGTAGCACATGGTATTGCACCAATTATTGATTTTTACGTAAGAAGACACTACTCAATAATTGTTACAGTAATTACAGTTCAATATTTATTCAATAATTGCTGCGTTGATATTTTATATTACTGTTGTTTTAATAATTGTCACTACACAGTATTTTCTATTATCGGAACAATAATTCATATTATCTGAATAATATTATTAGATAACATTATTGGCAATGTCTAGAAAGTTCTGTCTAAGGAGAGGTTTGGTCATCTAATTGCGCGCCAGTAAGGAAGAGATCCTTATTGGAAAGCCCCCTATTTCCTGGGAACGGCCTGGTTGTCAGTACTGTGATTCTGTAATATTATTTGTGTATAATTAATTATTAATTTATATGATGAGGAAAATATTAATTTTATGTGGATATAGATGGAGAAAATTTTTAATGTGACAATTGTTGAAAATTAATATTTTATCTTTTTCTGATAAAATAATTCATTTAAATATATTATTTTAATAATATATTAATGGTGATATTTTTACAATGAATATGGGATATATGAATAAATGAGGAGGAAGAGTATTTTTGTTGGATTAAATGATTAACACATATTTTGTGTGTTGGTGGACACAATTCTTGACCGAAAATTTATTATAGACTGTAAAATCGCCCGTTTATGGATTTCGGTCAATTTCTGTTTGGAATTTGGAAAAAATTTCTTCTGCAAAGTTGTATAGAATTGAATTTCCTATAAAAACTCGCGAGATTCGAATTTTCTGATCAAAGGGCTATTTATTGTGAATTATTGAAGTTCTGAAGTTCCGAAATATTTGATTTTTGGAAGTTTTAATTATTTATTTTAACAAAAACATTTTTTGTGATTTTGGTGGGTTGGTGGCTGATTTGTTGACCAAAAAAGTGTGCTAAGGAAAATTTATATAAATATATTAATATTATATTAAATTTTCTGCTTTGGTGTTCTAAGCAATTTCCTATAAATAGGGTGCTTAGGTTAGAATTGAAAATCACACCAGAAACTGAAGTTTTCTCTCTATTTCTCTCTCTATATTATCGAGTGTATTCTTGTGAGTATTTTGATATCTTGAGTGTTGCTATACGGTGCAAGTTCGTTCAGCGTTATTCCAGTCAGGAGTACTGCTCTTTTGAGGTAAGGGATTGTAAGGGATAGTAAGGGATGTTATTTCTTCTTAAATGATATTATTTTCTTCAATATCATTGTGCCGAAGTATTGATCTAAATTTTTTATCAAATTTGGAACTTTTCATGTCGGGGTTACTATTCATGAGTTACTATTCACGAGTTACTATTCATGAGTTACTATTCACGAGTTATTATTCATGAGTTACTATTCACGAGTTACTATTCATGAGTTACTATTCACGAGTTATTATTCATGAGTTAGAATTCACGAGTTACTATTCAGGAGTTACTATTCACGAGTTACTATTCATGAGTTACTATTCACGAGTTACTATTCACGAGTTACTATTCACGGGTTACTATTCACGAGTTACTATTCATGACAAAATTGGTTTCTTTTTCTAACCAAATTATAGTTGATTTATGAATATTACTCTTGAGATTAAAACTATATGTTGATCATATTATTTTTTTATCATATATAACATTTTTATAACCCTAATGACGATATATCTCTTTGACTTGAGTGTAAAAATGTGTAAATTTTTGGTACGATCATGACTATGGGTTCTCTTTGGCCAGTAGTGCAAAGTTGAATTGTTGACTGGTATGATCATGACCATTGAATTTATAATTGAATATCTTTAGCTTAAGTGCAAAGGTGAAATGATCAACGTGGTTATAATTATTGGTTATATAAATTCTGAAATGATTATATATTTCTTTGAGATAATAATATATTTGGCTTGTAGTGCAAATATGAGCTGTTGAGGAATATCTTTAGCCTGTAGTGCAAAGATGAGTTGTTGATGAATATCTTTGGCCCGTAGTGCAAAGATGAAATTATTAGTATGATTATGAACATGAACTGTGATTTGGTATAACCATGATCTTTGATGTTTCAGGTAAAGACAAGTGATGAAAATTATCTTGTTCTGGATGAGAAGAGGAATTTAGAACTACAAATATGATAATGAGTTATACATGTGATTGTGGACAAGAATTGTTGATTGATGTTACAGGGATAAAATATTGTTGGTGGACTTTTAACATGGAGAATATAATAGACTTTGTAGTCTATTTGACTCTTCTAATGGATTGCTCGTTCCGCAGTAACTATGGTTGAAAAATTTTATCATCTACCATATGTTCTAAATCTCTGATTTAATTCTGTTGAAGGCTATTGATAATTTAATTATCTTTAGTCATGATATTCTTTACTGAGCTAGTTGTGCTCACCCTTCTGTTTCACAATTCCTTTCAGGTAATAAGAGTGTAGCTGGGTCGAGCGGGGGTAACAGGAGAATAGAACGGTGGTCATCATTTAGTAGTTATATTTGGTGAATCATCTAGGGTGAGGCGAACCCAACGTTAGAATGGTGTTTTGCCACTATCATACAAGATGTCTAATGATATACAATCTCGTGTCATCATAAGACAGGGATGTGCTCATCCACTTACTGAGTATATTTACGAGCACTACCTATATAATCTTGGTGTTTGTTTGAAGTATAATTCTCAATTAGAGACAGTGGAGATAATGATATGTCAAGAGAAGACTCGCCATTGGGAAGAATATGATAGTAATCTTCTCATTTTTCTTTGGGGTCTATTGGGTCAACCAAGGATAATTCTGTGGCCATATGATATCTATCATAACCTAGAAGCATGGTCTCCCATGTACGA
Source organism: Panax notoginseng (assembly GCA_016801055.1). Lineage (NCBI taxonomy): Eukaryota > Viridiplantae > Streptophyta > Magnoliopsida > Apiales > Araliaceae > Panax > Panax notoginseng. The sequence continues at coordinate 63,885,947 of CM029014.1, read as the reverse complement.
GGGTTTCCTTGAGCACTTCCCAAAGATTCTAATTTCTAAAACAGTTTTTGACTATACCTTTATGTAATGTGTCATTGTGACGTGCTATCCAAGGTTGGGACATGCGTCACAGTTGGTATCAGAGCCATAAGTAAAGAGCCCCGAGCCTCTCGCTGGTGACTTCCTGTTGATGGGGAATGCACCGAAGCCAGACTCTCCGTAGGGGACGCCGTTCTGCGGTGGCAAACTGATAGGTATCAATTTAAGGTGCTGACATAGGTTGACTATACCTTTATGTAATGTGTCATTGTGACGTGCTATCCAAGGTTAGGACATGAGTCACAGTTGGTATATATTTGTACCCAAACTCATAGCATATGTGTTGTTGTATTTTGCACGACAATTGTTGTAATAAAGTTGTAGTTGTTATCTGTACCATGTATTTGGCGACTCAAAATGGGTTGGATGGAATGAACCTATTTTGGGGGCGTTACAGTGGGCCCGCTGAAGTTCAAAGGAACTACGGACCCTATCGAGGCCCAAACATGGGTGAAGAAAATTGAGAAGGTATTTGTTATTGCAAATGTCGACGAGGCCCAGAAGGTTGCCTTTGCAACCTACATGATGAAGGGAAAGGCCAACTTTTGTTGGGAGGCCAATCAAGCTAGGGCCGGGATCGAGAATCTAACGTGGGTGAGGTTCAAGGAGATATTCTTCGAGAACTACTTTCCCACGAGTATGCAAGGAAGGATGGAGATGCAGTTTCTTGAATTGAAACAAGGGGACATGACGGTTCCCCAATACGCCGCCAAGTTTAATGAACTGGCAAGATTCGCTCCACACCAAGTGGACACCGAGGTTAGGAAGGCACGACGATTCGTGTAGGGCTTGAAACCCTGGCTCTATAACCGCGTATCTGTGTTCCAAAATACTTCCTTTGGAACCATTTTAGAGAAGGCGATAATCGCCGAAGGTGGTAGCGAGGCGTTGAGCCAGTACCACAAAGATAAGAAGAATAAGGGGAAGGTGGATGGGGGAGTAAAGATCGAAGGAGCTGGTGGACATGGCGAGAGGTATAAACGGAAGGTGGTTAGCTCTGGGAATACCAAAGTGAAGCAAGGAGACCCAAAGAGGAGAATGGAGGCCTACAAGACTTGTGGGAAGACTCATTTAGGAGTCTGTCTCAAGGGTAAGGCTGTGTGTTACAATTGTGGACAGGAGGGGCACATTACGTAGAATTGTCCAAGTCCAAAGAAGAACCATGGGTGCTTTGTTTGTGGGTCAACTGACCACATGGCAAAGAACTGCCCGAAGAAGGGGACAGATGGGAATAAGGGCGCCAATAGTGTTAAGTTAACTATTGGGGGTCCAGCGCAGCCGGGTAGACCGATGGCCCGTACTTTTAACATGACCATCCAAGATGCGATGGCCTCAAGGGATGTAGTCGCAGGTATTATTCCGATCAACGATCTAATTGCATACGTGTTGTTTGACTCGGGTGCTACCTGTTCGTTTATCGCATGTGATTTTGCTAGACGATTAGGATTATTTCCCAAAAAGTTGCCTATACCTTTAAATATTAAGGTAGCAAACGAAGAGATAATTCCTGTTGAAGATATTCATAGGAGTTGTTGCGTAGACATACGGGGTTGTATATTATCGGTAGATACCGATAAAGTTAGGAGAATTCGACGTAATTCTCGAAATGGATTGGTTGGTTAATCATGGGGCAATTATAGATTATCAAAAGAAATGCGTGAATATTAAAACGTTAAGACAACCTCGTGTAATATTTTACGGTAATAAATCGTCGGGTCGTTCGTGTTGTCTTACCATGACACAAACTAGGAAACTGTTAAGAAAGGGGTGTGTAGGTTACTTGTGTCATGTGGTTGATACCCAGAGAGTGGGAGCGGCCATGGAAGAAATACCTATAGTGAGTGAATTCATGGATGTATTTACAAGTGAATTGTCGGGTCTTTCGCCGGATAGGGAGACCGAGTTCGTGATAGACATTGTGTCAGGAGCGACACCAGTTTCCAGGGGCACCGTATCGTATGGCGCCAGTGGAGATGAAGGAGTTGATGGTGCAGTTACAAGAACTATTGTACAGGAAGTACATTCAACCGAGTGTTTCGCCGTGGGGATAACTGGTACTGTTTGTCAAGAAGAAGGACGGATCGTTAAGATTTTATATCGACTATCGCGAGTTGAAAAAGTTAACAATAAAGTATAAGTACCCATTGTCCAGGATCGATGATCTTTTTGATCAGTTGAAAGGGGCAAAGTATTTTTCCAAAATAGATTTAAGGACGGGGTATCATCAGCTGAAGGTTAAGAATGAAGACGTGCCAAAGACAGCATTTTGTACTCGTTATGGTCATTACGAGTTTCTGGTGATGTCATTTGGGTTGACTAATGCACCAGCTGCTTTTATGGATATGATGAAAAGAGTGTTCAAATAATAGATAAGTTCGTCATGGTGTTTATCGATGATATTCTAGTCTATTCTAAGACGCCAGAAGATCATGCTAAACACCTAAGAATAGTGTTGGAGACACTAAGAAAGGAGAAGTTATATGAGAAATTCATAAAGTGTGAATTTTGGTTAGAGAGGGTACAGTTTTTAGTACATGTCATTGACCATGATGGGATTTCAGTAGATCCAGCGAAGGTGGAAGCCGTGATGAATTGGGAACAACCAAAAACGCCAACTGAGGTGCGATGTTTCTTAGGGTTAGCGGGATACTATCGGAGATTCATTCAAGATTTTTCAAAGATAGCTACTCCGTTGACTAACTTGACAAGGTAAACGGTGAAATACGCGTGGACTGAGAAATGCGAGGACAGTTTTCAAGAACTGAAGAAGAGGTTAAGTGAAGCGCCTGCTTTGTCATTACCAGATGACACATGAAATTTTATAGTTTATAGCGATGCTTCGCATAGAGGACTTGGTTGCGTGCTTATGCAGCATGGCAAGGTCATTGCGTATGCATCAAGGCAATTGAAGGATTATGAGAAAGTTTAACCTACTCATGATCTGGAACTGGCTGCAGTAGTTTTTACCTTAAATATATGGCGACATTATTTTTACGGGAAAAAATATGAGATATACACGGACCACAAGAGTCTCAAATATATCTTCACACAGAAGGAGTTGAATATGAGACAAAGGAGATGACTAGAATTGATAAAGGATTACGACTGTGAAATCCTGTATCATCCTGGGAAAGCCAATGTAGTTGCCGAAGTCTTAAGTAGGAAGGGTCGGGAAAAGTTATCTTTGTTAATGGCTCAAACTGAGTTAATAACAGAGATGGCTAGGATGGAGTTAGAGGTAAAGTTTCCAAGTGAATTGGGACATAGACTGTTTGCGATGGAGATGCAATCTACCATCGCCGAGAGAGTTAAGGAGGTGCAGCTCAAAACTGATGAGTGTGACCAGATGAAGAATCGATTGACCGACGAAAAAGATTCAAAATACAGTTTTAATAATGAGGGATTATTATGATTTGAAGGAAGAATTTGGGTTCCGAATGAGATGGAATTAAAGGAGCAGCACTAAGATGTATCAAGACCTTCGACAAAGTTTTTGGTTGCCGAACATGAAGAGAGAAATAGCTGAGTATGTAAGTAGGTGCTTAACTTGTCAGAAAGTTAAGGCCAAACATCAACGACCAAGTGGCTTGTTACAGTCATTGGAAATTTCAGAATGGAAGTGGGAGCATATCCCGATGAACTTTGTGGTGGGACTTCCGACTACAACGAAAGGGTATGATGCAATTTGGGTAATAGTGGACCGGTTGACGAAGTCGGCTCACTTTTGGCCAATTAGGGTCAAGTATAACTTGGATCAGTTAGCCAAACTTTATGTTAAGGAAATAATTTCTAGACATGGAGTACCAGTATCGATTGTGTCAGATCGCGATCCACGATTTACATCGAACTTTTGGAGAAGTCTGGAAAAGCAGTTGGGGACGCAGTTAAAGCTGAGTATGGCATATCATCTACAAACTGATGGACAGAGTGAGAGAACAATTCAGACGTTAGAAGATATGTTGAGATCTTACGTCATGGATTTCAAGAGTAGTTTGGATGATCATCTACCATTAGTAGAGTTTAAATATAACAATAGTTACCATGCAAGCATAGGTATGCCACCTTACGAAGCTCTGTACGGAAGAAAGTGCAGAACACCATTGTGTTAGGACGAAGTGGGAGAACGCCGAATGCTAGGGCCAGAGTTGGTGCAGCAAACAGTGGATATGGTGAAGTTGATACGAATGCGTCTCATAGCAGCTCAAGACAGACAAAAGAAGTATGCAGATTTGCATCAAGAAAATAGAGAGTTTGAAGTAGGCTCTTATGTATTTCTAAAAGTATCTCCTTGGAAAGGAAAGAAATGCTTTGAAAAGAAAGGAAAGTTAAGTCCAAGGTTTATAGGACCTTTTGTAGTATTAAAAAGGGTAGGTGAGGTAGCTTATGTTTGGGAGTGTTTTACCGACCCTCTTTTGGGCTGAAGGCTTGGGCCGGGTCAAAGGAGGTCGGGCTCATGTGTTCGGTAGCATAGAGGAGGATGGGGTCGGGTGCCCGAGCACAATAGGCCGGGACCCAGTTGTGACCATGGAGGTCGGGGTCGGGCCTTCGCGTCTTTTGGGACAGGGCCCAGACCGGTGTTTTTGTCTGGCTGATAGGTTGGGCCTAAAAGTTTGAGCAGCCCACATGCAGAGTTGGAGTGATAAGTAGTTTACGTGATTAAGGGTCCTAACCCTAATCATATGATGACAAGGTAACTCTAAAGGTAGTATTGGAAAGGGATTCCACTTGCACCTTTTAAAAAGATTGTGTTTGACCCAAATATGGTAGCTAACATGTTTAGGAGTCCTACTCTAATTCGGAGAAGGATACCAAGGTGGTGGGACTCTATAAATACAAGGCCAAGGTTACAATTAACAGGTAATATCTACTTTGAGCACTAAACACATAGCCTCCATTGTTAAACCTTGTGAACGGCCTGTACTAATTCTCACACCGGAGCTATCCCCCGACGGCACGGCCGTCAAGCTTCTGTGTGATATGTTATTGTGCAGGTTTTAGCGCGTGGATTCTGTGGTTGGATGCGCAGACGAAACTTGGCGTTAACATTGGTGCTAGAAGGAGGGGCTTAGTGTTTCTTTGCAATCACAAATACCTTTTTTCGACAGCAGATCATGACAAGTAAGGATAACATCGCTGTCTCAGAAAAGGCAAAGACCCAGCAGTCTCACCCGACTACACAGGTGAGGGGGTCGGTGAAGGACCGCCTGGGATCTAAAGTTCTGGAGGTGGAAGAAATACCAGTTCATGATCTTCGGCGAAAGCTCTTCGACAGTAGTTAGCACACGCCTCAACAAGCGAGTCAGGTCGATGAGAGACACTCACGGGCCCTCGTGAGGGAGGACAAAAGAGAAGGCAGCCGAGATCAACGGGAGTTTCTCTTGCAGAAGAAAATGGAACAAAATAAGGATGCCATGTGGGCCCTTCGGCTGCAACAGGAGGAACTCGAGAGACAGATGGCCGACATGGCCAGAGATCAAGAGGCCTGTTCTAGGAGGCATAGGAACCGGAGCCGATCCCGGTCACCCCGACGGGGGGAGAAGAGAAGAGAAAAGAGCAGGCACAGAAGCCGCTCTCGAGATGGCAGCAGCAGAAGGAGAAGTCGTTCGGCTGAACGCAGATCAGATCACCAGCGAGGTCGGGCCGAACGAATAGGGATGTGTCTCCTGAGTACGGGAGGGACCGACGTCGATCGTCCCCTCGGAATGAAGGATCCGACCCCCTCGTTCGAAGGGTGGCCGAGTTGGAAAAATTGCTGAGGGCAAAAAACTCAACGGGGACATCTTCGGCATGCCTAGGATCCCCCTTCTCTCCCGATATCAACCAAGTCACAGCCGACCCAAAAAAGAAGATGCCCCCGATGGAGACGTATGACGGACTGGGAGACCCCTATGACCACTCGGATGGGTATGACCGGCTGATGTCATATTATGGGCATTCGGATGCGGCCAAATGTCATATGTTCTCTACAACCCTGAAGAAGAGTGCCAGGGAATGGATGGGGACCCTGGTAGCAGGATCAATCGGATCATGGAACGATCTTCGAGAAAAATTCCATGCTCGGTTCGGAAGCAACCGAAGACGAGGGAAGATCACGGCATCCCTCATGCAGGTCCGACAAGGATCCGACGAGACCTTAAGCCAATATGTGAAAAGATTTCGGGAGGCAGTGGGATCGGTAGCAGAGTTGAATTCCCCTCAAGCCCTGGGATTTTTTACAACCGGCTTAGACATCGGGAGATCTAAGAAGCTGGTAAAGGATTTGGTGATTAACCCTCCGGCAGACTTGACCGAGGCCTTTCATCGGGCAGAAGGGTTCATCGCTATAGAAGAAGCTTTGGGAAATTTCAAACCACACCACCAACCTTATGAGAAATCGAAAGACCGGGAAAAACCGACCTACCAACGTTCGGACAACAACCAGTGGAGATCAGACCGAACGGAAAAGAAATGCTACAACGGGGGAGGTTCAGGTAGCAACCAACCTCCACTACCCAACCGTAACGTCAGCAAGGTCTATACTCCCCTCATTGCGGATCGGTCAAAAATTCTACAGGAGATGAAAAACCAACCATTCTACGAGCCATGCCCCAGGCGAACCAAGCCCGGAAGGCGAGGTCGAGACAAGTACTGCGAATACCATCAGAGCACTGGACACTCGACCGAAGCATGCGTTATTCTGCTGGATATGATCGAGAAAAATGTCCAGAACGGACAACTAATACAATATGTATCAGGTCGGGGAAATGCAGTGGCGCCCAGAGAGGAGACCACAAATCAGATCCTGGATACCCAGACTCCACAGACCCCCCAGCCCGAGGTGTAGTTGATGTCATTTCGGAGGGTTCCGTTGGACGGGTATCGAGAAGAAAAAGGAGTAGGCATCTGGGAGCAGTGCTATCTGTCACGGGGTCAACTCCCAGAAAGGATCGGGCATATCTGGGAACGTCTATCTCATTTACGGACGAGGATTACCCGACGGATCTCATCGAGCCCCATGATGATGCGTTGGTAATAACGGCTCAGGTCGGGATAGTGGATATGAAAAGAATGATGATAGACAACGGGTCTTCGGTCGACATCCTATATACTCATGCCTATCAGAGGTTAGACCTACAAGAAAAGAAGATGGATTTGGGAGGAGAAGGATCCCTGTACGGATTTAGTGGAGATCCGGTGTATGTGTCGGGCACCATCGAACTGCCAGTTAAGTTCGGCACAGCACCCAATCAGGTCGAGATAATGGTCAGATTCTTTGTTGTTCAAGTAGATTCAGCATACAACGCGATCCTCGGAAGACCGACCCTGACAGCCTTGCAAGCAGTAACTTCGATACCTCACTTCAAAATCAAGTTTCCAACATCGAACGGGATCGGGGAGGTAAAAGGAGACTTAGATATAGCCCGAAGGTGTTATCGGAATAGCCTGATTTCTTCAGGGGTCGGGGTCAGCAAACATAGACAGACAATGGCCATTGAGATAGAGCCATTCACGGAAGGCAGTACCGAACCACTAGCTCTGCCTGCCGAAGAAACGGATGACATCGAATTGATACCGGGGCAGAAAGAAAAACTAATTAAGATCGGGTCAGGGTTATCCGAACCCTTAAGGACCGGGCTGATAGAATTACTCCAAGTCTACGCTGATATCTTCGCATGGGAACCCAGCGATATACCGGGGGTAAGTGAATCACTGGCTCTGCACCGACTGCACGTGGACCCGGGCAAGAAACCGGTCATACAGAAGCGAAGTATTTTCGCCCCAGAAAGACAAAAAATCATCGACGAAGAGATTGCCAAACTCCTGGAGGCCGAATTTATCTTCGAGATTGATTACCCGGAGTGGTTAGCCAATGTGGTATTGGTCCAGAAGCAAAACGGGAAATGGAGGTTGTGTATCGACTACACGGATCTGAACAGGGCGTGTCCGAAGGATTTCTACCCTTTGCCCAACATAGATCAACTGATCGACGCCACGTCGGGATATGGTATGTTGAGTTTTATGGATGCATTCTCTGGGTACCACCAGATTTCGATGAGTAAGGAAGATATCCCGAAGACAAGTTTTATCACACATCGGGCGATATACGCATACAGGAAAATGACCTTCGGGCTACTGAATGCCGGGGCTACTTATCAGCGGATGATGAACTTGGTGTTCACGAAGCAATTGGGGAGGAGCATGGAGGTCTACGTAGACGACATGATCGTTAAAAGCATGTCAGTCTGTGATCACCTTGAAGATCTAGAGAACTGCTTTGAGACAGTCAGGGAACGCAAGCTAAGGTTAAACCCGACCAAGTACACGTTTGGGCTGGGATCGGGAAAATTTCTAGGATATTTGGTCAGCAAAAGGGGAATCGAAGCAAACCCAGAGAAAATCCAGGCAGTCCTGGATATGAAATCCCCAAAGTCATACAAGGATGTGCAGAGACTAACGGGTCGGATCGCTGCCCTTCGAAGGTTCGTCTCTAAATCAGCTGAGAGGTGCCTTCCATTTTTTGACACCTTAAAAGGACCCAAGAACGAGAAAAGTTTCCAGTGGACTTCAGAATGCGAGGACGCCTTCCAAGGGATCAAACAATATCTTTCTTCGGCACCTCTGCTGATGAAACCGAACCCTTCGGAACCCCTATATCTTTATCTGGCAGCGAGCTCGATGGCAGTAGGAGCAGCATTGGTTCGGGACAAAGGGGGAATTCAGTTCCCCGTATACTACGTCAGCCACGTGCTTCGGGACACAGAACTCCGATACCCGAACCTGGAAAAATTCGCCTACGCTTTAATCATTGCAAGAAGAAAACTTCAGCATTATTTCCAGGGTCGGGTGGTGGTGGTATACACCGATCAGCCGTTGAAAAAAATTCTACATCGACCAGAGGTTTCGGGAAGACTGGCGGCATGGGCAATGGAGCTAACACAGTTTGCGCTAGAGTATCAACCCCGGACAGCAATCAAAGGACAAGCGCTAGCAGACTTCGTCGTGGAATGTTCGTTCTCGGAGCCAGATGTGGGATCGGTGACCGAAACGCAACACATAAAGACTTCATGGACACTATATGTCGACGGGTCATCAACGTCAGACATCAGTGGTGCAGGGGTCATACTGACGAGCCCCGAAGGATTCAAAGTCCAACAAGCTATTCGATTTCGGTTCAAAGCAACCAATAACGAAGCAGAATACGAGGCCATTTTAGCCGGGTTAAAGTTGGCCCGAAGCCTAGAAGTACAAAACTTGGTCATCTATAGTGACTCGCAGCTGGTCATCAAACAAATTTCAGGAAAGTATGAGGCTCGGGGGGCAAGAATGACGAAGTACTTAGCCGAGACAAAGAATAGACTGACATACTTCAACTCGGTCAGCTGGCAGGGAGTGAATAGATCCGACAACATGGTAGCAGATGCCCTGGCCCGGCTGGCGTCGACTGAAGCCAGCTCCTTCGACGGTTCGGTGTATCTGGAGACATTGGAACAGCCAAGTGTCCCGAAAGAAGAGGTGCTATGTGTTGATCGGCTGAACTGTTGGTTTACACCTTATATTTTTTATTTGGCTGATGGAACATTACCTTCGGACCGGATTCTGGCAAGGAAGATCAAGCACCGAAGTTCGAATTTTGTACTGATCGACGGAGATTTGTACCGAAGGGCCTTCAGCTCTCCCTTACTTAAATGTTTAACACCGTCAGAGGCGAGCTACGCACTTCGGGAGGTACATAAAGGGATTTGTGGGGATCACATGGGCGCCAAGTCACTGGCGCATAAAATTCTAAGACAGGGGTATTACTGGCCAACCATCTACACAGAGGCCAAGGAACTCGTTAAAAAATGTCCCAAGTGTCAACTCAACAGCAACATCCCACATCAATCTCCTGAAGAACTCTACTCGGTCTTGTCCCCGATCCCCTTCGTAGTATGGGGAATCGACATCCTGGGGCCTCTGCCGAAGGCCAAGGGACAAGTCAGCTTTATAATAGTGGCTATCGATTACATGACAAAGTGGGTCGAAGCCAAGCCACTGCAGAAGATCACCGAACAGGAATGCCTTAAATTTTTGAAAGAAGGAGTAGTTTATCGGTTCGGCATTCCGATGGCAGTAGTCTCGGAAAACGGTAGACAGTTCGTGGGGTCAAAGTTTGAAAGCTTTCTGAAAGAGTTGGGAATTCAACACCGGAAGACCTCGGTTGCCCACCCTCAGTCAAACAGTCAAGTAGAAGTGACAAATCGAACCCTACTCAACAGGATAAAAAGAAGACTTGATGAGTTGAAAGGTCGATGGCCCGAAGAACTATTCAGTGTTTTGTGGGCATATCGAACATCCCCGAGGACAACCACTGGAGACTCACCTTTCCGACTAGCCTATGGAACTGATGCACTTATACCAGTAGAGATCGGTTCCCCCACCCTTCGGGTCAGCCAGTACAAAGAGCTCTACAACGATGAAGGCTTGAAAGTAAATCTGGACCTGCTAGATGAAGCTCGTGACGCCGCAGTGTTGAGGTTAGCCGTTTATCAACAGAAGATAGCCCGACACTATAACCAGAAGGTGAAGTCGAGGAGGTTCGAGGTAGGAGATTTGGGGCTTCGGGAGGCAGAAGCATCAACCCCCCAGAACACAGGAAAATTAATGCCTAACTGGGAGGGGCCTTATGAGATAGTAGAAGTGCCGAAGCCATGGACTTACCGGCTTCGAGCAATGGATGGGTCGGAGGTAAAGAATACATGGCATGCTGGAAGACTTAGGAGATATTACCAGTAAATACATGCCTATTCTTTCCTTCTAATGGTGTAATTTATGCAATTTATCAATGAAATGAAAACTTCCCTCAGAGAAACGTTTGTACTTCATTTTAATCTTGCACTGCTTTACCGATCATATGAGCTTCGAGCGAAAAATGATCAGACGGCCCGAGAGAACTTAACTGATCAATAAATGCCACAAGTATAACGGATCGACAAAGCTACACATCCGATCAGATAAGCTTCGAGCGTAAAACGATCAGACAGTCTGAAATAACTTAACTGACTGATAAAACGCCACAAGTATAACTGATCGATAAAAGTTACAAATCCGAGACAGTACGCTTTAGACATAAATTGACCAGACAGTCAGAAATGACCTAACTGTGCGATAAAAGTAAAGTTAAACTGATCGAGATAACTACTTAGAAATCTTTTGTCTTCATTCATATTCTAAAGGTTTTACAGTTCCCGATCAGATAGGCTTCGGGTACATACACCGTCGGCCTCTCTGGTCAGGTTGAATTACAAAACTTAGAAAAGTAAAAACTTCAAGTATAAACAAGTTCAAGAGAAAATTAAGGGGAACCAGCATCGGCTTCGGCCTCGGACTCCTCGTCAGAAGAATCAAGGATCGAGGCATCCAGACCAGCATCAACAAGCTTCGCTCGGGCCTTCTCCCGATAAGCTTCGACACCCTCTGCAAACTGGGTCATAATCTTATCGGTCAGGGCGGGCGATTCTTCGTATTCTCTTATGGCAGCCTGTTTAATGATGGCCTGTTCGGCCATCAAAGTGTTGTTCGCGTGGATCAAGGTACTCAGCTGAGCATGAACCCCTGCGAACTTCCCCTCGATGACCTGAAGGTTCCCCACCAAGGTCCTATTCTCTTCAACCAGAAGTTCCTTATCCTGTACCAGCTTTTTGGCGTGACCATCGAGACCGACGAACTCTTGTTGAAGTAATAAATGTTGGTCTTCGAGTTCGGTGATTCAGCGGTTAGCCCGGGTCACCTTATCTCTGGTGTCAGCATGAAGGTCTCTTTCCTTCTTCAACTCGGCATCCCGAGTACGAAGCTCACCCTCGAGAATGCTCACATCAGTCCCCAGCTGAAGCTCTCTCCTAGTAGATCGAGCAAGTGGAGTGATGGCACGAGCGAGAATGGCGTTGGCCTAAATATCAAAGACACATTGGTCGAACAAAACAGAATAAAGAACAAAATAAAGTTAATATATAAGGGTCACGGAGAATACCTAAGTTTGCGCTCGGATATATGAAACCAGAAATTCCTCGGACGAGAAGTTCTTGAACCGCTCATCGTCACCGAAAAGCTTGAATTGATCAAGCAAATGGAAAGGAAATTTGTCAGCTGGGCTCTTCGGCCAACGGGTAGTGGGTGATCCTCCGGAAGAGCTAGCTTTGGACTTCGGGGAGGAAGCTTGGATCGGGGCAACGACCTCCTCGGCTTGGGGGGGCCCTTCGATCAACCACTGCTTCTTTGAGGCCGATTCCAGAAGCTGGTCCTCGGTATCCTCTGAATCTTCGACCACCGTCACTATGGTCGGAGGTGGGGGAGTTGATTTGAGAACAGGCTTCGGCGGGGCCGCAACGATGGCCTTGGGGGGAGCTCGAACAGAAAAAGCTCTCTTCTTCGACTTCTTTAGCAAAGCCATCTTGTCGGCCCCCTTCATCTGTAACACACTTTTCGTGGAAGCATCAGCCTTGGAAGGTTCGAGAAGAGGACCGGTTGACGAACCGACAGACATTTCGGTAATAAGAACAGCCTCGTCTGAAGGAGAGTCATCAGAAGCAGGGAGATGGATGGGCTCGACGAGGATCAGCAGTGGAGACAGAGCCACTTCAGCATTGTTAGGGTTGAAGATGGTCACTACAACACAAAATAAAAGGATCATTAATAAAAGCGAAGCAAAAGATCGGGAGAATAAGAAAATGGGTTCGGATATGACAACTTACAGTCGTGTTCGTAGAGCCATGATTCGTTGGACACGATCCCCAGACCTCAGCTGGTCTGCTTCAGAAGGGCGTAAAACTTCTTGAAGGCAACCGATCGACTCTTGGGAAATTTGTTGACTTTCATTGGGATGTCTTCAGGACCAGCCCAGTTGGGGAGTAGGTTGAGATCGGTTCCCCTCATGAAGAACCATTATGAATGCCACCCCTTGTTACTAGATGGGGTCTTCACGAAGGTGTCCTGTCCTGGAACACGGTTTAGATGGCGTAGGCCGGGCTCTTTTGACCGACCAACCGAGAACAGGACGAAGAAGAAGTCCAGCCCGGGGGTGATGCCAGCCTCTTGGCAGAGGGCGATGAAGCTGATCAGCTGGATGTAGGAGTTGGGAGCCAGCTGGGAGTACCCGATCCCGACCAGGTAGAGGAAGGAAGAGATGAATTTATGGAGGGGGAACCGAACCCCGTACCTTAGGGCATACAGGTGGACGGCTACCCAATCGCCCTCGGGTCGGTGGTACATCCTCTCGCTGGCCTCGGGAACCCGAAGCTTCTATTCTTTGGGGATGTTGAATAAGGTTTGGATGTCCAACAGTTGAGAGGGGGTGATGAAAGATTTGGTGTTGATGACAGCGTAGTCAGTTTTTGAAGCGTAGAGTTGGCGAATTCGGGTTTCGGCATTCTCCACGGAGACTTCAACCGGAGCAGCCTCCAGCTTGACTTGGAGAAGGTCGTCGAAAGTGAGAGTGGGAGTGCCGGCTGCTGCGACTGTTGTGGGACGAGGATCGCTGGAATCAGCCATTTGTGGTGGTTTGAAAGGAGGAAAGGTACAAGACAAGAGTTTAGAGGGGAAATGGCACGGATTGAAGAAATCTGGAGAAATGAGTATCTCGCCGAAAATCGCCCTTGCCGAAAAAACTTTAGAGAAAATTTTCAAAATGTAGATGGCTCGGAAAAGTGGTAGTGATGGATGTTGGGGGACTTATATAGCATGTCCGGCACTATTTCCAATGGCGGCTATTTATGGTAGATGGGGCCCAATTATGAAAAAGCGTGTACCAGCTCGTTTTTCATGAAGAAACCGCTTGGGTTCCCGAGACAACTCATCATTATGGCGTGACTATCCAAATTCATGTCCTTTCAAGTCTCATATCATAAATATCTTATAACAAGAGACTGGGGGGCAATGTTCGGGAGTGTTTTACCGACCCTCTTTTGGGCTGAAGGCTTGGGCCGGGTCAAAGGAGGTCGGGCTCATGTGTTCGGTAGCATAGAGGAGGATGGGGTCGGGTGCCCGAGCACAATAGGCCGGGACCCGGTTGTGACCATGGAGGTCGGGGTCGGGCCTTCACGTCTTTTGGGACAGGGCCCAGACCGGTGTTTTTGTCTGGCTAATAGGTTGGGCCTAAAAGTTTGAGCAGCCCATATGCAGAGTTGGAGTGATAAGGAGTTTACGTGATTAAGGGTCCTAACCCTAATCATATGATGACAAGGTAACTCCAAAGGTAGTATTGAAAAGGGATTCCACTTGCACCTTTTAAAAAGATTGTGTTGGACCCAAATATGGTAGCTAACATGTTTAGGAGTCCTACTCTAATTCGGAGAAGGATAACAAGGTGGTGGGACTCTATAAATACAAGGCCAAGGTTACAATTAACAGGTAATATCTACTTTGAGCACTAAACACATAGCCTCCATTGTTAAACCTTGTGAACGGCCTGTACTTATTCTCACACCGGAGCTATCCCCCGATGGCACGGCCGTCAAGCTTCTGTGTGATCTGTTATTGTGCAGGTTTTAGCGCGTGGATTCTGTGGTTGGACGCGCAGACGAAACTTGGCATTAACATGCATCAAGAAAATAGAGAGTATGAAGTAGGCTCTTATGTATTTCTAAAAGTATCTCCCTGGAAAGGAAAGAAATGCTTTGAAAAGAAGGGAAAGTTAAGTCCAAGGTTTATAGGACCTTTTGTAGTATTAAAAAGGGTAGGTGAGGTAGCTTATATGATAACATTACCTCCAGACCTAGAACGAATACATTACGTTTTTCACGTATCAGTATTGTGTCGATATGAGTCGGATTATAAGCACGTAATAGAGTATGAGCCTATTCATGTTGAGAAGGACTTAACATACGAAGAGACGCCGATTCAAATTATCGACAGAAAAGATCAAGTTTTGCAGAACAAAGTCATACCTTCCGTGAAGGTGCTATGGAAGAACCACGATGCAGAAGAAGCGACGTGGGAATTGGAAGAAAAGATAAAGAAGAATTACCCTCAGTTGTTTTGCGTAATGTGAGAAGAGATTCTGGGGACATAATCTTTTTAAGGGGAGACGAATGTAACGACCGAGAAATTCGGATCCTTTGTAAATAATTTTATTTAATAAAATAATGAATAAAATTATATTATTTGATATTATTATGTGTTAGTAAGATGAATGTCGTTTTATAACCTTGAAACGTTGGAAAGTCGTAGTATTTTAACTACGTGGGAGAACTAAAGTGTTTGAATTTCTAAGATGAAAATAAAAGTTTTTCGAGAAATTTTCCGAAAAATACTATTCATCGATTTTTGCTCGGGAATTATTTTTGAACTCCTGAGAAATACGTAACGTTATAATATCAAGGTGAGATGGATTATGTAATAATAATCTAAGTATGGAAAATGTAATATTTCGCATGCAGACTTAATTTGAGAACGTTAAGTATTAAATCCTAATGAAATGAAATAAACTTGTGGAATATTGTATGAGGTACAAATCCAATATGAATAAGGTATAATCCATGTGGGATTAATGTTGAGCCCAAGTGGTTGTTAATATAAAGCCCAAAGTAAAGTAAGACAAGTCTAAAGATAAGTTAAGTAATTTAAAACCTAAGCCCAATTAATAATCTAATGGGTAAAGTATGATCTATGGGGCAAACCATGGGTAAACTTAGTGACCAAGAACTTGGTGTGGTGGGCAAGAAAGTTGTGTGGTTAGCAAGTTTACTTAGTGGTAAAGAAAGTGAATAGTAAGGAGGATATTTAAGGAGGTGGGATGTCCTAATGTCCATAATACCCTAACCATAGTCATCCTATAAATACCAAACTTGGAATCATTATTTGCTTGTTCAAATTTCATCCAACAACTTCCAATACAAAACAACTTATTGGTTAGAGAGAATAAGCACAAATAAGTTAGACTTTCATATTTATTCCCAGAAGAAGAAAAAGAACTAGTTCATCAAAGGTAATGATCTTATGATCTAATAATCTTCTATCTCTATCATTGTAGGGTGATAGGAGAAGTGTAGTCTAATAAGCATGTATGCTAAGAACATGTAAGAATTGAATAAGCAATAGACTTAAGCCGAATAAGTCATGAATAAGTAACTTGAACCTAAATAAGTTATGAACTTATGATGAACTTGTCATATGTTTGCTATATGAAGTTAGTATGTTAAATAAAGTTGTAAGAATGTTGTTTAAAGGACGTAAATCTATAATAAGTCATAAGGAATGAAAACTTGTAGTTCATAAGTTATTAAGTCATGAACTTATGAAGAATAAGCCAAAACATAGCTTGAAAATAAGTTGATGTATCATGAAAGTTGAAATGTTTATAGAATGAATTAAATCCATTTAGAACAATGAGCATATCGTTAGTAACGAAGTTATGCCAGAATTCACACGATTGGACGATAGCCGTCGAATTCGTGAAATTCTCGGAATGGATGTCATATTTTGTGTTTGAACTCGGAAACGTTAGTTTTCGATGGAGGCAAGTCATATTTGGCATTATAGAGTTGCGGACTCGAAAATAACCAGATTAACATTTCCTAATTAAAATCGCTAATTTAACAATTAGGGTCAAAATTTTTCATTAAGGTTTATAACCCACGAATTAGGGTTTCTAATAGAAAAATAATTTTCCTAAATTAGAAATTAGATTTCGTAATTAGATTAATATTTTCTAATTACTAATAACTTGAAAATTAGGATTAATATTTCCTAATTATCATTAAAACTATTTAAATTAACAATTAGGTTTTCCCTAATTATAAATAAGGATTCCCGGAATCGAAATTAGGGTTTCCAGAACCGATTTTAGGGTTTCTTGTAATTCGCTAGAGCTTTCTAACCGAACGTTGACGTTCTTAATATATAATTAGGGTTTATTATAGATATCGTTTATCTGTTCAACCCTTGACCCTTAACCACATACTGAACAAATAAACAACCATATACACAGAACATATTCACTTATTCCCTTAATCCTGAATAATTCACTTAAATCCTTCACAGAATTTTGAAATCCTCAAAATTCATTCTTTAAAATATCAAACGCATACACTAATTTTCTGTCTAGGTTCTAATTTTGAACCTTAAATCAATTAATAAAAATTTTAAAAATATTCAAAATTCTCGGGTTGTCACATTCACCCCTCCTTCTAAGAATTTTATCCCCGTAATTCACCTTACACCGTATACCATACACCATACATTCTCATCATCACATGCTACCCAAATCACCTCCCACAAGAGTAAAAATTTTCAAAATTGTGCTGAGGAGTCATATAGACTATTTGTCTGTCATTTTCGCAAAGGTTATATAGAAATTCATCCGCAAACCGTCATAACTTACGAACACAAAGGGTGGTTAGCCCGATATGCCCTGTACTGGCCAAGTACTAAATTTATCTGTTCCTCGTCACTGCCAAAGGCACAAAAATTTTACCTCAGTCTTATTGGATTCCGCACAAAAGCAATTTGGTTCGGGAAATTTCTTTCAATGAACACTTAGAGTTTTCATAAACTTTAGTCTAGCTGAATCGAATAGCATAGACTCATATCAATAATTCAATTCAATCGAATTATTTAGGTGCAGCCAAACCCCGTTGGCAAATTAAACTTTTGAAAACATTTTTGAGAATGACGTCATGATGTCGTACTGTATTAACAGTCCGTTTGAATCAAGAATGTCACATAAGTATGAGTTTTAAGAACTCGTACTTAACCTGATATTCTCTACCTATGACCTATCCATCAGTTATACACATGAGAAAGGAATCACCCTCTTAACATGCATATAGCAAATAACGTGACACAAATATTTCAATGATTATCATTGCCAGAACTAAGTAGTTTTTACACCAAGTACAATTCCCTGCCCATACAAGGAATCATACAACTCAACTGCTGACATAAGTCCTCAATTGAATCCCCACCTAACATTAACACCCTTCTCAATATAAATTTCATTCAACTCGTATTCATAATCCTTTCCTGAATTTGTACTAATTCACAGTACAACTGTCACCCAACAAACTTGCTGTAACTTTTCAATCATTCGCTTGATCATTCTCCATACTAAAACCTTATCCGATCACGGGGTGATCTCATCGTATACGTTACGATTTATTTCTATATCTAGATCGTTTTATTTTACGATCTCCTATCACTTCACTTTCAGTCTTTTAGACTCTATCTCTTTCTCACTATTGTTCAACTTTATTATCAGAGTTAGGGAACTCTGTATCTTATAACTCGCCGAGATTCGTCTTTGAATCTTTCCGACCAACTAACTCTATTTGAGTTAGTACTTATCGTAATCACTACGGTTAGTAGTCTTAGGTATTCCTACCTAAGCTTCATAACCAACAGCTCTGATACCAACTGTGAGGGCCCCGAATCCAGGACCCAAATCACCTCGGATCCGGTTCGATCATTCTATACAACTATTACTATTTGCGGAAGATATACACATAAATTGTTTATACATTACATTACACACTATTCCCCAAGGTCGAGTAACCTTAACTTAATACACATTACATAACTTACTTAACACATAAACTTAAAATACAACACTTATACAATTTAGCTGCACACATATCATAACGCTAGAACTATCTTTAACCTTTCCTTGTATCTGACACATTCGTCTTAATCTGCAATGTTTTATCATGATATAGCAAGGGTGAGCATAAGGATTGCCCAACAAGTTTTAGTTCAATAATATAACGATATATCATGATTGAAAGAGTATGAACAATAAGCTGGCTATAATTCATCAATATAATTGAGAACAAGTAGGAACAAATTTATGACTGAACAAGTATTATACATGAACAAATATATCTGAACCAACTGGTAATGAAGGTGATCAGCCTTCCATACCTGACTTATACATGCAATATGTACAGAGTACAATTATACATGGCAATCAGCAATGATTAACCATAAGCTTATCTGAATGAAACAACTCTTATTAGAGTTAAGTAAAAACAAACTTACCTGAACCGTTGATTACCGCTACGCAATTTATATCGCTTTATCCGAAGACTTAATATTAGTAATATAGATCTCCAATATTAGAATAATCTTATCACAGTATAATACTATTATATATATAAACATAGAATAACCTAAACACATAACATGTAACCCTATCAGTCTATAACACAGATAAGACTCAGTATCAAGTCAAACTATTACAGTTTATCTTGATTCCGACACAATTCTAACATCCCAACGATCTAGTCGGGCTTTTCACGAGTTTAAGTTCAATTAAACTCTTCCTAACACTTAACAATTATCTCAGATAATTTTAATATCAGTCAAAATATTTTTCATAAGCTCGTAATAATTTTTAAATAATTATTACTATTTATCGCGAATTTTCAATCATTAAACACGTATTTAACTAAATTAAATACCACATAATTCTTTTATCATTAATATTTATTTATTTTTAAATATTAATGAAAATCATCACTTAATATTATATTATATTTATAATATCACAAAGTATTTTTAATACCTTAAAATCATTTAAATATGATTTTTAAACACCTAAATTCATTATCCGATAATTGCTATTAATATTAAAATATTAATATTTTCATGACAAAATATCAAAAGTTATATTTTATAACTTAAAATATTTTTATACCCCTTAAATCATTTTCATATGATTTTTAAATCATTTATTCTATTTTTCCATAATTTGTTTATAATATTTATTAAATAAACTAATTATCATTAATATTAATTAATTAATAAAATTTCTCACAAAATATTAAAAGTCACTAAAAATAACTTAAAATATTTTCTTTTACCATAATATTATTTTTCATAATTTTTCATGTATTAAAATTATTTTTAAATAATTTATTTAATATTATAATTAAATAAATTAAATACCATTTATATTCTAAAAATATTAAATATTTATGAAATATACTCAAAATAATTAAAAACTATTTTTCGGACTTTCAAATAATTTTACAGAATTTATTATGTATTTTTAATAATTAAAAACCATTTATTTCTATTTATTTATTTACTTAATTATTTTTCTAAAACTAACTGTCACTAAAGGTGCCATAGGCGACGAATCCGTCGCTAATGGTGTTCTTCGCGTGTTCTTGACCCTTGCCCAGAAAACATGTCAGTCACCGAGGTAGGAGGTTTGACCAAGTTTTATTAAGTTCTCGTTTCGATTTCTATGTTGGCTAAAACATTAAACTTGTAGTATTTATGTACTACTACAATTATATACCATTATCTAAGTCATTACGCATCACATTTGCAAGATCCAAGCCTGCAAAGATGTTGTCAGAGACCTGCTAGGATTTCTGGGTTTTCCAGATTCCTAGTCAGTTTCGAGTGACCACTTTGTGGCTCACAAATCTTATGGTTCTGTTCATTAAATGGTCGAAATCTAAGTTCATAAATGTAGTTATTGTGTCAAGGAACAACAACCAATCCACTGATCAACTTAAAAACACCATAACAGTACGATTTATGTCGGTCAAAGTAAGGGTCTCAGACTGTTATTGAGAAATTTGGGTTACCCAGATTTCGCCAAAAGCTGGTGGTCAACGAGGTTTTGACCGGGATTATCTTTGATCCTGCTATGGATCTGGTTGTACTAAGGACTTGAATATGTAGTGAACATGACAGGCTACACAGATCAAACAACAACTTGGCCAAAACACAAGTCAGACGCAAGATCAGAGGCTATCAAAATGCATGTCATACAAGATCTTGGTTTCTTGGTTACCCAGGAACCAGACTTCGTGAACGGTCAATGGGTTTTAACGAACAATAACTCTCGATCCAAGCATACACTGACTCTGATTCGAGTTTCAGAACAAAGACCAACTAACATACTACACGTTTAAAATTTAAAACAACACAAATCATTAACGTAGAAAGATCTAAGGCCTCTGACATTCGATTGTCAGGCCATATTTCTCCATTTTTCCAGACTTCTAAAAATGCTTGATTCGTGCATCTAAGTGTTATAGATCCATGATCTATCAACCTAGATCACTCAAAGACACCCTATTACACATATCTAACCAATCAATTACAACATCTAACAACACATCATAAGATTTTCGAAATTAGAGTTTTTATACCTTTCTATGCTTTGATACTTAAACTGACTTCTGATTCTGATCTTGTTAAGCTAGGGACTGATATTGGCTTAGTATATAACACTCTCTCACTCTAACTCCCGAATTTCTAGAGAGAGAGAGTCTTGGGAGTAAATGAGAATTAAAGTGACTATTTTCTCTCTCTTTAATTTATATAAAATTTGATTCATTGTATATGGCTAACAAGTTGTGGCGGATTTTGGACACATAACTAGGGCTAGGAGTAGGGTTTGTTCACCCACCCAATTTAGGGCTAGATCTACAAGCAACCAATTAAAGAATTGCTAAAAGGGTAAAATAGTCTTTTCCATGCAATTTTCATTCTAGAATTGTCATTTGATGAAACCCTTAGGGTTTAGGGTTTGGAACATTTAGGGTTTAGGGTTTAAACCCTTAGGTTTTAAAAATAATTTCTAAAATTTCCAAATTAGGTTTTCAAAATAGAAAATTAATATTTTTAAATTATAATTAGGATTTTCTAATTATATTAAAATTTCATAATCACCATTTAAATCTTGCTAATTTGGATTAACATTTCCTAATTAAAATCGCTAATTTAGCAATTAGGGTCAAAATTGTTCATTAAGGTTTATAACCCACGAATTAGGGTTTCTAATAGAAAAATAATTTTCCTAAATTAGAAATTAAATTTCGTAATTAGATTAATGTTTTCTAATTACTAATAACTTGAAAATTAGGATTAATATTTCCTAATTATCATTAAAACTATTTAAATTAACAATTAGGTTTTCCCTAATTATAAATAAGGATTTCCGAAACCGAAATTAGGATTTTCAGAACCGATTTTAGGGTTTCTTGTAATTCGCAAGAGCTTTCTAAACGAACGTTGACGTTCTTAATATATAATTAAGGTTTGTTACAGATATCGTTTATCTGGTCAACCCTTGACCCTTAACCACATACTGAACAAATAAACAATCATATACACAGAACATATTCACTTATTCCCTTAATCCTGAATAATTCACTTAAATCCTTCACAGAATTTTGAAATCCTCAAAATTCATTCTTTAAAATATCAAACGCATACACTAATTTTCTGTCTAGGTTCTAATTTTGAACCTTAAATCAATTAATAAACATTTTAAAAATATTTAAAATTCTCGGGTTGCCACAGATGGTCTAAGTGGTCTTCCTCCCTTCGAGACTTGACAATAATGTCATCCACATAGATTTATATCTCCTTGTGCATTAAGTCATGGAAAAGAGCCATCATGGATCACTGGTAGGTAGCCCCGACATTAATGAGGCCGAATGACAACCGTCTGTAGCAAAAGGTTCCCCAATGAGTGATGAATGCAGTTTTCTCACGATCATCTTCAACAACCATGATTTGATGGTACCCCGCAAAGCAATAAGCAAAGGACTACATGTCATATTTGAAAGTAGTATGCACACAAGCCAATCATGTTTGATGATAAAGCATATACTTTGTAACAATCTTATTCATTTATTAATAAAAAGTATTAATTTATTAAATGCTTTTAATTATCTAGATGATGTTATTTTATAATATATGATAAACCCATAGTTTTAAGCAATGCTTTTAAAATAATGATGATGATCATTCTATTTAGATCTAAATTCTTAGAAAGTTTAAAACTAAAATAGTTTCCAATCATTGGATTACTAAATTGGAGATTAATGAATCCGGATAGATTGATACATATGTTGCTTGTTCATTGGATGAGGATGATTGATCTCATGATCATTTGTGTGGAGACACTAAAGCATGTATGTTGGTGCTTATTAGAGAATATGTTCACTGAACGTGGCTTGCTAAGGAATACCTAATGGAGTTTTACTTGCCTGTCAATAGGAATTCATGTAGTGATAGTAGTACAAGTGATCCTTGGACTTGAGCTCATCATAGTATTTTGTGTATGATGAGTTATACTTTGGCTTATTCTTTAAGACCCTTAGGGTATATCAAAGGGTATGATTGGGTATAATAAATTGTACATGGAGATAATGTATGATCAATAAAGAATCTACCACTTCTAGTAAAAGAAGAGAAATGTCCTATGTGATTCGATAAATGACAACCCAGTGGTCCTTGGCCAAGGCAGAATAAAATTAGAAAGAAGTTTCTAATTTGCATTATTTGGAGTTGTGCATTTAAGAGTCGAAATACATATAATTAAATAAAATAAGACTTGACAATAATTCTATATCTTATATTTAATTGGGACATTGTATGGTAGAATGATTGAATTGTACGGTAACTATTTACTCAAAGGTTCTTTTTATGATTAATATTGAAATCTATATTATCTGGAAAGTCGTTGATCACTAGGGAGGCTTATCCCTATTGTAGAATAAATATTATTTATTTAAATAAATTAATAGTTTAATTTATTTATTTAAATAAGATTAGAAATGTTCTAATTGATTTATTCACAACCGATTTAATATGGAGAACCTAAAGAGTCTCACTATAAAAGGAAGAATAATTATTTACGAAGTTAATGGCATAATCGTAAAAATAAGTTAAGTATATTTAATTTAGTCTATGGTGATAGAATAAATTAAATAGCTTAATATTTATTATTTAATATTTTGAAAATATTAAATATAAATTAATAAGAGGAGTCTTATTATTATTATTATTATTATTATTATTATTATTATTATTATTATTATTATTATTATTATTATTATTATTATTATTATTATTTAATTCATAAAGGAGAATATTTTATGATCACTTACTTATTTTACAAAATTTGCACATTTCACCCATAACTAAAGTATTAAATCAAATCAACACCTTATTATTCAAAATAATATTTAGAGAAATTAAATCTTTATTCGTAAAAAGTTGGGGTCTTACAACCTCCCCTTCTTATAAAATTTCGTCCTCGAAATTGATGTACGTACCTGGTATGTCGAAAAGGTGAGGATATCTTGTTTTCATTTCAGATTCTAACTCCCAGGTCATTTCCTCAATATCGTGGTTTCTCCATAAAACTTTGACTTGCGGTATAACCTTTGAGCGTAGAATATGTTCCTTCCGTTGACTTGTTAATATTCTAACCTAATTGTTTTGATGATGACTTGATATTTTGTACTAATTTGTTTATTATGAAATTTCAGGAAGTTGATGAAAGGATCATTGTTGAAAAAATTGAAGATTTGAGTCCTAAGATTAATATGTAAGGTCATTGCAAATACATCATTTTTCAATACGAGGCTCTAGGACATTTTATGTGTGTAAAATGATTGAATATTTTGTGCATGATGTATATATTGCTAACTATTTTTATTGTCCAAATTTCATGTGGTTAGTTTTTATATTGCCATGCATGCTAAATCCTTGCAAATAAATATCAGGAAGGTGAAGGATTTATTGTAAAAATATTGCCTCCTCTTTTGATGCACATATCTCGGTAATAAATGGAAAGGCAATATATGTGGCGATAGAGTTCTAATTATTCTCTTACTCTAGTGTACATTTCTTGGAAATACAAGATCATGATTATCCTGGAGAGTTAGGTTTTGTTACACTTTCTAATAATTACAAAACTAACACTCCATTATCCTTTAAGTTTGAAAAGGCAGTGTGATATTTCTTATCATTTATTTTATGAGGCGGCAATTGTTATAGATTATGAGATTTACACATAATCTTTTATCTTAGTGGATTATCTTTGAAATAGTCTGCTTATATCTGTTATCCGAAGATTTACTAGATTACTTTCCAACGGAAATAAATTTGGAACGTTACTTATCTTTTTAAGAAATCTATTGGCAATGTAAATAATTTCTTATGCAACTGAACTTATGAGCAACGATAATAATTGGGCTATAAAAGAAGAACTGGTATAACAGTGATATACACAACACTTGAATTAATTCTCACACTCATATGCTTAAAAAGCTATTCTATTATTCTTGGTGCAATTCTTCAGCTACTGTGCAATTAATATTCAGATTATTTATCAGCTATTTTTTGAGCTTCATATTAGTGATATCTTTCTTACTATTCTTACTATTTGATCATTACATTCATTAGTTGAGCCGTGCATTGTTAAATTGCTTATTTACTTTGATCATTAGGCCTCTATATTTGTAATCTTATATTTTAGACTAAGTGTTGTCTAAAGGAATTTAATCCAAGTGGATTAAGGTTTGATTACAAACAGGTTCAAGGAAGCATAAGTGCTTAAGGGATGATGTGATGCCCCCAAATTTGGGTATCTTCCAACCCGACAGATGGTGTTACATAGTACTCACAACTGTACATTCATTCTATTGGAACAACATCAAAATGTGTGTATCAGTGACATTCTTATTACATTAATAATATTATTCCCGTTCCTAGGTTATGAAACCATTACATTCTTTGTGTTCATCATAATATAATACATTCCCTTACTAGTCTATTACAAGATAAACTAATCATACATCTTCGCCTTGCCTTTATCTCTACTGGAACCCTCGGTTCGCTTGACCTTAGCTGCAATCATATGATTCAAGCAAGAAGTGAGCATAACTAGCTCAACAAGTCTAACAATATATTATATAGATACCACTTCGAGAATCATATGATTATTCTTCAATAACTGAACAATAGTTATGAAGTACTATGAAACATTGAATAGCACTTCTCATCTCATAAAACAATTCCAAAGTACATGTTGTAGTTTAGAAATTCTGAGTAGGTCCATAGACCATGAACATTCTTTTTAGCTTTTATTCATGAAAAGGAAAACCCGACACTAAGTTTGTAATTCTGACATATCTTACAAACACTTCTAGGTGATCAACCTATAGTACTCTATGTTAATCAACACTACATCCGTTAAACGCAATTACATTTAAGTTTTGGCAACCTCACATGCCCATTGAATAATCGATGTAAAATACATTTGTTTATTCATACTCAGGTTTACCTTGAATCCGTAACAAACAATTTGGTGTAGGATAGCATTATCAATTCTATATTGAAAGACTTGTAAAGAAATCAATCAATCTTTCACGATTAGTCTAGCCGAGTTAAAACTAGCATCGACCCTTTCTTTAAAACCATTCATGCATCTCATAACTTGAATCACTGAAAACCTGGCTAACACGAAGGTTAGACAAGCGATAAGAAAACTTGCCTTGAGCGTCTGCTACAGTAAAATTACTTTTCCTTTGAGTCTTTACGGTCTCTACAACACATAACCACATAATATACCACATTAGGTCATGAATGAACACACATGTTTCCTAATGAATCTTACCATTCTTCTCAATCTAATCATGTATTAGATTTGTTATAATTGGTTCCGGCTTGCCGTTGTAATTTACATCGTTCTTACCAACTTCTTTCTCTTCTATGTCTTAAGTGGATTTACTTCATTAACACCACTCGTTTTGAGTTAATCATCATTCCTCACGGTTTACTAATGTTCTTACATTATTAATCGAAACTCGATTATCATTAGTTAAGTACACTTATTGCATACCGTTCACATTCACGTAATATTCAATAACTTTTAGTTGTAACTCTCAACGTTATTGTCATCATCAAAGATGCTACATTAAGTTAATTAATTCATTATCAATCAACTATCTTTCATTTCATATTCTTAATCGTACTTATTTCATTAACAAAACTTGCTTCAAGTATTTATCTGCCCTTACGGCTTATTATCGTTCATCGTTTCATTATTAATAACTTACGTTCAATCGACTTACCTCCAACCTTTAGTGTTATACTTAAGGTTATAACATCCTAAATGATGTTGATTAAGGATTTAATTCATTCTTCATTCACCTCTCCTTCACTTTATATTCAAAATCTTTCTTCTCTATCTACCTTCTAATGCTGGCGCTGCGGTGCTAGCTTCCCTTCTCCATGCCACGTTGCGGAGCCACACTTCAGTGGCTAAGGACCGGATTCGGCGCTGCGGAGCGAGTCTTAGCGTTACATGTCACGCTGCAGCGCGAAACTCCAATAGGTCATTGCATTTTCTCGGCGCTGCTCGGCGCTGCAGCGCCACCTATTTGCCTTGGGCTGGCGTCGCGGTGCCAGCTCTGTGCACCAGATAATTTGACAGTTTTGTTTACACAAAGAACTTCTCGGACTCCAAATTTGATCATTTGAAGTCCGAATTGGCTCGTTCAAGAGCCATTATTTCATAAATCACATACTCTACGCGTTCATGCAAGAATTTTACATTTCTAACTTTGTTAACTAAAAATTCACCTATGAGATCATTTTTAACGAAAACGATAAATATTCGTGAACGTTTAACGCTCGTTTCTTCGTTCTAAGTCGGAATTCGGTCATTTTTTAGTCCGTAACTCTATAATGCCAAATAAGACTTGTACCCATTGAAGACCAACGTTTCTGAGCTCAATAACAAAATTCGACTTCCATTCTGAGAATTTCATGAATTCGACGATTATCGTCCAAACTCGTGAATTCCGCCTTAATTTCGTTACTTACGATTTTTAAACCGTTTCAAATGGATTCAATCCATCATACTAACATCTTAACATGCATATTTCATTAACTTATATACATGATAAGTTATTACTTGTTCTTCACGAGTTTATTATGATTTCATTTCTCATGATTTATCATGGCTTCAATCTTTTAACCATCATCCTTCTTCTTATCATACAAACTTCATTATTATTAACATATGACAAGTTCTTACAAGTTCTTCCTTGTTTCATAACTTACATATGAACGAAGTGCTTATTCACGGCTTATTAAGACTTAAGTCCTTTGATTAATCATTCCTACTTCTTCTTAGCATACATGTTCTACCACTACTCACTTCTCTAACAATTGAAGAGAAAGAGAATCATGGTTTAGGTTCTTACCCTTGAAGATCACTTGATTAAGTTTTGTTCTTCTTTTGCTTCTTGAATTGCAAAGTATAACTTTCTAGCTTTTCTAGCTTCTTCTCTCTAACCAATAAGCACTTATAATGTTGGATGAAATGAAACAACCAACAAATGAGCTAGCATCCTTCTTATTTATAGAAATCTCAAAGTGAGGGCTTAATAGTCAATAAGCCATCCACCTCCTAGGTATTCCAAGTCTTCTAGCTTTACTAGATTTTTGAAATTTATTGACTTCGTGCTGATGTTTGCACTTCTATTTTCTTGAAAAACATTGGATCAAATGATGGAACCAATGACTTTTAAAAATAATACTGTTATTCGTATGTCTATGCTAATTATTTCAGCTAGAAAAAAATGATTTAAAAATATCAAAATATATTTAGTTTCTCCGTAGTCAGTAAAGCATCACTAAATATGATGCTGATATGACAAACGAGAAAGTCATCAATGCAATTGAACCTGGTGTTGGATGTGATCATAGGATCGTCAGCCCACTATGGTATGATGTAGCATGACAAAGTTATATAATGACTGAATCCTCAACGAACCATTAAAATAGTACGGTATCTTGACCATCATAAAAAAATGATTTTTGGTTTTCTTTTAACTAAGAAAGATATGCTACATGAATTGGCTAAAACTATTTCGATTGATGTCCGAGTTGTTGTTAGAAGTCTATGCTATTTGATTCAGCTAGACAAATATTGAAAGATGTTTATGCAGTTCAAGCGTTTCTTGAGAAATTATGCCAAACCAAATTATTTTGGTACGGATTCAGATGTTGAAAAGCTGAGGTGAACAACCCTTTTATAGGGGATTATATTATGCAAAAGCGTTAAAATGTTTGTGCATAAAACATTATATGAAGGGTTGATTTTCTTGAGTACGAGAAAAAATGTCCATATAGTCTTATGACTGTTAAAGGTTCAAGTCGAGATACTTGATAACCTGGGGACGTAGTTCAAGGTCTTGTGACCCCTCAACATGATTCGAGAATCTTTTAAATTCCTGAGTTATTCATACTGCTTCCCAATTATTGAGCAATTATGGAAGATTCTTGTTATTCTAAAAGGTGAATGTGGTAAGGATGATATTCCTTAGAAAGAAGTAAGTCGTAGAATGCGACACTAAGTGATGAATATATTGAATAAGTGAGAAAAGAAATTTTAAAATGAGAAGGAGATGAGTTATCAAAGAATAATGTAAAACTTTTAACAGAAAAGTTAATAATTGTAGAAATATCTTTGTGGAAAGAAAGTGGTTATAGAACCCAATGAATGAATAAGGTATTAACATAAAATCTATTTTGATAGATTGAATGAATAAAGATTAATAGACAAAATTTCGAGGATGAAATTCTTAGAAGAAAGGGTGAATGTAATATCCTGAGTGTTTCTGATAACGATCCTTAGAAAAGGAAATGAATGTGTTAAAGAATATATAATACTAAAAATATAACTGAGTTCAAGTGAAAATCATGAAATAAAACCTAGAATTTGTTGAAGAAATGAATTTAGTAAGAAATATAAAACCATATTAAGGTAATATGTTGAAGATATTCAACGATAAATTTTGAAAAGAGATTTGGTGAAAACCGAGAAAGGGAGGTTTCTTCGATTCCGAGGACGAAATCGTTATAAGGAGTGAAGGATGTGACAATCCGAATTTTTATAAGTTATTAAAATAAGAATTTAATAATTAAAATTCTAATTATGAGGTGTATATATTTTAAATTATGTGATTTAGTGTGAAGAGAATTATGTATTCATATGTTGGAGAATGTGAGATTTAATAGTTAATTAAACTATTAAAGAAATTAAATAATATTAGTTAATTTAATTAAGTTGAAATTATTTTATGAGATAATATAATTTTAATTGTTATGCCTTGTGGGCAATAAAAATTATTATGAGTTAAGTTTCATAAATAGTGTGAATAATTCACTTAATTAAAATAGTGAATTAATATAAGTATAATTGATTTAATAAAGTGAGAAGGTAATATATTGAATAAAAATGTAAATATTAGTATAATCCGAGTAAAATATTTATTAAGTATATTAAATATTTTAATTGAAAACTTTATGGAATAAAATGAATATTTATGGCATTAAATAAATATTTGATGAAAATTGTTATGGGATAGTTTATTTAAGTGTGATAAAATAGATGAGATTTGTACGATTTTATTACGTTTGTATAATGGTGATACTATAATTTAATTAAATAATTAAATTAGAGGAGTGAGAATTTGTTAAATAATGTTAAGATTATAATGGTTGAATAAAAATTATAATTTTACCTATAAGGTTAATTTTATTTCTTAAAGAATTAAAGGTACATAATTTAGCTTATATTTCTAGTTTATGTATTCTTAAGTTTCTTTTAAAATTGGGGTTTTGGTTAATGAATTGTGGGTTATGATGTTATATATGTTACTAGATTTTATAATTTCATAATGGTCATCTAAAAACGATTTTTCAGAAATCAAATTCATGTATTTATGCTAAAGAAGAGGAATTATGATTTTGATGGTAATGTGTGTTTTAGTGTACTTTGAGACTAAAAGTGATGATAAATTCGTGATTGAAACTTTAAATTGATGGATGATTGCTGTTCTCCTCTATAAAACAAAAACAACACAACTTGAACGGATCGAATTGGTTACGAAACGAATTTGTGATGAATGAATACACTTAGCATGTTAAAAATAAGAAAAATTAGTATAAACCAATTAGAATTAGTATAAACCAAGTCTCACATCGACTAAATTGAGAACTTGACCCCTTTTCTAAACTTATAAATAGAAGGGATTGGCCTTTGTTTCATTCACCAACAATAAGGCCTCAAATTTTGAGAAAGACTTTGTTGTGGGATGACTTTTTATAAAGATCTCCTTAGTTAAATCTTGGCCGAGTACATATTTAGTTTTTTGGAACTCGTATTTTTGAGTATGTTTCTTATTTAATTTTCGGTAATGTTATTATTTTAAATATTGTATTTAGTTTGTTAGATAAAGTTTGAATTTTGAAAGTTTAGTTAGCTTTGATGTAAATTTAGATTATGTTTCTTTATAATAAATCAAGTTTTGATCCTTGTATATGTAATATGGCATTAGAAAAGGGTTTGAATCAAGAAATGCAAAAGTTAGTTTTGTTAGTAAACTAGTTAGTTTACTATGTTTATTTTGGCTTAGAATTGATTATGTAAACGAGTTCTAATGATTGTAATTAGAGATATGGAGCCGAGACCTAAGACGTGTCTAATTATGTTAAATAGGACTTATTTGTAAAGAAAGTTGTGTTGGAACGAGTCGAGGCGAGTTTTGGATGTCAAAACGAGAAGTCCGAAAAACTAGTGGACTACTGATCTAAAAATAAAAATTTTGGGTTAGCTATATTGTTTAGAAAATTCTGGGCTTTTGGTATGTTATAGTACACTGAATAAGCTTTCCATAGACTTTAGAACGGATTAATTCCGACTTCCGAGCAAAGAGTTATGACCATTCAAAGTAGTCGCGTCAAAACTGTCTAACCAACTCGGGGCAGTCACATTGAACTAATTTTCTGGAATTCTGTGTTTAGAATTTGGAAAAGGTCAAGAATAAGAGTTGTAGTCCCGGAAGTTAGCTTCGCGTGGGCTCAAGAATCGCTCAAAAATGTTTTTAAACGGAAACATTATGACTGTTTTAGCGAGAAAGGGTAAAGCTGGGAAAGAATGAAAAACAATTTTGAATGCCCCTTTTTAAACACTATTTTAGACTGTCTATCTTATCCGAAATAGGTGTCTAATAACATTTAAAAATAGGTTAATATGATGTTTACAGCATATCCAAAGTTGGATGTCATCGGACTTATGAGATATAGAGTAAAGTTTATATTACAGCTACTATGTGTTGCTATGTAACTAATAGTTGATGTGTATAATTATATAATTATGTAGGACACGTGAAGTGCAGATAACTGTAAGCTGTTAAACTATTATTAGTAAACAACGATCATGGCAAGTCTTTTAGTTCCTATTTGCTATGTGAATTTGATGATGAACTATTTGAAATCTTTATTGTAAATAGCATGATATGTTATATTAATGTTGAAAGTATGGAATGTTAAAGTCAATTTATGACTACGTTGATTGAGTAATAAATGTCGATTGAGTAAGGAACTCAATCTTTATACTAGTTATATGAACTACAACATGTAAGTTATGTTAGTCCAATGTTTATGAGATATATCGAGCATGTTATTATGTGCTATGTGATGCATGAAAACTGTTAGGTTTTGCTGGGCCGTCGAGCTCAACCTTGCACATAACTACTTTTGCAGGTTAAAGATTTAAGGTAAAGTTATATGCTACTTGAAAGATATGAATCAGATGTGATACTTGAAGATTTATATACTTTGGCTGAGTTATTAATATTTGAACCATGTTTAAGGTTTCGTATAATGTATTGATGTTGAATTGTAATATCGTTTTGCGATGTAAACTTTTGTAGTATTAAAATAATTCTGAGACAATTAGATGTAAAGGTTGAAAGTTTTGGGAACGAGAATAGTTTATAATAGAAAATTTTAATTATTCCATAAATTTTAGTGGTTATATTATCATTTAATGATATAAAATTAGAGGTTAAATGTATTGTTAACGACTAAAGTCGATAATTGAATTGTATGGATTTCGGGGTCGTTACAATGGCGCTTGTAGAGATAAAGGAGTTAATGGTTTAATTACAATAATTATTAGATAATAAGTACATTCAACCGAGTGTGTCTCTGTGGGGAGCACTGGTATTGTTTGTAAAGAAGAAGGATGGATCGTTACGACTCTGTATCGACTATCGTGAGTTGAACAAGATGACGGTTAAGAATAAATATCCATTGCCCAGGATTGATGATATATTTGATCAATTGAAAGGGGCAAAGTATTTTTCAAATATGTGGATCTAGCAAAGGTGGAGGTAGTTAATAATTGGAAACAACCGAAAACACCAACCGAGGTCTGGAGTTTTCTGGGGATAGCGGGATACTATCGAAGGTTTAATTAGGACTTTTCTAAAATAGATACACCGTTGACGAATTTGACAAGGAAGTCTGTAAAGTATGTGTGGACTGAAAAATATGAGAATAGTTTTCAAGAACTAAAAAGGAGATTAAGTGAGGCACATGCATTATCTTTACCAGATGATGAAAGTAGTACGCACATAAGCCAATCATGATTGATGATAAAGCATATACTTTCTAACAATCTTATTCATTTATTAATAAAAAATATTAATTTATTAAAGGCTTATAATTATCTACATGATGCTGTTTTATAATATGTGATAAACTCATAGTTTTAAGCAATGATTTTACAATAATGATGATGATCATTCTAATGAGATCTAAATTCTCAGAAAGCTTAAAACTAAAATAGTTCCCAATCGTTGGATTACTAAATTGGGGATTAGTGAATCCGGATAGATTGGTGCATACGTTGCTTGCTCATTGGATGAGGATGATTGATCTCATGATCATTTGTATGAAGACACTAAAGCAAGTATGTAGGTGCTTATTAGAGAATAAGTTCACTGAACGTGGCTTTATAAGGAATACCTAATGGAGTTTTACTTGCCTGTCAATAGGAATTCATGTAGTGATAGTAGTACAAGTGATCCTTGGACTTGAAATCATCATAATATCTTGTGTATGATGGGTTATACTTTGACTTATTCCTTAAGACCCTTAGGGTATATCAAAGGGTATGTTTGGGTATAATAAGTTGTACATAGAGATAATGTATGATCAATAAAGAATCTACTGCTTCTAGTAAAAGAAGAAAAATGTCATATGTGAATCGATAAATGACAACCCAGCAGTCCTTGACCAAGGCAGAATAAAATTAGAAATGAGTTTTTAATTTGCATTATTTGGTGTTGTACATTTAAGGATTGAAATACATATAATTAAATAAAATAAGACTTGACAGTAATTCCATGTCTTATATTTAATTGGGACATTGTATGGTGGAAGGATTGAATTGTACGGTAACTATTTACTCAAAGGCTCTTTTATGATTAATGTTGAAATCTATATTATCTGAAAAGTCGTTGATCGCTAGGGAGGCTTATCCCTATTATAGAATAAATATTATTTATTTAAATAAATTAATAGTTTAATTTATTTATTTAAATAAGATTACAATTGTTCTAATTGATTTATTCATAACCGGTTTAATATGGAGAACCTAAAGGGTCACACCATAAAAGGAAGAATAATTATTTAAGAAGTTAATGGCATAATCGTAATAATAAGTTAAGTATATTTAATTTAATCTATGGTGATAGAATAAATTAAATAGCTTAATATTTATTATTTAATATTTTGGAAATATTATATATAAATTAATAAGAGGAGTCTTATTATTATTATTATTATTATTATTATTATTATTATTATTATTATTATTTAATTCCTAAAGGAGTTTGAGAATTAATTAATAAAAGTACTCTCATATATTCCTAATAAGATTATGAGGTTAAATTAATTAAAAGAGTTTAATTAATTATTCCTAATAAGATTGGGAGCCTAATTAATTAAATGAATTTAAT
Organism: Panax notoginseng; assembly: GCA_016801055.1. NCBI lineage: Eukaryota > Viridiplantae > Streptophyta > Magnoliopsida > Apiales > Araliaceae > Panax > Panax notoginseng. The sequence goes on along the minus strand of CM029014.1, from coordinate 63,851,280 downwards.
TAATTAAAATAAAACTCAATTCCTTAATTGTTAATGAGGGTTACTCACATCTATAAATAAGAGGAGTCTTATTATGGGTATGTGTTGAGACTTTCACAACACAAAAATAGACGTGATTCCAATTGTTGGATAGTACACCTTTTTTCTATAAAGATAGAAAACCAGGGTTTTGTCAAATTTCCATATTCTTGAATCTTTCTTCTTTCTTGGTGGATCGCCTCTAGAGGCCAAACACTTGGGTGACTAACGTTGATCAAAGGAAGGAACCAAACCCCGATGGATTCAAGTTGAACGTGAAAGGATTTGGAGGTGAACTTGTACCTGAGGAAGCTCGGATCTTCGAGGGTATGATTCTTGTTCTTTATCTTTTCATTTAATAATAATTGTGCATAAAGGATGATCCGGGTATATGGTTTGTAAAATTTTAAAACTCTGATTTTCCATGCTTTCGCTTATTTTACGCAATTTAATTGCGTTCATGAATATTACAAATCTAACAGTGGCATCAGAGCCAAACCTTTATGCAAATTATTTATTGTTTCAAATTTGATATGTATATTGATGTGTTTAGAACAATTTAATTGGGCATAATTTATTGTATAAAATTTATTATATATAAAAAAAAGGACCGAAATCAATTTTTGGCAAAGCCTGTTTTTGAAACACGGTACTATGATTCGCAGCTGCCTTACTGTTTATATAAAGTCGTTACTATATATATATATATATATATATATATATATATATATATATATATATATATATATATATATATATATATATATATATATATATATATATAATCGTCACTCCTGTTAATATATATAGAAGTTATGATCTTTTAAAAAATATCACGTGTAACTTTTTTTAAAAAAAATCACCTGTAACATCTTATATATATATATATATATATATATATATATATATATATATATATATATAATATTCTTAATTATTTTATAATTAAAATAAAAGTTTATTTTAATCTTAAAATAAAAGGTTTATTTTAATTTTAAAATTAAATTTCATGCTAACTAATTAAAGTTGGAATTAGATTCCATGATAACTAATTAGAGTTGAAATTGGATTCCATGTTTCCTTAAATAAAGGAGTTTATTTAGATATGAAATAAGATTTCATATTATTCAAAAATAAAGGAGTTTATTTCTGAATAGGAAAGGAAATCTGTGTTTCCTTAAATAAAAGAGTTTATTTAGATATGAAATAAGATTTCATATTATTCAAAATAAAAGAGTTTATTTGTGAATAGATAAGAGAATATGTGTTTCCTTAAATAAAGGAGTTTTTTTATTACTTGGAATTGGATTCAATAATTAATTAAAATAAAGGAGTTTATTTTGATTAAAGATTTTGATTAAAATAAAATAGTTTATTTTATTCAAAATTGGATAAATTAAAATAAAAGAAGTTTATTTTGATTTAAATTTGGATTAAAATAAATGAGTTTATTTTGATTCAAAATTAGATTTTATGCTAACTAAATTTGCCCATTAAATGATATCAATATATATATTGAATGTTTATTATTCATGAGATGAATGTTATTTATTGATGCATATGGTGATGTGTATGATAATAAATGAGATTGATTATGGACTATTGACCAATGTGATTGAATTTTATTTTAGTTGGATGCATGAATGTATGGATTTTATTAAATGGGGTCTGCGTACCTTGTCTTCTCTAAATTTTTCTTAATATAAATTCTATCTACCTCCTATGTACTTCCCATTGACAGCTGATCAATGTTTCTATTTATTTTAAATAGTTTTGTAATAGGAATAGTTAGAATTAATTTTTGAAAAATTAGAGATTAAGGAGCAAGGAGCGCATGAAGACCCGTTTGTAATGGAGCCCGGGTTTAAATGTAATAGTTATATTTAAATATTAATTCTTGCACCCCTCGGGTTTGATCTTTTGGTTCACTTGGTGGCTCTAGTGAACTAAACTAGAATAAAAGTCCATAATCAATCCGGATAGAATATAGTATTCTACATGTGCATGCTTATATTATATATATATATATATATATATATATGTGTGTGTGTGTGTGTGTGTGTGTGTGTGTGTGTGTGTGTGTGTGTGTGTGTGTATGTGCATGCGCGCTAAACAAGATGAGACAAATTAATAACAAACCCCTCAAAATTTTTTTTATATTAAGTCCTAAGCGTTTAAAGATATTTGGAATATCGAACGTCGCCTTCTAGCATGATAAAAAATAATAGAGTATCAATTAATTATTATAAGTTTGTTGCGTCACCACAAGGCTTATCTTAATTCTTTGAGATGTTAATTGCATCACAGTTGATGCTTATAAAGAAAATTGAACAATGTTATTTTGTTGTGTCACCACAAGAATAATATTTTTCTTTTTTGAATATATGGAGTGCTAGGTTAGACTTAACTTAGATAATTTTGATTCGGATGTGCCACCACTTGATCAAATTAATCTAAGAGACAAAATATAAGGAGTTGCATAGTTGATGTAATTGACAAGAGTTGTCTACCTATTTATTTATATATAATTTTTTGTGTCACCACAAGGCTATATACATTTGAAATGGGATCCTTATTCTCACTACCAAATCTTTAATTAGATTTTGCCGAACTATATAAATGAGGGTAATATAGTTTGAAGAAAATAGTGGGAGATACCAATTTAAAACAAGACCTAATTTATTTTGGTAATTAATAAAAGAATGTATACTTAAATGTTGTTAGGAACACATTCATTTATAGAATTTTACAATGTCTAAATTACTATCACTGCGGAACATATTAGATGTTATTTAACCGGACCAAATTAAACGGATTGGTTAAGGAATTTAAGAATAGTTCTCACAGCTGGAAATCTATCTCATGTCCTTAATACGCTTATCCCTACAATGGTTGCAGACAGTGCCTCTGAGGAAGAGATTGCTACTTTTTGAAAGTGGCAAGACGATGCACAGTTGGCTCAATGAATCATGCTCGCATCCATGAGTAACGAGCTTCAGCGTTAGCATAAAATTATGGATGATCCTACTATATTCCTTCATACCAAGTAGTTGATGGTAAGGAAAATAGGATTGATAGATATCAGATATCTAAAGAGCTCTTTCGATCTAGAATGACCGATGACACTACAATACAGATAAAAGTCCTTAACATTATCAATTTGATTGATCAATTAGGACAACAAATTTTTTTATGGATGAAGAGTTGAGCCAAGATTTGATCTTGCACTCACTCCCGGACTCCTTTCACAATTGTTGTGAATATTTCATATGAACAAGTTAGATATCAGCCTCGCTGATTAGCTTAACATGTTGAAAAATGTTGAGAGTCGCTTTCTAACTAAGAAATACCAAGTCTTACTGGTACAGGTCAAAGGATCTTCTAAAAAGAAGAACGATTCAAAGAAGGTAAATAGAAAGGCAAGAACAAAGGATAATAAGAACAAAACTGATACGGATAGCAAAGGAGTTTGCTTCCACTACAATAAGCCTGGACACTGAAAAAAAACTGTAAGAAACATCTTGCAGAGCTAACCAGAAGAAGCTTAGTGAAGTTTCGGTTACAAATATAATTTTGTTAATGATTTAAAATAATTTTTTTTAAGTCAAGGTTCTACTTGGGTATTGTATACCGACTTTGGTTATCATAAATGTTGATTTATGAAGGGACCAAGCAGAAGTAGAAAGCTAAACAAAGATAACTAATCCTATGTGTGGGAAATGAAGCAAAGGTTGCTGCATTAGCCATATAAATTTATAGTTTAGCATTGCCTACGGGTAAATCTATTAAGTCAATAAGTTGTTATTATATTCTAGTTCTCGTTAGAAATTTTATTTCCATTTTGTTGTTGGACAATGAAATCTTTGGTATTATGTTTAAGAACAATTGTCGTTCTATTTATAATAATAATGTTTTGTATAGAACTGAAATATTACTTAATGGATTTTGTATACGACTTATGTGAAAAATTATTTTGCAAATTGAACAAACTAGTATAAGAAAAGGAGATGATCATTCAAAGAGTTGAATGTGTGTATTTACAGAAATACAAGTATGAATTATTTGAAAGGTTCAAAGAATTCAGAAGTGAAACAAATTGGTAAAGTATTAAGATTCTTTGATCAAATCAAGGAAGGAATACTTGTGTAATGAGTTTCTAGATCATCTTAAATGGTTTTCTCACAACGGACGCCTCCTGATACACAATAAATTATTGATGTATCTGAAAGGAAAAATCGTACCTTGTTGGATATGGTGCGATCTATAATGATTTTACCGACATTCCAGTATCTTTCTGGGATAATGTCCTAGAAATGGCTGCATATGTACGAAAAAGTAACCTCAAAATTTGTCCCTAAGACTCCATAAAAGTTATGGATAGGGAGAATTCCTAATCTTAAGTATGTTAAGATAAGGGGTTGTTCAACTTATGTGAAAAGGTTTCAAAGGATAAGCTTGGTATAAAATTTGACCAGTACAAATTTGTAGGACATCCTAAAGTAACTTTAGAGTATATGTTCTATAATCTTACTTAGAAAAAGGTGTTTATTGCGAAACACACTACCTTCTAAGATAAAGGTGTTTATCAATGAAGGAGCTAGTGGGAGGATAATAGATCTTGAAAAGTTCAAGAACCACAAATCACTATAAGTCAAATAAGAGAGACCTATAGATATACCTATTGTACCATAACCGAATTATAAATCTGGAATAGTACCGAAGATACCTGAGAGGTATGGATTCATCATGGATGATGATGATGAGGTACACATCATAAAGATGATGATCCAGTTACATACGATGAGGTAAGAGTTGTAGACACTCAGAGAAATGGATTGAAGCAAGCTTCTCAAAAATGGAATATTAGTTTTGATGAAACAAATCAAAAGAGTTTGATTTTATCAAAAACAAGAATGAACCTAGTATGTAAAAAAGGGTCACTGGGAGCGTCGTGACATTTCTAGTATTATATGTTGATATATTACGGATAAAGAATGATATACCAATGCTATAATCAGTAAAGATAAAGTTGTCTAAACATTTCTCCATGAATGATTTGGGAAGAGTATCTTAATTGGGGATACAAATCTATAAAGATAGATTCAAGAGGATGCTCGACTTAACCCATGGAACTTATATTCATTTGATGCTAAAGTCGTTTAGCATGGAAAACTCCATGGGATGTCTCATGTTGATGAGCCCTGGAGTGTATCTCTCTTAATAGTCCCCATAGACTCATAAAAGAGAGATCACATGAGTAATTATCATGTATGCAATGAAATGTACGAGACCTGATGTTGATTAGTCATATTCTGCAGAAGATCAGTGTAAGACAGTGAAACACATCTTAAAGTAATTAACCGACACTAAGGATGTGATCATGTTTATGGTGGGTCTAAATTAAAACTAGAGGACTTAACAGACTCAAGTTTTTCAGACAGACAAAGATGACGAAAAATCCACTTTAAGGTAAAGGTTACCTTGAACAATGGTTTGGTGAATTGAAAAGGTTCCAAACAGTAAAGAGTTGCTGGTTTAGTGATAAAGACAAAGTATATAGCTATAAATGAAGCTGCAAGTTGATTGTTTGGATGAAAAGTTCATTACAGAACTAAGAATAGTTCCTAAGTCTTATCTTAGATCTAAACATGTGTTGTGGCACTTTCATTTGATTATAGGAATCATTGAAAGATGGAAAATCACTATAGAGATAGTGGACTCTCAAGACCAACATTACATATCCATTAACTAAAGCTTATCCAACAACAGGATAATCGTCACTTAGAGAAGAAGGGTATGAGATACCATGGCAATTGGCTTTAGTGCAAGTGGGAGATTGAAAGTAGTATGTACACAAGCCAATCATGATTGATGATAAAGCATATACTTTGTAACAATCTTATTCATTTATTAATAAAAAGTACAAATTTATTAAAGGCTTATAATTATCTACATGATGCTGTTTTATAATATGCGATAAACCCATAGCTTTAAGCAATGATTTTAGAATAATGATGATGATCATTCTAATGAGATCTAAATTCTTAGAAAGCTTAAAACTAAAATAGTTCCCAATCGTTGGATTACTAAATTGGAGATTAGTGAATCCGGATAGATTGGTACATACGTTGCTTGCTCATTGGATGAGGATGATTGATCTCATGATCATTTGTGTGGAGACACTAAAGCAAGTATGTAGGTGCTTATTAGAGAATAAGTTCACTGAACGTGGCTTTACAAGGAATACCTAATGGAGTTTTACTTGTCTGTCAATAGGAATTCCTGTAGTGATAGTAGTACAAGTGATCCTTGGACTTGAGATCATCATAGTATCTTGTGTATGATGAGTTATACTTTGACTTATTCCTTAAGACCCTTAAGGTATATCAAAGGGTATGTTTGGGTATAATAAGTTGTACATAGAGATAATGTATGGTCAATAAAGAATCTACTGCTTCTAGTAAAAGAAGAAAAATGTCCTATGTGATTCGATAAATGACAATCCAGTAGTCCTTGGCCAAGGCAGAATGAAATTAGAAAGGAGTTTTTAATTTACATTATTTGGTGTTGTACATTTAAGGATCGAAATACATATAATTAAATAAAATAAGACTTGACAGTAATTCCATGTCTTATATTTAATTGGGACATTTTATGGTGGAAGGATTGAATTGTACGATAACTATTTACTCAAAGGTTCTTTTATAATTAATATTGAAATCTATATTATCTGGAAAGTTGTTGATCGCTAGGGAGGCTTATCCCTATTGTAGAATAAATATTATTTATTTAAATAAATTAATAGTTTAATTTATTTATTTAAATAAGATTAGAATTGTTCTAATTGATTTATTCACAACTAGTTTAATATGGAGAACCTAAAGGGTCACACCATAAAAGGAAGAATAATTATTTAAGAAGTTAATGACATAATCGTAATAATAAGTTAAGTATATTTAATTTAATCTATGGTGATAGAATAAATTAAATAGCTTAATATTTAGTATTTAATATTTTGAAAATATTAAATATAAATTAATAAGAGGAGTCTTATAATTATTATTACTGTTATTATTATTTAATTACTAAAGAAGTTTGGGAATCAATTAATAAAATTACTCTCATATATTCCTAATAAGATTAGGAGGTTAAATTAATTAAAAGAGTTTAATTAATTATTCCTAATAAGTTTGGTAGCCTAATTAATTAAAAGAATTTAATTAATTAAAATAAAACCCAATTCCTTAATTGTTAAGGAGGGTTGCCCACATCTATAAATAAGTGGAGTCTTATTATGGGTATGTGTTGAGACTTTCACAACACAAAAATAGACGTGATTTCAATTGTTGGGGAGTACACATTTTTCTATAGAGATAGAAAACTAGGATTTTGTCAAATACTCATCTTCTTGAATCTTTCTTCTTCCTTGCGGGATCACCTCTAGAGGCCAAACACTTGGGTGGCTAACGTTGATCAAAGGAAGGAACCAAACCCGGTGGATTCAAGTTGAACGCGAAAGGATTTGGAGGTGAACTTGTACTTGAGGAAGCTTGGATCTTCAAGGGTATGATTCTTGTTCTTTATCTTTTCGTTTAATTAATAATTATGCATAAAGGATGATCCGGGTATATGATTTGTAAAATTTTAAAACTCTGATTTTGCATGCTTCTGCTTATTTTACGCATTTTGATTGCGTTCATGAATATTACAAATCTAACAGAAGATACGGGAAATTTTGTAGTTTATAGCGATGCTTCGCATAGAGGACTGGGTTGCATGGTCATGCGGCATGGCTAGGTCATTGCGTATGCATCACACCACTTAAAGGATTATGAGAAGGTCTATCCTACTCATGACCTAGAATTGACAGTTGTAGCTTTTGCATTAAAAATATGGAGACACTATCTATACGAGGAGAAGTGTGAGATATACACGAACCATAAAAGTCTGAAATATATCTTCACACAGAAGGAGTTGAACATGAGGCAAAGAAGGTTGTTAGAATTGATAAAAGATTACGACTATGATATCTTATATCATCCTGGGAAAGCAAACATAGTGGCCAATGCATTAAGTAGGAAGGGTAGGGAAAAGCTATCAATGTTAACGACTAAGAATTAGTTAATAATAGAGATGACAATAATGGAGCTAGAAGTTAAATTACCGAGTGAATTGGTAGAGATGTTATTCATAATGGAGACTCAACCAACGACAGTGGAACGAGTTAAGGAAGTACAACTAAGTAATGAGGAGGGCAAACGAATAAAGAAGAAAATAGAGGATGTGACGAACGAGAATTTTGTAAATTAATATTAAATATTTATTGAATTAAATAAATATTTTTCAAGGATTTAATTATTAGATTTAATAATTAATTGATGCAATTGTGGTAGATTAATTTAATTATATGTGTTACATTTATTAAATTAATGTAGAGAATTTTTAATATTCAAAGTATGTGATTATGTGAGCTTATTGAATTAAATTAATTATTTAATTAAGCATGATGTTACTTTAATTAATTTAATTATTAATTAGAGATTTAATAAATTATTATTATTTATTAAAGAGATAATTAATATTGTGACTACGTGAATTTATGAGAAATTATTATATTTTATTTAAAGTAAATTAAATTAAATATTAGATTTATCTTATAAGAGTGTGACATTAATTAAACTATATTATAAAGCTCTATTAAATTAAATAGTTTTGAATTAATTTGCTAGCCAAACATGGCACTATGGGAAGTTGATGGCAGTTACCCATGACTGGGTAACTGACCACCAATGCGTCAGTTGATTTCTATATTATACGCCTTCCTTTCCTTTTGTTTCAATTTTTTTCTTCTAAGTCTAATATTAAGCAGAGAGAGTTGAGAAAATTAGAGTAAAGTGTAGGAGAAACTCTGTGGTTGAGACATGGAGGAAGTTATTATCTTTACATTCTACGCTTGGGTAATCTTCTCAAACCTAATTTCTATTTTACGTCATTTAGTTGTTATAAAATGGCTTTCAAAGTTTGGTTTAACATCTGTAATTGGGATAGGAATAATGATTATGGGTTTTGTTTATGTTATGGCATATCAAATCGTATTTTAATTATATATTGTTGCAAACCATAACATCAGTATTGTGAAAACATGTCGTACATATGTTATTTCAAAATAAACAGAGTACGTGATATGGCCATATGACCATATATGTGATAATTGATATATTGATTATATATTATCCCTAAAATTTACACTCTTATATTATTGAGCATGTTAATACGAAGAGATCAAGCCTTAAACGAATGGATTCGGTGTTATAACGAATTTGTACGGCTAAATTATGTGTTTTGTTCAAAAACTTCAAGAACATCAAGAACAGTCCAATTTTACATGATTTAAATCTGGGATTATATGTTTTAATGGGTTAAAATCACTTTATAGATATTGTATTATGAATATACATGAACTATAACTTGTGGGTATGTCTAATTTTGAGTAGAAAATAAGAAATTGGGAGAAATTGGCATGTTCTGCAATTTTTCGTGAACAGCCATTTCTGTGTCTGGTATGCCGCGCCGCAGCGCCGGCTGCCAGTTCATTTCCCGCGCCGCAGCGCCACCGTGCCGTAGCGCCATGACTCGAGCCACAGCGCCACGGCACCGCAGCTCCAAGTGTCCGGCCGCAGCGCCATCGCGCCGCAGCGCGAGGCCTTAGTACAAACGTGGCGCCGCAGCGCCACTCTCCAGAAAATTCAGAATGAGTTATTTTAAAAATGTTTAAGTCTAACAATGTGTTAGTGGATTGATGTAATGAACATGTAAACATGTTAGAAGAATAATGTGATGATAAAATAGTTGTTTAACATGTAAATAACATAATTACATGTGGATTAAATTATTGATTTCATAATTAGATTATTATTCATGAAGTGGTTTTATGTGGCAGTAAATGTGATAAAGTGAATAAGTATAGTCAATAAATCAAGTAGACAAAGAGAATGGGTTTATGTTGATTAGTTAAGTTGTAATTAACTGGTATTGTAAATGTGAATGGTATGTAGGATTTAAATCAAAGAACGTGCTTAGTTAAAGTGTAATCTACGCACGAGGAAAGTTTCTCAACTTTACTTTTACATTGAGCAAGTATCCTATCCCTAAATCCATTCTATTGAGCAAGTTTATTTAAACTTAAACGTTACTTATGTTGAGCAAGTTTCTTAACCCTACTTTTTAATATCTTTCAAGATTATTAATTACCTTGAATAAGTTATCATTCTATTATTCAAGTTCAACTATGATATTACAGATTATCTATATTGTCAAAGCATGATTCAGTTATATAATAATTGTTCTATTGTATACGTTTGAGATTATTATTCAAATTGAATATCGTTATTGTTGAACCTTATTAGACTAGTGAACCTTATTGATTCAACTAGTCCATAGTTGATGAGAGTTCTAAATTTCAGAACCCTTGATGAATTTATCCAAACCAAACTTCCTTTGGTGCGGACTCGAATGTCAAACTGAGATGAACAACCCTGTATAGGGGATTAATTACGCTTTAGCGTTAAGATATTGTGCACAGTATGGTACTAAGGGCTGATCTCCCTAAGTACGAGAAGAAGGTCCATAGTCTTATAACTGTTAAAGGTTTCAAGTATATTTCTTGTTAACCTAGGACATAGTTCAAGGTCTTATGACCCTCAGAATTCTTTTGATTCTTGTTATTTATTCCTGATTCAAAAGTTGAGCTTTATTCAGATGTCGTTGATTATTCGCATGTTATTATACTGTTGTTTCATTTTTTATACTTGTGGGCATTTGTGCTCACTCTTGCTTAGTAATAACATTGCAGTTAAGAATGAAAGAAGCGATGAACCCTCCACTAGTAAGGGCAAGGGCAAAGTTAACAAGTGATGAAGACTTGTTATTTTAATTGATGATGTATTATGTTTAAGACTTATGTTGTTGTTTAAGACTTATTTGTTTAGAATTCCGCACAGATGTTTTAAGGTTAACCTGGGATTTATTTATGATTCAGTTGATGTAACCCTTAAGGGAAGAGATTTTATTATGATTTCTATCTATTGTATGGTTTGATATTATTTATGGGTAGACATATAGATGATGCTTGTACAGTGAACACCAAATCCCGTGGAATCGAAGTACCCAGATTTGGGGGTGTCACAGGTTGGTATCAGAGCTGTAGGTTATGAACCTTAGGTGGGGGAAACAACCTTAGGTAGTAACCTTATAGAAAGAAGATAGTAAAGGAAAACTCTTATCGAGTTTTATGAAATGAATTTTTGGTAATTCATTGAAGATAATAATATACATTATGTGTCTATGTGTTAATTTATGTGCTCGTTAGTACAACTTAGTAACTAAAACTTAAAATTTTGTTGTCAGGATGACGAATGTTGGAGAAGCTAGTCAAGCTGGGGAGGAAGAAACCCGATTACCTATAGTACCTACAGAGGAGGAGACCCGAGACATTCATGTTGTTAGGGAACAGTTAGTTCAGAGGGTTTCATCTCCATTGATCAGCGTTGTTGGTCAGGAGCATGAACCTGAGATTGATCCTGAGGAGGGTCTTGAGGAGGGTCCTGAGGAGGAGTTTGATGAGGAGGAAGAGGAAGAGGAGCTTCCACGGTACACTGTTGATGCTGAGATGTATGACACACTATATGATTGTAACGTGGAGTTACAAGATGAGATTCAGGAATTGACTGAACGAGCGACTGTTCAGCAGTCTACTTTAGAGGAGAAGGATAGAGAGATTGTGACCCTTCATACACGTTTAGGAAACGTGGAGTGGGATCTGGTTCATGAGAAGGGTCAAACCGAAGATAAAACCGAGGAGATTGAGAAGCTGAAGAAGGAATTGAAGGAAACCTCCGGAAGACTGAAAATAGCAGAGGAAGGATGGGTAAGAGAATCACATCGAGCTGATCGTGCAGAAGATGATAGTCGTGCAAAGAAAGCAAAGCTTAAAGACACGTATGCCACACTTAATCATGCAATGGATGAGGTTCAAGAGTGAGTGTTAAGGTACCCCATCCAGTTTGAAGGTCTACCATCATACATGCTGGATCGCAGGACGATGTATCGTATCATGAATGAGGAGCGTGGCAAGGCTATTGAGCACCTTGGAAGACAGGAATAGAATCTGTTTATTTATGTGAAAGACTTATATAGTTTTATGTAAATTTCGATGTGTTTATGAACTAAGGAATATGTTAATATTTGAATGTTTTAAATCCTGTGGATTCTTTATTCCAGGATAGATGATGTAAATAGCAGTATGCTATAGTTTAATGTTAAAACTTTTTATTTGAATGAAAAGATATCAAGTTGTTTGAGATGATGTGTTAAGTGATATGTTAAATTGTTGAGTAATGTCTTAACTATGTATAGAAATAAATAAAGTCTAATAAACATTTATTTAACAAAAAAATGCCGCCAAGGAGAAGACAACAACGTCAACCGGCTCAGGAAGAGTCAACCAATAATAACATTAATGCCAACGCTAATCCTGTTCAGCAGTTGGTGAATCTACTAGCTGGAGCAATGAATAACCAACCGCATGCTCCACCTAGCACAACGTTTAAGGACTTCAAGGCGGTGGGACCGCCAGAGTTCAAAGGTTCCAGAAACCCGATCGAGGCTCAAACGTGGGTGATGGAAATGGAGAAGGTTTTCGACGTTGCTAGGGTTCGAGAAGATCAGAAGACCGTTTTTGCGACATTTATGCTGAAGTCTGAGGCTAGCTACTGGTGGCAGGCAAACAAGATGCGAGGAGGTGAAGGTGTAATGACGTGGGAGAGATTCAAAGAGATGTTTTTCGAAATGTATTTCCCAGCTAGTTCGCAGAATCAGATGGAGGTGCAATTTCTGGAACTGAAGCAGGGAAACATCAGCGTGCCTGACTACGCAGCTAAGTTCGATGAGTTGGCAAGGTTTGCTCCGTACCAAGTGCATACCGACGAGAGGAAAGCCAGACGATTCGAATAAGGACTGAAGCCTTGGGTATACAACAAGGTATCAATGTTTCAACTTAACACGTTTGCAGGAGTTTTGGAAAAGGCCATTCTCACAGAAGGAGGAAGTGATGCAGTGACTAAGTACAACCAAGAACAAAAAAAGAAAAAGAGTGAGAATGAAGGTAATAACAAGACTGGTGGAAGTAATACTGGGAATAATAATAATCAGAAGAGGAAGTGGACGGATAACTCGACAACTGAAAGTCAACACGGAGGGCAGAAAAAGAAGATAGAAGCATGTCCGACTTGCGGCAAGGCACATCTAGGAGTTTGTTTGAAGGGAAAGAGAGTGTGCTACAATTGTGGTCAGGAAGGCCACATAGCACCAAATTGTCCAAACCCAAAGAAGGGCGCTTGTTTTAACTGTGGTTCAAAAGATCATTTAGCAAGAGACTGTCCCAAGAAGGGATCGGGAGGATCAGGACAAGGAGGAAACCAGGGAAATAGCAGTGGAAATACCTTAACCATCACCGGACCACCTGCAACAAACCGACCAACCGCCAGAACTTTCAATATGACGGTGCAGGATGCAATCCAGTCTCGTGAGGTGGTGTCAGGTATCATTCCGATCAATGAAATTAATGCTTATGTTTTATTTGATTCGGGTGCTACTTGTTCCTTTATATCCGAAGATTTTGCCAAGAATTTAGATTTGCCTAAGATTGAATTGGATTACCCCATGAACATAGAAATTGCGAATAGAGAAATAATTCCTGTTAAGCATGTGTATAAGAATTGTAGAGTGGATATTAAGGGTAATATCATGAACGTAGACCTTATCCCTATTCGATTGGGGGAATTCGAGGTTATATTGGGTATGGATTGGCTATCCAATTATGGGGCTGTAATTGACTGCCAAAAGAAGCGTATTAACCTTATGACTCCGTCATTGGTTGTGTTTTATGGTAGCAAGTCGCCTAGACAAGCGAGTTGTCTAACAATGTTGCAGGCCAAGAAGTTATTAAGACAAGGTTGTATAGGATATTTAGCTTACATAGTGGATAATCGAAAAGAGAATCCGAAGGTAGAAGAGATACCGATTGTGAGGGACTTCGTCGATGTATTTCCAGACGATTTGCCAGGACTTCCACCAGATAGAGAAGTAGACTTTGTGATTGATTTGGCGCCCGGAACTGCTCTAATATCGAAGGCACCATACCGAATGGCGCCAGTAGAGATGAAGGAATTAATGGTACAACTACAAGAATTATTGGACAAAAAGTACATTCAACCGAGCGTATCACCGTGGGGAGCGCCGGTGTTGTTTGTGAAAAAGAAGGACGGATTGATGAGGCTCTGCATTGACTACAAAAAATTAAATAAGGTCACGATTAAGAACAGATATCCATTACCAAGGATCGATGATCTGTTTGATCAATTGAAGGGAGCAAAATACTTTTCCAAGATTGACTTGAGGAGTGGTTATCACTAACTGAAGGTGAGGCCAGAGGATGTACCGAAGACAGCGTTCCGAACGCGATATGGTCATTATGAGTTTTTAGTAATGTAGTTTGGTCTTACGAATGCTCCTGCAGCATTTATGGGACTAATGATTGGTGTATTCAAGCCGTTTTTGGACAAATTCGTGGTGGTATTTATAGACGACATTTTGGTATATTTCAAAACCAAAGAGGAACACGAAGAACATTTGAGGTTAACGTTAGAAGTATTGAGAAGGGAGAAGTTGTATGCTAAATTTTCGAAATGCTAATTCTGGATCGAGAGAGTACACTTTCTTGGTCACGTAATCGATAAAGATGGAATTTCGGTAGATCCATCCAAAGTAGAAGCTGTGATTAACTGGGATCAGCCGAGAACGCCGTCAGAAGTAAGAAGTTTTCTTGGATTAGCAGGATATTATAGAAGATTCATACAAGATTTTTCTAAGATCGCAACTCCGTTAACGAATTTAACTCGAAAAGCTGTGAAATTTGTTTGGACGGAGAAGTGTGAGGAGAGTTTTCAAGAATTAAAGAAGAGGTTGAGTACAGCGCCTGTGTTATCTCTTCCGGATGATACAGGAAATTTTGTTATTTTTAGCGATGCGTCGCATAAAGGACTTGGCTGTGTGCTGATGCAAAACGGCAAAGTCATTGCGTATGCATCACGGCAGTTGAAGGATTACGAAAAGGGTTACCCAACCCATGATTTGGAGTTAGCTGCAGTTGTTTTTGCTTTGAAAATTTGGAGGCACTATCTATACGGGGAGAAGTGTGAAATATATACGGACCACAAGAGTCTGAAATATATTTTTACATAGAAAGATTTGAATATGCGTCAAAGAAGATGGTTGGAATTAATCAAGGATTATGACTGTGAGATTTTATACCATCCGGGTAAGGCTAATGTGGTCGCCGACGCCTTAAGTAGAAAGGGTCATGAGAAATTGATGATGTTGACTGCTCAGCAGGAGCTAATTGCAGATATGGAGAAACTGGAGTTAGAAGTGAAGTATCCTATGGAGATTGATGAGAAGCTATTTCAGATGCAATCTGGTACTACTCCACTAGATAGAGTGAAGGAGGCTAAGCTTCAGGATGATGAATGCAAAAAGGTAACATTGAAGATATCTGAAGGAACCGAACCAAGATTTAAGATGGATAAGGAAGGAATATTGAGATTTGAAAGCAGAATTTGGGTTCCGCCAGTACAAGAAATTAAGGAAGAAATTCTGAGCGAGGCTCATAGTTCAAGATATTCGATTCACCCTGGTAGTACAAAAATGTACCAAAATCTTCGACAACATTTCTGGTGGCCGAATTTGAAACGTGATGTTGCAGAATGTGTTGCCAAATGCCTGACATGTCAGAAAGTTAAAGCAGAACATCAGAGACCGAGTGGATTGCTACAACCGTTGGAGATCCCAGAATGGAAATGGAAACATATTACGATGGACTTCGTGCTTGGCCTTCCGACGACTCAGAAAGGCTACGACGCAGTATGGGTTATCGTTGACCGACTGACGAAATCCGCGCACTTCCTTCCTATCAAAATCAGATTTAACTTAGATCAGTTTGCAAGATTATATGTGAAAGAGATTGTTTCGAGGCACGGAGTGCCGGTGTCTATTGTTTCCGATAGGGATCCACGCTTCACATCAAATTTCTGGAAACGTCTTCAGGAATGCATGGGTACACAACTGCGAATGAGTACAGCTTACCACCCTCAAACAGATGGACAGAGCGAACGAATGATTCAAACACTGGAAGATATGTTACGAGCCTGTGTAATGGACTTCAAAGGAAATTGGGATGATCACCTACCGTTGGTAGAGTTCGGCTACAACAACAGTTACCACGCTAGTATAGGCATGCCGCCTTACGAAGCGTTATATGGTAGAAAGTGCAGAACTCCGCTTTACTGGGACGAAGTTGGTGAAAGACAATTGCTAGGACCAGAATTGGTACAGCAGACAGCAGAAATACTCAAAGTAATCCGAGCACGACTGGTAGCAGCTCAAGATCGACAGAAGAAATACGCTGATCCACATCGTAGAAATATCGAGTTTGAACCAGGTAGTTATGTTTTCTTGAAGGTCTCTCCCTGGAAGGGAAAGATCAGGTTCGGAAAGAAAGGAAAATTGAGCCCAAGATTTATTGGACCATTTGAGGTACTGCGAAGAATTGGAGAAGTTGCGTACGAGGTAGCCTTACCTCCAGCACTTGAGAATATCCACAACGTCTTCCACGTTTCTGTGTTACGACCTTACAAACCTGATTACAAGTATGTAATTGAATACGAACCCCTGTATTTTGAGAAAGACTTATCTTATGAAGAAATTCCTGTCCAAATTGTCGACCGAAAAGAACAAGTTCTCAGAAATAAAGTTATACCTTCTGTTAAGGTAATTTGGAGGAACCACAATGCTGAAGAAGTTACGTGGGAACTCGAAGAGAATATGATGAAGAATTACCCTCATTTATTTAATTAATTATTTGTAAGCGATTCTAGGGACATAATCTTTGTAAGGGGGGGAGAATGTAACGGGTCGAATTTATTGAGTCGTGATTCTGGGGACAGAATCCTTTTAAGGGGGGAAAGATGTGACGAACGAGAATTTTGTAAATTAATTTTAAATATTTATTGAATTAAATAAATATTTTTCAAGGATTTAATTATTAGATTTAGTAATTAATTGATGCAATTGTGGTAGATTAATTTAATTATATGTGTTACATTTATTAAATTAATGTAGAGAATTTTTAATATTCAAAGTATGTGATTATGTGAGCTTATTAAATTAAATGAATTATTTAATTAAGCATGATGTTAATTTAATTAATTTAATTATTAATTAGAGATTTAATAAATTATTATTATTTATTAAAGAGATAATTAATATTGTGACTACGTGAATTTATGATAAATTATTATATTTTATTTAAAGTAAATTAAATAAAATATTAGATTTATCTTATAAGAGTGTGACATTAATTAAACTATATTATAAAGCTCTATTAAATTAAATAGTTTTGAATTAATTTGCTAGCCAACACATGGCACTATGGGAAGTTGATGGCAGTTACCCATGACTGGGTAACTGACCACCAATGCGTCAGTTGATTTCTATATTATACGCCTTCCTTTCCTTTTCTTTCAATTTTTTTCTTCTAAGTCTAATATTAAGCAGAGAGAGTTGAGAAAATTAGAGTAAAGTGTAGGAGAAACTCTGTGGTTGAGACAGGGAGGAAGTTATTATCTTTACATTCTACGCTTGGGAAATCTTCTCAAACCTAATTCCTATTTTACGTCATTTAGTTGTTATAAAATGGCTTTCAAAGTTTGGTTTAACGTCTATAATTGGGATAGGAATAATGATTATGGGTTTTGTTTATGTTATGGCATATCAAATCGTATTTTAATTATATATTGTTGCAAACCATAACATTAGTATTGTGAAAACATGTCGTACATATGTTATTTCAAAATAAACAGAGTACGTGATATGGTCATATGACCATATATGTGATAATTGATGTATTGATTATATATTATCCCTAAAATTTACACTCTTATATTATTGAGCATGTTAATACGAAGAGATCAAGCCTTAAACGAACGGATTCGGTGTTATAACGAATTCGTACGGCTAAATTATGTGTTTTGTTCAAAAACTTCAAGAACATCAAGAACAGTCCAATTTTACATGATTTAAATATGGGATTATATGTTTTAAAGGGTTAAAATCACTTTATAGATATTGTATTATGAATATACATGAACTATAACTTGTGGGTATGTCTAATTTTGAGTAGAAAATAAGAAATTGGGAGAAATTGGCATGTTCTGCGATTTTTCGCGAACAACCATTTCTGTGTCTGGTATGCCGCGCCGCAGCGCCGGCTGCCAGTTCATTTCTCGCGCCGCAGCGCCACCGTGCCGTAGCGCCATGACTCGAGCCACAGCGCCACGGCGCCGCAGCTCCAAGTGTCCGGCCGCAGCGCCATCGCGCCGCAGCGCGAAGCCTTAGTACAAACGTGGCGTCGCAGCGCCACTCTCCAGAAAATTCAGAATGAGTTATTTTAAAAATGTTTAAGTCTAACAATGTGTTAGTGGATTGATGTAATGAACATGTAAACATGTTAGAAGAATAATGTGATGATAAAATAGTTGTTTAACATGTAAATAACATAATTACATGTGGATTAAATTATTGATTTCATAATTAGATTATTATTCATGAAGTGGTTTTATGTGGCAGTAAATGTGATAAAGTGATTAAGTATAGTCAATAAATCAAGTAGACAAAGAGAATGGGTTTATGTTGATTAGTTAAGTTGTAATTAACTGGTATTGTAAATGTGAATGGTATGTAGGATTTAAATCAAAGAACGTGCTTAGTTAAAGTGTAATCTACGCACGAGGCAAGTTTCTCAACTTTACTTTTACATTGAGCAAGTATCCTATCCCTAAATCCATTCTATTGAGCAAGTTTATTTAAACTTAAACGTTACTTTTATGTTGAGCAAGTTTCTTAACCCTACTTTTTAATATCTTTCAAGATTATTAATTACCTTGAATAAGTTATCATTCTATTATTTAAGTTCAAGTATGATATTACAGATTATCTATATTGTCAAAGCATGATTCAGTTATACAATAATTGTTCTATTGTATACTTTTGAGATTATTATTCAAATTGAATATCGTTATTGTTGAACCTTATTAGACTAGTGAACCTTATTGATTCAACTAGTCCATAGTTGATGAGCGTTCTAAATTTCAGAACCATTGATGAATTTATCCAAACCAAACTTCCTTTGGTGCGGACTCGAATGTCAAACTGAGATGAACAACCCTGTATAGGGAATTAATTACGCTTTAGCGTTAAGATATTGTGCACAGTATGGTACTAAGGGCTGATCCCCCTAAGTACGAGAAGAAGGTCCATAGTCTTATGACTGTTAAAGGTTTCAAGTATATTTCTTGTTAACCTAGGACATAGTTCAAGGTCTTATGACCCTCAGAATTCTTTTGATTCTTGTTATTTATTCTTGATTCAAAAGTTGAGCTTTATTCAGATGTCGTTGATTATTCGCATGTTATTATACTGTTGTTTCATTTTTTATACTTGTGGGCATTTGTGCTCACTCTTGCTTAATAATAACATTACAGTTAAGAATGAAAGAAGCGATGAACCCTCCACTAGTAAGGGCAAGGGCAAAGTTAGCAAGTGGTGAAGACTTGTTATTTTAATTGATGATGTATTATGTTTAAGACTTATGTTGTTGTTTAAGACTTATTTGTTTAGAATTTCGCACAGATGCTTTAAGGTTAACCTGGGATTTATTTATGATTCAGTTGATGTAACCCTTAAGGGAAGAGATTTTATTATGATTTCTATCTATTGTATGGTTTGATATTATTTATGGGTAGATAGATAGATGATGCTTGTACAGTGAACACCAAATCCCGTGGAATCGAAGTACCCGGATTTGGGGGTGTCACAGAGGATGAAGAGAAGACTAAGTATAACCTTGATAAAGAAGGATTACTTCATTTTGAAGGAAGAATTTGGGTTCCCGATAATTTTGAGTTAAAAGAAGAGATAATGAGAAAGGTCCATAGTTTGAGGTACCCAATACATCCAGGTAGTACTAAGATGTATCAAGACCTTCGACAGAACTTTTGGTGGCCAAACATGAAGAGAGAGATAGCAGAATATGTTAGTAAGTGCTTAACTTGTTAGAAAGTTAAGGCCGAATACCAACGACCAAGTTGATTATTGCAATCACTAGAGATTCCAGAGTGGAAATAGGAGCATATCACGATGGACTTTGTGGTCGGACTTCTAACGACAAGGAAGGGATACGATGCTATTTGGG
Organism: Panax notoginseng; assembly: GCA_016801055.1. NCBI lineage: Eukaryota > Viridiplantae > Streptophyta > Magnoliopsida > Apiales > Araliaceae > Panax > Panax notoginseng. The sequence goes on along the minus strand of CM029014.1, from coordinate 63,830,897 downwards.
TAATAGTAGATCATTTGACAAAATTGGCTCACTTTTTTGCTCATAGGAGTTAGGTATAACCTAGAGCAATTGGCTAAACTGTATGTCAAAGAAATCATTTCAAGACATGGAGTACCTGTTTCGATTGTGTCAGATCGTGACCCACGATTCACATTGAATTTTTGGAGAAGTTTGCAAGAGCAACTGGGAACACAGTTGAGGTTGAGTACAGCTTATCATCCTTAGACAGATGGATAAAGTGAACATACAATTCAAATGTTAGAAGATATGTTAAGATCTTGCATTATGGATTTTAAGGGGAGTTTGGACAAACATCTGCCTTTGGTGGAATTTGCTTAAAATAATAGTTTTCACGCTAGTATAGGCATATCGCCTTACGAAGCGTTATATGGGAGGAAGTGCAGAACTCTACTATGCTGGGATGAAGTAGGTAAACGTCGGATGTTGGGACCTGAGATGGTACAACAAACGACAAACATGGTAAAGTTAATACGCACTCGATTGGTAGCGGCTCAAGATACACAAAAGAAGTATGTGGATCCTCATCGTGAGAAGATGGAGTTTGAGGTTGGTTCGTATGTCTTTCTGAAGGTGTTGCCTTGGAAAGGGAAGATACGTTTTGGAAAGAAAGGGAAGTTAAGTCCAAGGTTTATAGGATCTTTTGAAATTTTAATATGGGTAGGAGAAGTAGCTTACGAAGTAGCTTTACCACCAGAGATGGAACGAATACATAATGTGTTTCACGTGTCAATATTGCGTCCTTATAAACTGTACTACAAGCATGTAATGGAGTATGAATCTATTTAGATAGAAAAAGACTTAACGTATGAAGAACTTCCAATTCAAATTGTAGATAGGAAGGAACAAGTCTTAAGGAATAAGATAATACCTTCGATGAAGGTAATTTTGAGGAACCACAATGCCAAAGAAGCAACGTGGGAACTCGAGAGTAAAATGAAAAAAAATATTCCCCATTTATTTAAGTAATTGTATCGAGATTATTGGGATAGAATCCTTATAAGGGGGGAAGAATGTAACGCCCGAGAAAAATCGAATTTTTTTGTGAATTAAATTTTTGTTTGATTATTTAAATTAAATGAATTTAATTGTTTATTTACGTGAGTAAACTGTTTAAAGATCGTTCTATGACCTACAATGTGTGGATGTGGTTAGGATTTTGGCTATGTGCTAGGATTAATTGTTTTGAATTTCCAAGACGAAAATAAAAGTTTTTTGAGAAATTTCCGTAAAAATACGATTCATCCATTTTTACTTGCGGATTAGTTATGAATTTTTGAGAAACGCGTAATGATAAAATTCTAAGACGAGATAGAATATTCAATAATATTTCAGTTGTAATGCCCCCATATCTATACTCCTATGGTATCCGATATGGTGCTTACTACTAGTTAATTAATATAATGCATTCAAATCTATACGCCCACGGTATCCGATTCAATGCTTATATCTAATTGAGTGACTATAGATCCAAGATTCACAGTATCCCATCACAGATAACAATTCCCGGGAGAACTATTGTTGTGTTTGAATACCATCACTTGGATGTATGGACTGTATCTGCGATTAGTATCTATCTATCTGAAATTCAGAGTACTAGTAATAACATGAACAGTCCATATTACTAATACCATCACTCAGATGTATAGTCTATATCATGCGAATTACACTATCATATCGATAGTACCTATCTATCTGAAATCCAGAGTATCAACAACAACAGCATGAACAGTCCATGTTGTCAATACCCTCACTCAGATAAATAGTTTCCCAGCATCTCAAGCTAAATTAAAATTTCTAATTAAATCTATATATGTAAAGAAAACACGGTTGCAGAAAAAAAAGATATTATATATATATATATATTTATATATATATATATATATATATATATATCATATATTAAGGTTCGATTACATGATTCTTCATAAAGAATTTCTTATTACAAAGTATTACATTCAGCTAGACAGTAATATAAACTAATCTAAGCAGGGACGATACTTTATTTACTCCTGATGTGCCAAGGTTACCATCTAATACTGTGAAGGGAATATTTTGCAAGAGTGAGCTATGACATGCTTAGCAGGTTCTATATTTATAACAATATATGATTTAAAGAAGTATAACAGTTCAAAACTCAACTAATTGTTGTTACCATTTCTGGAATTTATATTTCAACCATTTCTGGACTTTTTATTTCTGTCAGTCACAAAGACTTAGAAAATTTGTTTAGATATGAGATAGGGGATCAACCTATTCAACATCCTAGGAGTATGCATGTCATCCTAATCGTGCCCACATGCACAAAGTGTCGTATTCAAAAGACACTACATCTATCCCTTTTTGGGACACACAACTCAGTATAAGATGTCTTACCAAAATAATTTTGGTTTGACACAACAATTTATGCTCAATAAACAATATCATATGAATAAATAATTTGTTTCTTAGTTATGCTGAAGCTATAGCGATAACTTTGCAACAATTGGCAATTCAAGTTTAGGTTTGGTATAACATATCAAAAGCAATTCAAGATAGGAATCTTGTTTAACAAATACACAGGGTTTGAGAACTTGTATAAATAACAAGATAGGTTAGAAAACTTGCTCGATAAGAGATTTAAGGATAGAGAACTTGCCTGAGCGAAAACCAATCAAGCAATGCTACTCGATTTGTTAATAAACACCTAAGATGTTCATTTATATAAATATAACACATTAGTATTGATAACAATACTCAAATACATAAACTATTTATGTTCGAGTTAAATTTGATATGGTTTCGGTGTCCAAAGACTTTACCGGGTAATTAATAAGTTAATAACTCGGTTAAACTTTATTTATAAGCTTTATTATATTTTTAGATAATTTATATATATTTTATAATAATTTCTGGAAGCTTATAACAATTATAAGTACTAATTTATCACTTAAATGATTTTTCAATAATTAATTTCTATTTTTAAATAATTAATATTTACTTAGAATATTATAAAAATCTTGTTTATTATTTTTAAATAATTTATAATCATTTATTATGATTTTTAAATCATTAATATTATTTTTAAATAATTATTTATTATTTATAAATAATTATTCTAATTAATTTATTATGAACTTAATTATTAATAATATCCAAATAAATAAAATATTTACTGAATTTATCTAAAAATATTAAAAGTTAATTATTATAACTTAAAATAATTTTTAAAACTGTTTTTATAATTATTTATTAATTATTTCTAATTTTTATTAATTTATTTATTAGAAAATATTTTCTGTCTCTCGATAATGCCCTATAGTGACTTTGACCTTAATCTAATTCTCTACTGTTAATTATTCTGGGTTTGGAAGTGTATGGGTGTTATAATACCCATGTAATAGTATAACAATATACTAATTTCATGCTTTAACCTACATATAACAAGAAGTTATAGAGGCTCAAAGTCACTAGCAGAGTTGTTCTTGAGTTTCTGGGTAACCTAGAACAGTGGTCATGGTCGGTCAACGGTTTTGTAGCTTCTAGATCTTTCAATCCGTGTGACAGATTTGTGTTTTGTTTGTTGTAATAGGTAGTCTATATATCAAGGTACATTTATGTAGCACTGATTTGGATAGAGTATGATTCTAAGGTCTAAATCTATGTTGTTCAAAGTACAGTCAAAGGTTGTTCTTCATGTTCTTCAATTTTCTGAGTAACCCAGAAAACATAGTTATTCTCGGTCAACGACTTTTGACCATTAATTCCAGTAATCCTATGAATTGATTAAGTATTTGAGTGTCATAAATATGTAGTATGTATATCAGGGTATCAATTCATTATATATAGACATCATAACAAGAATCTGGAAACGATTAAAAGGTTAGTCAAAGTAGCCGGTTCAACCCGTTCTTGAGTTTTCTGGGTAACCCAAAAAACAGAACTTCGTGATCGGTCAACCACTTTTGACCACCTATATCTTGAAATATGTGGTTCCAATGAACCTGTTTTCTTTTCCTGATTAAAGACCTCATGTGATACTATAACTAACATACAATTAACAGACCTAACTATTAACATACACGGATCTACAGGCTTTGACATTCGACTGTCAGACCTATTTTTCCAGAATTTCCAGTTTGCTTAAAACACTATTTTGATGCATCTAGAAGTTATGAAAACATGTTCTATCAACTTAACATACTTTCTAACATGTTATTACATATATCTAAACATATAAACAACGTACAAATTAAACATAGCATCAAAGATCAAGTTTAAAATTAGAATTTGAACCTTTCTTGCTTGATTTTGATTTCTGGCTACTGATTCTGTTGTTGCTATTACCAAGGCTTGTTTTGGTATGTTTATAAAAGTGCAAAAGCTTAGAGAATTTGTGGGTTTGGCCAAAGGATGTGTTGCTATTTATAGACTTAAGCATCATAGGGTTTTTTGTCTTTTTCACCAATTTGCCTCCACAAAGATCTGTTGCTAAGTTACTTGTGCTACTTGGGGAAGGTTGCCAGACCATGTGTACCCTTGGAACTTGGTTTGATGACTCCTAACCTACTTGTGAGCTAGGTTGATTAGATTAGTAACTTAATTATGCCCTAATTCTCCTTAATCTTGAACAGGGTTTTTTTTTTTATGATTAAGGTTTCTTGATGATGTTTATTAGTACCTAATTGAAGTTTAAAAATCATGATTAGGTGTTAGGATAACCTAATTAGGGCTTAGTCTAGCTAATTAGGGTTATGGTTTACAAATTAGGGTTATGGTTTGTAATCTAAGGTTTCTAACTTAGATTTTTCACAAATCCTAACAAGCACGACAAAGCGTTTTGTCAGTGTAAGCACAACAAAGCAGCTTGTCAAAAAACATATATCGAAAAGTCCGTTTTCGAAAGAAAAATTTTAAACACGACGTGTCAAGCACGTCAATTTTTGAACGAAAATTTATTTGACCTAATTTGTTAAGAAAAGTATATAATAACACAAAACACTTTCTGAATGGATAGATTTTATTAATATAACTGAAATTACATAACCGAATCTTATTAGGGTTTTGGGGTTTCACATCAGTTATGGCAAACGAAGTTTTCGCCCACGGACTTAAAATCAAAGTGTTAGGAAAAGTGAGTTTTGAGAATTAAATGACTATGTATATTAATTATAGTTATTATACGTGAGAAGTACGAGTATGATACTAGTTATTATACGAGTATAGTATGAAGAATTATTACGACGTATAATACGAATATCGTACGAATTATATACGAAGAGAATATTAGAATTATACGAATAGAATACGATTAGTTCTTAATAGACTTTAGTAATTGGACATTGGCAATTCCAATTGGATGAGATTTATGTCACGCCCAACGTTAAATTAAATCAAGCCCAAGATAAGCCCGATATGAATTAATTCTAAACCCAAACCAAGAAACCAAACCGTTGGTCGAACTGATGGATCACCGGATGGATAAAATCCATGGGGCAACCCATGTGGGACCCCCAAAGGGCTTGTGGGCCAGCCACTTGGTGACCAAGTAAAGTGGTTTATTTGGTGGGAAAGAAATGAATAGTAAGGAGGTGGCCCTTATGACCAAATTGCCCTCCACTTGATTTCTCTATATAAGAGAAGCTATGTTAGTTCATTTGTTGTTTTCACCAATATTGAACAATATATTGAGAGAGAGAGAAGTGCAATAACAAGTAATCAAGAGGAATCAAAGCAAAATATTCAAGCTTAAGTCAAGAACGCGAAGAACATTATGGTTACGTAAACTCTAGTCTTCGATTCTTTTCTATTTATTTTTCATAGAGAAGTATGAATTGGTGGAGCATGTCTCTTCCGGAGTAATAAGGATGGCTATTAGTGAATTAAAACATTCATAAGCCATGTATAAGTAAGAATTATAAGCGTCTAAGTGAGTTTTAAGCAAAGAAAACCATTAAAACATTGTTTTAGTTGTTGATGGACAAATTAAAAACCATCAAGTATAGGTTTTATGCATATTGCTTGGTTAGGTTATAGATAACAAATCAATGGATTGTATCCATTTGGTTTGGTGTATAAATCTCGAGTAACGAAGTCATGACAAAATTTACGAGATTAGACAATAATCATCGAAATCGTAGAATAACATATTTAAGAGTCGTGGACTTAAGAATGGTCGAATTTTGACTTAAAACGAAGAAACGAGTTATGAAAATTCATGAACGTTAAATGAACGCGTAATAGAAAAATTAAATAGTAAATTCATTGTTAACGGATTTGAAAGCGACTTTTGTCCGAATGAAATCAAAGTATATGAGATATGTAAGATAACGGCTTTTGAACGAGCCGATTCTGACTTATAACGATCAAGTTACGAGCCTGGAAAGAATTGAAATGAAAAACTTAAAAAAAAATTCAAAGGCTCAGGGTCGGTGTCGCAACGCGTCGTAAGCCTATAAAACTGGCACCGCAGCGCCAGGACAGGCGATTGGCTACTGTTGATTCGTGCCGCAACGCCAATGGTATACTTGAAGCTGGCGTCGCAGCACCGGTAAGAGAAAAAGTCTGACTTAATTGATTATTAACCCAGCTATTGACATGATAACTTGGGGCATGTATATACTTAATATACATGATAAGACCATTCCTAAAGAACATATATAGTGATGATTTTAGGAAATTAACATTGTTTAAAAGTAATTAAACGAAGAACGTAAAGTGTGAGAATGTAAATCGTAAATTGTATTCAAGTTTAACGTGCGTCCTAATATTATACATTATGTAATAGATGTGCATAATACGTAAATGATAATAAGTGAAGGTAAAACCTATGTACGTACTATATGGAGTCCGATGTCGGTAATTTGAGAGGAATTCATCTCAGTTAACATATTAATTAGGGTTTCAACTACTATGGTATTTAACCAATGGATGTTGTGTGTCGATTTATGACACATGAATGTTAGTAAGCCGAAATGAAGGATAAGTAACTCAAAACGAATATTATTAATGAAATAAATTTAATTAAGTTGTAGAAGAGAAAGAAGTTGGTAAAAATAATGTGATTAGGTTGTTTGGTGGCTAATTCCAGTATGCTATGTGAATATATCATGTAGAAACTATAAAGGCCAAGAACTGTTGAATTTTTAATTGAAGACGCTTAAAGGCAAGTTTCCTTAACGCTTGTCTAACCTTCGTGTTAGTCAAGTTTCTGTGATTCATGTTATAATATGCATAAATTGTTTTACGAAAGAGTCGATGACAGTTTTAACTCGGCTAGACCAATCTTAAGAGTTTGATTGATTTGTTTACAAGTCTTTCGATATAGTATTGATAACGCTATCCTATGCCAATTATTTGGTACAGATTCAAAGGCAAGCCTGATTATGAATAAACAAAAGCATTTTACATCGGTTAATCGATGTACATGTGAGGTTGCCAAAACTTAAACGTAGATACGTTTAACGGATTAGTGTTGATCAACATAGAGTACTATAGACTGATCACCTAGAAGTGCTCGTAAGATATATTGGACTAAGTGCCGAGTTGTCCTTTTTCATGAATGAAAATCAAAAGAGAAAGTTCATGGTCTTTTGACCTACTCAGAATTCCTAATTACCATATGTACTTTGGAATGATTTTATGAGAATGAAAACTGCTATTCAACGTTTCATAGTATTTCATAGCTATTTGTTCAGTTAATGAAGAATAATCATATAATTCTCGACGTGGTACTTGTATTATATATTGCTAGACTTTCTGAGCTAGTTATGTTCGCTTCTTGCTTGAATTATATGATTGCAGCTAAGGCCAAGCGAACCGAGGGTTCTATTAAAGATAAAGGCAAAGCTAAGATGGATAAGTAGTTTATCTTGTAATAGACTAGTATATTTATATGAATTATACTACGATAAATAAAGAATGTATATGGTTACAAAACCTGGGAAAGTACCCGGATTGTAGTAAATACAATCATTTTGATGTTGTTTCAATGGAATGACTATATAGTTATAAGTACCGTGTAGCACCATATCTGTGGGTTGAAAGTAACCAGAATCGGGGGTGTCACAGTTTTGGTACCGCCGCAGCTGCGCTGTTTTACAATACAGAAATGGCGCAACTACGCCACTTTGAAAAAATCTCATACTCGGCTACTGTAGAATTTAATCCATACCCTAAATTAATTATTCTATTCATTACTTTAATTAATAGCATACTTATTTTATTACCTTGCCATACTAGGCAATTATCATAAGCATTAAGTTAAGCATTTCATCAATCTTACCACATTACCTTTCTCGTCATATAGTTCTCAAATACTTAACTGAATTTAATTTGAATCACTATATCCCATGTCATAAGAATATTTATTTATATTCAAATAAATATTCAAATTTTATTAATATATTTATTAATATTATTTATAAAATTCTTGGATATTACATCTTCCCCCCCTATAGAAATTCTGTCCCCTGAATTGGTACAAGGTTACATGAATAGATGGGGATAGTTCCCTCCTCATTTTATCCTCTAACTCCCACGTAGCCTCCTCAGCATTGTGGTTTCGCCAAATTACTTTTACAAAAGATATAGTTTTATTTTTCAAAGTTTGTTATTTCCTATCTATTTCATGTGCTTATAGTCAGGCTTTTATGGACGCAATACAAAAATGTAAAACACATTGTCGATGTGTTCCAGCTCGGGTGGTAAAGCTATTTTGTATGCCGCTTCACGTACTCGCTTTAATACCTCAAATGGTCCTATGAACCTCGAAATCAATTTTCTTTTCTTACCGAATCTTATTTTCCCTTTCCAAGGAGATATTTTCAAAAATCCGAAACATCCGACTTCAAAGTTTTGGTCATGACGATGGAAATCTATGTATTTCTTCTAGCGATCTTGTGCTCCTACCAGTCTGGCTCTTATCGTTGTCACTAAATTAGCTGTTTATTGAACTAATTTCGGTCCTAACATTCTTCGCTCTCTGACTTCATCCCAATACAATGGTGTTCTTTACTTTATCCCGTAAGGAGCTTCGTACGGTGGCATACCTATACTCGCATGATAACTACTGTTGTAAGCAAATTCTACTAAGGGTAAATGGTTGTCCCAGTTTCCCTTGAAGTCCATCACGCAAACTCTAAGCATGTCGTCTAACGTTTATATAGTTCGCTCACTCTGCCCATCATTTTGTGGATGATAAGCGATACTCAACCTTAACTGTGTCCCCATTCTCTCTTGTAAGCTTTTCCAAAAATTTAACGTGAAGTGCAGATCTCGATCGGAGACAATTGATATCGGCACTCCATGTCGCGAAATGATTTCCTTTATGTGCAACTTTGCCAACTGATTCAAATCGAAAAGGATCTTTATCGGTAGAAAATGGGCTATCTTCGTTAGTCGATCTACGATAACCCAAATGGCATCATAACCTTTCTGCGTGACTGAAAGTCCTACCACAAAATACATCGTAATGTGCTCCTATTTCCTCTCCGATATATTTAATGGTTGAAGTAGACCACTCAGCCGTTGCTGCTCTGCTTTGACTTGTTGACAAGTAAGACATCTACTAATGCACTCTGCAATCTCTCATTTTAGATTGGGCCACCAAAACTTTTGTCGAAGATCTAGGTACATCTTATTGCCTCCTGGATGAACAAATTACGTCATATTGTGTGCTTCGTGCAAGATTTCCTCTCCCAGTTCGGTTACAGCTGGCACCCATACTCGACCTTCAAATCTCAATATACCGTCCTTATCCACCTTGAACTTTTCTTCTTCATTTTCTACTATTCTCTTCCTTATCCTCTCGCATTCTTCATCGTTCTCTTGTGATTCCTTTACTCTATCTAATAATTTTGGATGAGCTTCCATCACAAATAATCTTCCCACAAACTTTCCTGGTCCCTTCACTTCTATTTCTAATTTCTCCATTTCTTTTATTAACTCCTCTTGAGTTGTTAATTTGAACAATTTCTCCCCTCCCTTTCTACTTAAAGCGTCGGCTACTACGTTAACCTTTTCCGAGTGATAAAAGATCTCGCAGTCATAGTCCTTGATTAATTCCAACCACCTTCTTTGTCGTATGTTCAACTCCTTTTGTGTGAAGATATATTTAAGACTCTCGTGTCCATGTATATCTCACATTTTTCTCTGTATAAATAGTGTCTCCAAATCATTAATGCAAAAATTACAGTCGCTAACTCCAAGTCATGGGTAGGGTATCTTTTTTGTTATCCTTCAACTGTCGTGACGCATACGCAATGACCTTGCCATGTTGCATTAGCACACAACCAAGTCTTCTGTGCGACGCATCACTATACACCACAAATCCTCCCATATTATCTGGTAATGATAATACAGGCACCTCGCTTAACCTCTTCTTCAACTCTTCGAAACTCTCCTCGTATTTGTCCGTCCATATGAACTTCACTGTCTTCCTCGTTAGATTAGTCAGCGGGGTTGCTATCTTAGAAAAATCTTGGATATATCTTCGATAGTACCCAGCTAACCCTAAGAAACTTCTTAATTCTGTTGGCGTCTTCGGTTGTTCCCAGTTACTTACCAGCTCCACTTTTGTTGGATCTACTGAAATTCCATTTTGATCTATCACTTGTCCTAAAAATTGAACCTTCTCAATCCAAAATTCACATTTTGAAAATTTTGTGTACATCTTTTCCCTTCTCAATGCTTCTAATACCATCTTTAGATGTTCGGCATGCTCTTCCTTGGTCTTCGAATAAATCAAAACGTCGTCGATAAATACTACTACGAACATATCTAAGTATGGCTTGAAAACTCGGTTCATTAAGTCCATAAATGCTGCCGAGCATTTGTTAACACGAATAACATCACTAGAAATTCGTAATGTCCGTAGCGGGTTCGGAATGCCATCTTTGGTATGTCCTCATTTCACACTTTTAACTGATGATATCCCATTTGTAAATCTATCTTAGAAAAATACTTTGCTCCCTTTAGTTGATCGAAAAGGTCGTCTATTCTTGGCAACGGATATCTATTCTTATTCGTCACTCGGTTTAACTCTCGATAATAGATACAGAGCCTCATCGATCCGTCCTTGTAGCGCCCCCAAATTCGGGTATCTTCCAACCTGACAGATGGTGCTATACTGTACAATCATTCATACATTCATTTAATTGAAAGTCTCAAAGAACGAGCATAACTTCTATATATTTAAAGTAATATTTAAATTTCCCAGGTTCTATACCCATTACAAAGGTTCTTTGTTATAATATTAGTTACATTACAATATTAGACCTATTCTATTACAAGACAGCTTAACAATCTGCCTTAGCTTTTCCTTTATTCTTTTTCGATCCTTCAGGACGTTCAGTCTTAGCTGCATTCATATGGTTCAAGCAAGAGTGAGCATAACTAGCTCAGCAAGTATAACAATTCAATAACAACATGCTTGACACGTATGAGTCGTATATCTTCAATAACTGAACAATAGTTATGAAGTACTATTGATAATTCAAAATAGCACTTCATCTTTCTTTTAAAATGTTTTACAATAATAACAATATTTAGTGAAACATTCACTCCGGTCAAAGACCTTGAGTGTTCATTCTTTCTTGGAAAAAAGGACAACCCGGAACGAATTCCGTAAGCCTAATATTACTTACGAGCACTTCTAGGTGATCAGCCTATTGTACTCTATGTTGATCAACACTACATCCATTAAACGTATGTACGTTTAATCATTTGGCAACCTCATGTGCCTGTCGTTTTACCGACAAAATATTTTTTTAACATTTCAGTCTTCTTTTGAAAACCATATTGAGTAGTTGACAAAAGACAATAACATTTGATAATAGATGAATGAATTACCAAGTCTAGCCAAGGGATTGGCTTTAACTTCAACATACCTTAATTCATGCGAAAGAATACATGAACCTCAAAAATTTGTTCAGATTGAACTAAGACAAGAGTGAGAATACTTGCCTTTAGCGTCTGCTACCGTAATTTAACTTTATGTTTAAGTCTTTCAAGTCTCTACAATACATGATCACACAATGCCTTATATTAGGTCACATATAATCAAGTATGTATATGACTATATCTTACCCTTCTTCTCAATCTAATTGTGTATTAGATTCAGTTATTATTCGTTCCAGTTTATCATTATCCTTGCATTTATATTCTACTAAGTTATCTCAACTTTTATACAACATCCTTAAGGTTTAACAAAGTTTAAACAAAGTTACATTACATTCCTTAAGTTGTGTTTACTTTCAAAACAATTAGCTTTCCTTTCTGTGTATTTTAGAAACATTCATTACTATCTTTGTTCTGAGACTGGCGCTGCGGCGCGAGTCCTTACTTAATGGGCCGCGCTGCGGCGCCACACTCCGGAAGATTTTCTCACTGTACATGGCACTGCGGCGCCACAAATTGTACTACGGTTTGCCCTGCGGCGAACTCTTGCAGTGTGCTCGGCTACTGTTACATACTGCAGTGTGACTCATTTATCCTAGGGTTGGCGCCGCGGCGCCAACTCTGTGCACCAGAAAATAATTTCAGTTTTCAAATTTTGTGAACTTCCCGGATGCATAACTTCTTCGTTATAAGTCCGAATTGGCTCGTTCAAAAGCCTACGATTCATAAATTACGTAATCTATGCATTCATGCAAGAATTTTATCTATTTGACTTTGTTTGCTAAAAATTCACCTATTGGTTCATTTTTTAACGAAAACGATAAACGTTCGTGAACGTTCAATGCTCGTTTCTTCGTTCTAAGTCAGAATCCGGTCATTTTCGAGTCCACAACCCTTAAATGCCAAATATGACTTGTCTCCATTAGAAAACAACGATTCCGAGTTCAAATACAAAATTTGACTTCTATTCCGAGAATGTCACGAATTCGACGATTATCGTCCAATCGTGCAATTTCCGGCAAATCTTCATTCTTATGATTTGTTCCACATTACCAATGAATTCCATTCATCATGTGAACATCTCAACCTACATATTACAACAGTTATTCTAATTGTTGGATTTTAGACTTATTTCTTCATGAGCTTATAACTTGTTAAATTATAAACTACTTAATATTTTATTGTTCATGACTTATGACAATTAAAGTTTCTTAATCATCATACCTTATATGTTCTCAACATATAACTTTTACTTATGTATTCATGATATATAATCATACAAGTTCTTAATTCACTTTTCTTAATAAACTCATTACAAGTTCATATTATCATACTTAACATTCAAGGTTAACTTATAATAAGTTCATAACTTTTATAAGTTCAAATGACTTATTGCCAACTTATATGGCTTAAGTTCATGACTTATATATATTCTTCTTGCTTCTTATCATTCATGTTTCTTAATCCATCTTTTCTTATCAACCTATCATGGTAGAGATAGAAGATAATGGAGAAGAAGTCTTACTCTTTTGAAGTCTCGGTAAGGTAGCTTTCTCCTTCTTCTTACTTATGGAATGACTAATGTGTAGCTTATTCTCTCTAACACTTAAGCACTTTAGAAGTGTTGGATTAATTGAACAACCAACAAATGGCTTGCAAGCTCTTCTATTTATAGACTTTCCAAAGTTAGGGTAGTTTGGTCATTAAATCATCCCACTTCTATTACTTGGCAATTACCTTAACTTGGTCATTACATTACTTGGTCACCACATTAAACCATATAAATATGGTTTGCCCTATGGGTCAAACAATACATGGATTTTAGTTTGGGCTTGGATTAATTAAATCCTTGGGCTTAATATTAACAAACCACTAGTTGATTCTTTAATTAATAATTGGGCCTCACCCTTTAATTTACTCAGACTTATAATAAATCCAAGCAATCTTTCCCAAGTCCATTACCATTTCATAATACATATAGTTTATGTATTATTCTTGCATTCTAATTCATATAGAATGTATATATATTATTTCATCCTTCATACAACCTCGTATAATACTTCGTATTATACTCATTTCCATTACTTTGTACAATACTTAAGTATCATACCCTTATTACTTATTTCTTACCACTTCGCCTTACTTAATATTATAAATTAAGTCCACAGGCGAAATATCATTTTTTCCATAACTAGATTTTTATTACATAATCCACCTCACCTTATTATTCTATCATTACGTATTTCTCGGAAATTCAAAAATAAATCCCGAGCAATTATCGATGAATAGTATTTTTCGAAAAATTTCTCGGAAAACTTTTATTTTCGTCTTGGAAATTCAAACAATTTAATTCCTCCAGGTAGCTCAAATACTACGACATTCTAACATCAATAGGTTATATAACGACAACCATCTTGATAACACATAGAATAGGATTTTATTATTATTTAATTTAATAAAATTATTTTACAATAAGATCCGAATTTCTCGGTCGTTACATTCTTCCCCCTTATAAAGATTATGTCCTCAGAATCTCATCTTACTCTAAACAAATAGATGGGGAAAATTTTTCTTCATCTGTTCTTCTAACTCCCACGTTCCTTCCTCAGCATCGTGGTTCTTCTATAATACCTTTACTGATGGTATTACCTTGTTCCTCATAACTTGTTCCTTTCTATCAATGATTTGTATTGGCGATTCCTCATATGTTAAGTCCTTCTCGATATGAATCGGCTCATACTCGATTACATGCTTATAGTCCGGCTTATATGGACATAATACCGATACGTGAAACACGTTATGTATATGTTCCAGATCTGGAGGTAATGCTATCATATAAGCTACCTCTCCCACCCGGTTTAATACTTCAAAAGGTCCTATAAACCTTGGACTTAACTTCCCTTTCTTTCCAAAACGTATCTTTCCTTTCCAAGGAGATACCTTTAGAAACACATACGAGCCCACCTCAAACTCTCGACTTAATCTGTGCGAGTCTGCATACTTCTTCTGTCTGTCCTGAGCTGTGACGAGATGCATCTGAATTAACTTTACCACCTCCGCTGTCTGCTGCACCAATTCTGGTCCTAGCATCTGGCGTTCTCCCACCTCATCCCAACACAACGGTGTTCTGCACTTTCTTCCATACAGAGCTTCATAAGGCAGCATACCTATGCTTGCATGATAACTGTTGGTATACGCACATTCTACTTGCGGTAGATGATCATCCCAACTACCTTTGAAATCCACGACGCAAGACCTCAACATGTCTTCTAACGTCTGAATTGTTCTCTCGCTCTGCCCATCAGTCTGAGGATGATACGCTGTGCTTAACTTCAGTTGTGTTCCCAACTGTTCTTGCAAACTCCTCCAAAAGTTCGATGTGAATCGTGGATCACAGTCAGACACAATCGATACCGGTACTCCATGCCTAGAAATGATTTTCTTAACATAAAGTTTAGCTAATTGGTCTAAGTTATACTTGACCCTGATTGGCAAAAAGTGAGCCGACTTCGTCAACCGGTCCACTATTACCCAAATTGCATCGTACCCTTTATTTGTCGTCGGAAGTCCCACCACGAAATCCATCGTAATATGCTCCCACTTCCATTCTAGAATCTCCAATGACTATAATAAGCCACTGGATCGTTGATGCTCGGCCTTAACTTTTTGACAAGTCAAGCACCTACTCACATACTCTGCTATTTCTCTCTTCATGTTTGGCCACCAAAAACTCTGTCGAAGGTCTTGATACATCTTAGTGCTACCAGGATGTATCGAGTACCTCGAACAATGAGCTTCTTGTAACACTTGCTCCTTTAATTCCGTCTCATTCAGAATCCAAATTCTTCCTTCAAATCTTAATAATCCCTCATTATCAAGACTATACTTATTATCTTCCTTCTCGGATAACCACTTCTTCATTTGGTTACACTCGTCTGTCTTGAGTTGTACCTCCTTGACTCTGTCTACGATGGAAGATTGCATCTCCATCTCAAAGAGTATCTGCTCTGAATCACTCGGCATTTTTACTTCTATTTCCATACTAGCCATCTCTGTTATTAACTCATCTTGAGCCGTCAACATAAACAACTTTTCCCGACCCTTCCGACTTAAGGCGCCGGCAACTACATTGGCTTTTCCAGGGTGATACAGTATTTCACAATCATAATCCTTTATCAACTCTAGCCATCTTCTCTGCCTCATATTCAACTCCTTCTGAGTTAAAATATACTTTAGACTCTTATGGTCCGTATATATCTCACATTTTTCCCCATAAAGATAATGTCTCCATATCTTTAGGGCAAACACTACTGCAGCCAGTTCCAGATCATGAGTAGGATAAACTTTCTCATAATCCTTCAACTGCCGTGACGCATACGCAATGACTTTGCCATGTTGCATAAGCACACAACCAAGTCCCCTATGCGAAGCATCACTATACACTACGAAATTTCCTGTGTCATCTGGCAATAACAAAACAGGCACTTCACTTAATCTTTTCTTTAGTTCTTGAAAACTGTCTTCACATTTATCCGTCCATACGTATTTCACCGTCTTCCTTGTTAAATTAGTCAACGGGGTAGCTATCTTCGAAAAATTTTGAATAAATCTGCGATAGTACCCTGCTAACCCTAGAAAACTCCGCACCTCAGTCGGCATTTTCGGCTGTTCCCAATTCATCACTGCTTCCACCTTCGCTGGATCTATTGAAATCCCCTCTTGGTCAATGACATGACCTAAAAACTGCACCTTTTCCAGCTAAAATTCACATTTAGTAAATTTTGCATATAACTTCTCTTTCCTTAGTGTCTCCAACACTAATCTTAAGTGTTCAGCATGATCTTTTGGCGTCTTAGAATAGACTAGAATATCATCGATAAACACAATGACAAACTTGTCCAAATATGGTTTGAACACTCTGTTCATCATATCCATAAATGCAGCTGGTGCATTCGTCAACCCAAATGACATCACTAGAAACTCGTAATGACCATAACGAGTCCTGAATGCCGTTTTTGTTACATCTTCCTTCCTAACCTTCAACTGGTGATACCCCGTTCGCAAATCTATTTTAGAAAAATACTGTGCCCCTTTCAATTGATCAAAGATATCATCGATCCTGGGCAATGGGTATTTATTATTTATCGTTAACTTGTTCAACTCCCGATAGTCCATACAAAGTCTCAACGATCCGTCTTTCTTCTTGACAAACAACACTGGTGCCCCCCATGGAGAAACACTTGGTTGAATGTACTTTCTGTCCAATAGTTCCTGTAGCTGAACCATTAGTTCTTTCATTTCCACAGGCGCCATACGGTACGGTGCCCTTGAGACTGGTGCCGCTTCTGGCACAATGTCTATCACAAATTCGATCTCCCTATCCGGCGGTAACCCCGGTAACTCACTTGGAAATACATCCATGAACTCATTTACTATAGGTATTTGTTCCATGGTTGATCCCACTCTCTGGGTATCCACAACATGGCAAAGGTAACCTACACAACCCTTCCTTAATAATTTTCTAGTTTGTGTCATCGTAAGACAACACGGACGTCCCTGCAACTTACTACCGTAAACTACTACAGGAGGTTGCTTCAACGTCTTGATGCTCACACACTTCTTTTGGCAATCTATAATTGCTCCATGATTAATTAACCAATCCATTCCGAGAATTACGTCAAATTCTCCTAACTTTATCGGTATTAAATCCACCGATAACTTACAACCCCGTACATCTACGCAACAACTCCTATGAATATTTTCAACAAGAATTATCTCCTCATTTGCTACCTTAATGTTCAAAGGTATAGGTAATTTTTCGGGAAATAATTCTAGTCGTCTAGCAAAATCACATGCTATAAACGAACAAGTAGCACATGAATCAAAAAGCACGTATGCATTTATGTTATTAATCGGAATAATACCTGCAACTACATCCCCTGATGCCATAGCATCTTGGACCGTCATATTTAAAGTTCGAGCCATTGATTTACCTGGCTGAGATGGACCAATAATAGCCAACTTACCACTATTAGTTCCCTTATATCATTCCATCCCCTTCTTCGGGCAGTTCTTCGCTATGTGATCAGTTGATCCACATACAAAACATCCGTGATTTTTCTTCGGATTTGGACAGTTAGGCGAAATGTGCCCTTCCTGTCCACAATTATAACATACTGTCTTTCCTTTGAGACCGACTCCTAAGTGAGTCTTCTCACAGGTTTTATAGGCCTCCATCCTTCTCTTAGAATCCCCTTGTTTTACTCCGGTATTCCCAGAGTTAAATCCTTTCCTCTTTTGACCGTTGCCACTTCCACTGGCTCCCTCGGTCTTGATTCCTCCATCAACCTTGCCCTTGTTTTTCTTATCTTTGTGGTACTGGCTGAGAGCCTCATTCCCACCTTCGGCAATTATTGCCTTTTCTAATATGGTTCCAAAGGAAGTACTTTGGAACACAGAAATTTGGCTATAGAGCCAGGGTTTCAAGCCTTGCTCGAACCTTCTAGCCTTTCTCACTTCAGTGTCCACTTGATGTGGAGCAAATCGTGCCAGTTCATTAAACTTGGCGATATACTGGGGAACTGTCATATCCCCTTGTTTCAATTCAAGAAACCTCATTTTCATCCTCCCTTGCATACTCGTGGGAAAATAGTTCTCGAAGAAAATCTCCTTAAACCTCTCCCACGTTAGATTTCCTATATCGGCCCTAGCCTGGTTTGCCTCCCACCAGAAGTTGACCTCTCCTTTCATCAAATAGGTTGCAAAGGTAACCTTTTGACCCTCCTCAATATTTGCTATTACAAATGCTTTCTCGATTTCTTTTACCCAAGTCTGGGCTTCTATAGGGTCCGTATTTCCTTTGAACTCCGGCGGACCTACACTTTTAAAATCCTTAAAAGTAGTAGCTCGTACTACTCCCAAAATCACAGGTACATTAGCCCCCTCTCTATTAAATGCAGTCGTTAAAAGATTAACGAACTCCTGCATTAGATTAACTGGACCACCCTCCGGTTGGTTAACATTAGTGCCTTAATTTCGTTGTCTCCTTCTTGGCGGCATTTTGCTGTTAAGAAAACAACACATCATTTTTACTTTATTCTTGTTGGTTTGTTATTATTTGTAATAAAATAATAACCCATACTCATTACTCAATATATTCCATTAAAAGACTTATATTGATTCATAACTTGTAGTATAACACTACATTGTCTACATTACTCAGCCTTAGCTGATTACATTACCATCCCGCAATTACTTTCCAAAAATTGGGATTTTACAAAAGACTACCCTTTGTTATACAAAAGAGGGTTTTATGTTACTACTAGATACATAATATTTACATATCTAAGCTACTCTAGCTATTGCTAGGTTACATCTGCCTTAGGGTATTTTCAAAATTTTTGCTGGCTAGACCGGCAATAACATCTCTACTGATAGTATGTCGGGTCTGTCCTGCTTCTATCGGGTACCCAGCTACCTGCTGCTGGAAATCCACATGAGAACTCCTATGTATATAGGACATCCTCTCCAACTTCTGCTGTTTATTCTTTAGCTCCTGCTTGAGCTCAAAGACTTCACATTTCAGCTCTCGGACCTTGTCCTTAGCTAGAATTCTATCATCGTGCTCCTCTTCCCACATTCCCTCCATACTAGTCTTGTCCTCACGAACAGCTTGGAGTTCCTTTTTCAACCCCTTAACCTCTTGGCAGTAATGGATATTTCTATCCAAAACTGATATAAACAATGCCTTCATTGATTCCCCCATAGAAAATCCCTCTGTAGGTGGAACCTGATCAAAGGACATCACGTCCACCTCCTCCTCTAGCATGCCATCAAATATAGACATGTAGTCTAAATCGTCTGAGTACTTGATTGTCACCACCTCCGGTTCTACGGCTACAGGATTTGGTAGTATCTCTACCTGATTAACCGAATCCTCGCTCACTACCTGTATGTCTCTATACATATCATTTTCTCCTGACATCTACAATAAAACAATATAGTTTGATTAGTACACGTCAGTAAAATAATAGAAATGCATAACATAATATAATGCATTTTTATAGGGTTACTTTCCATCTTTTACTTCTTTACTCTTTCTTAAGGTTATGTCTTAAGGTTCTATTTCCCCCCTTAAGTTTTATAACATAGGCTTTGATAACAACTTGTAGCGCCTCCAAATCCGGGTATCTTCCAACCCGACAGATGGTGCTATACTGTACAATCATTCATACATTCATTCAATTGAAAGTCTCAAAGAACGAGCATAACTTCTATATATTTAAAGTAATATTTACATTTCCCAGGTTCTATACCCATTACAAAGGTTCTTTATCATAATATTAGTTACATTAAAATATTAGACCTATTCTATTACAAGACAGCTTAACAATTTGCCTTAACTTTTCCTTTATTCTTTTTTGATCCTTTAGGACGTTTAGTCTTAGCTGCATTCATATGGTTCAAGCAAGAGTGAGCATAACTAGCTCAACAAGTATAACAATTCAATAACAACATGCTTGACACGTATGAATCGTATATCTTCAATAACTGAACAATAGTTATGAAGTACTATTGATAATTCAAAATAGCACTTCATCTTTCTTTTAAAATGTTTTACAATAATAACAATATTTAGTAAAATATTCACTCCGGTCAAAGACCTTGAGTGTTCATTCTTTCTTGGAAAAAAGGACAACCCGGAACTAATTCCGTAAGCCTGATATTACTTACGAGCACTTCTAGGTGATCAGCCTATTGTACTCTATGTTGATCAACACTACATCCATTAAACGTATTTACGTTTAATCATTTGGCAACCTCACGTGCCTGTCGTTTTACCGACAAAATATTTGTTTAACATTTCAGTCTTCTTTTGAAAACCATATTGAGTAGTTGACAAAAGACAACAACATTTGATAATAGATGAATGAATTACCAAGTCTAGCCAAGGGATTGGCTTTAACTTCAACATACCTTAATTCATGCGAAAGAATACATGAACCTCAAAAACTTGTTCAGATTGAACTGAGACAAGAGTGAGAATACTTTCCTTTAGCGTCTGCTACCGTAATTTAACTTTTTGTTTAAGTCTTTCAAGTCTCTACAATACATGATCACACAATGCCTTACATTAGGTCACATATAATCAAGTATGTATGTGACTATATCTTACCCTTCTTCTCAATCTAATTGTGTATTAGATTCAGTTATTATTCGTTCCAGTTTATCATTTTCCTTGCATTTATATTCTACTAAGTTATCTCAACTTTTATACAACATCCTTAAGGTTTAACAAAGTTTAAACAAAGTTACATTACATTCCTTAAGTTGTGTTTACTTTCAAAACAATTAGTTTTCCTTTATGTGTACTTTAGAAACATTCATTACTATCTTTGTTCTGAGACTGGCGCTGCGGAGCGAGTCCTTACATAATGGGTCGCGCTGCGGCGCCACACTCCGAAAGATTTTCTCACTGTACATGGCGTTGCGGCGCCATAATTTGTACTACGGTTCGCGCTGCGGCGAACTCTTGTAGTGTGCTCGGCTACTATTACGCGCTGCGGCGCGACTCATTTAGCCTAGGGTTGGCACCGCGGTGCCAACTCTGTGCACCAGAAAATAATTTCAGTTTTTAAATTTTGTGAACTTCTCGGACACATAACTTCTTCGTTATAAGTCCGAATTGGCTCGTTCAAAAGCCTACGATTCATAAATTACGTAATCTACGCATTCATGCAATAATTTTATTTATTTGACTTTTTTCGCTAAAAATTCACCTATTGGTTCATTTTTTAACGAAAACGATAAACGTTCGTGAACGTTCAACGCTCGTTTCTTCGTTCTAAGTCGGAATCCGGTCATTTTCTAGTCCACAACCCTTAAATGCCAAATATGACTTGTCTCCTTTGGAAAACAAGGGTTCTGAGTTCAAATACAAAATTTGACTTCTATTCCGAGAATGTCACGAATTCGACAATTATCGTCCAATCGTGCAATTTCCGGCAAATCTTCATTCTTCTGATTTGTTCCACATTACCAATGAATTCCATTCATCATGTGAACATCTCAACCTATATATTACAACACTTATTCTAATTGTTGGATTTTAGACTTATTTCTTCATGAGCCTATAACTTGTCAAATTATAAACTACTTAATATTTTATTGTTCATGACTTATGACAATTAAAGTTTCTTAATCATCATACCTTATATGTTCTCAACATATAACTTTTACTTATGTATTCATGATATATAATCATACAAGTTCTTAATTCACTTTTCTTAATAAACTCATTAAAAGTTCATATTTTCATACTTAACATTCAAGGTTAACTTATAATAAGTTCATAAGTTTTATAAGTTCAAATGACTTATTGCCAACTTATGTGGCTTAAGTTCATGACTTATATACATTCTTCTTGCTTCTTATCATTCATGTTTCTTAATCCATCTTTTCTTATCAATCTATCATGGTAGAGATAGAAGATAATGGAGAAGAAGTCTTACTCTTTTGAAGTCTTGGTAAGGTATCTTTCTCCTTCTTCTTACTGATGGAATGACTTATGTGTAGCTTATTCTCTCTAACACTTAAGCACTTTAGAAGTGTTGGATTAATTGAACAACCAACAAATGGCTTGCAAGCTCTTCTATTTATAGACCTTTCCAAAGTTAGGGTAGTTTGGTCATTAAATCATCCCACCTCCTTATGCACCTCCTTACTATTCATTACTTGCAAGGTACAAAACTTATCCAAAGCTTGTCCATTACTTCTATTACTTGGCAATTACCTTAACTTGGTCATTACATTACTTGGTCACCACATTAAACCATATAAATATGGTTTACCCCATGGGTCAACCAATCCATGGATTTTAGTTTGGGCTTGGATTAATTAAATCCTTGGGCTTTATATTAACAAACCACTAGTTGATTCCTTAATTAATAATTGGGCCTCACCCTTTAATTTACTTGGACTTATAATAAATCCAAGCAATCTTTCCCAAGTCCATTACCATTTCATAATACATATAGTTTATGTATTATTCTTACATTCTAATTCATATAGAATTTATATATATTATTTCATCCTTCATACAACCTCGTATAATACTTCGTATTATACTCATTTCCATTACTTTGTACAATACTTAAGTATTATACCCTTATTACTTATTTCTTACCACTTCGCCTTCCTTAATATTATAAATTAAGTCCACAGGCGAAATATCATTTTTTCCATAACTAAATTTTTATTACATAATCCACCTCACCTTATTATTCTATCATTACGTATTTCTTGGAAATTCAAAAATAAATCCCGAGCAATTATCGATGAATAGTATTTTTTCGGAAAATTTCTCAGAAAACTTTTATTTTCGTCTTGGAAATTCAAACACTTTAATTCCTCCAGGTAGCTCAAATACTACGACATTTTAACATCAATATGTTATATAACGACAACCATCTTGATAACACGTAGAATAGGATTTTATTATTATTTAATTTAATAAAATTATTTTACAATAAGATCTGAATTTCTCGGTCGTTACAGTCCTTCTTCTTTACAAACAACACTGGTGCTCCCCAAGGAGACACAGTTGGTCGAATATAACCTTTATCTAGCAACTCTTGTAATTGTATAATCAATTCCTTAATTTCTACCGGTGTTATACGATATGAGGATTTTAAAATTGGTGCTGTTCTCGGTGCTAAGTCTATTACGAATTCAATTTCTCTGTCTGGCAGAAGACCAGGTAGATCATCTGGAAATACATTTTGAAAATCTCTGACTACCGATATATTTTTCATTTCTACTCCCTTCTTCTGAGTATCCACTATATGGGATAAATTGTAACGCCCCGAAATTTGGTCTATCTTCACACCCGGATGCCGTACGTCACGATTCCATGTCCTTCCAAACATACATCATTATATAGCTAAATATAACAATATACATTCTCAAATCCTAGGTTCTAATACCTTATAACCTTATTCATTACAAATAATAATAATTACATTATTCTTTACATCTTACAAGAGTAACTTTCATCCGCCACCAAGGATACATATCAGTTCATTAAACTAATCTATAGTTCAATTAAATTATCCTACATTACAAGTCCTGGCTTGATCTTCTCTAGCTCATTCACATACCGAATGGCACTTCGTCTGGATACCGGTCAGCTTGATCTTTACGGGATCCTTAAGTTCTTTCTAACATCGTTCACTAAAAATGTTTTTATTTAAAGCAAGTGTGAGCATTCAATTGCCCAGCAAGTCATAACAGTTGAATAACAACTTCAAGAATTCAAACATTCCTTTAAGACTTCCATAACAGAACAAAGGTTATGAAGCAGCTCGAATAATAAGAATAATCTGGATTCCTATCATCTTAAAACATTAGTCACATTTACTTTCAAATACTTTCATTCTTCTACCTTTTCCATACACATCATGTCTGGCTAGAATTATTAGCACAGACTTAATAATAATGATTCATGTATAAACATAACATACTCATATTGAACAGTTCAATCACATAACAAATCATCTCATAGAAACACCGAAGTGTTCAAATTATTGCTTAAGGCCTCACACATTTTACCCCCTTGTACATATATCGCACATATGCACATAGACAAGACTTCTCAAGTCCAATATCTGAAAAGTTTAAGAAACTAGCATTCATGTTGTGACGCTCCCAAAATAGGTATACATCACCCATTATGAGTCGCCAATAACTTGGTACAGAAACAACTACTACTTCATTAATACAATTGTTGTGTAAAATACAACAACCCAATACTGTGAGTTCAAATACAAATATTGACTTCTAGACAATATCCACACTCAAATAAATCCTCATTACAATTATTGACACACTATTTTATAAAATAGTGAGGACTGCTAACACAACTGAATGGAAACATCACTCCACACCCCGACTAGTTCCCGCTATATTCTCGCCTCCTGAGAAAAATGGAACAAAAAGTAAAAGGGTGAGCTCAACTAGCACGGTAAAGAATATTATGACTAAGATAATATACAACAAATTATCGTTAGTCTTCAACAGGGAAAAATCTGATAAAATATAATACACAACAAGTTTTAGATCAACAACTGCAGCGGAAACAACAAACTATTAGAAGAGTCAAGTAGAGAAAGAATTCTACTATCATCTAAGATTTAAAAGTCCATCATCAACATTTTATCCCTGTAACATCAATCAATATACATCTTGAATCAAATATTCATCTTTACACTACAGGCCAAAGATATTCATTTGTAACACCAGTCGGTCATGTTCATCTCAACACCTGTTCATCTTTGCACTACGGGCCAAAGATATTCATCAGTTAATCATTCATCTTTGCACTACAGGCCAAATATATTCAGTAATATCATCATTTAGGACTGAGGATGATGAAAAATTATCTTAAAGAAAACGAATCCAATGAGACAGAAGGACAAATATTAGGGATTCGTATTATAGTTTATCCAAGTACAATAATACTCCATAATAACCAATTGTTAAGGAGAATTTAAGAATAAAGATCAAAACATGGATATAATCAAAGATAGTAACCATAATAAACATCTTGGACAAAAATTTTTTTTTTTTTTCGGTGAATAGTGTCGTATTCGTGAATAGTGCCGTCTACGTGAATAGTACCATATACGTGAATAGTAACCCCGACACAAAAAGTTCTAAATTTGAAAAAAAGTTTATATCAATATTTCAGCATAATGATATTGAAGAAAATAATATCATTTAAGAAGAAAATAATATCCCTTACCTCAAAATAACCGTACTTTTGACTGAATATCGGATATGAGGCTGAATGAAACTTGCTCTAATGAATAGAAACTCTCAATGTATCTAAATACTCACAAAATACACTCAATAATCTAGAGAGAGAAAGAGAGAAAACTTATGAATTCTAGTGTGATTTTCAATTCTAACTTATACCTTCATTCAGGTTCCTCGCGTTTTAGGCAGTCTCGACAAACGCTCTTCCAGAAACCGCCAACTTTATTTTGTCCGTATCCGCCTTTGGTGTCACCGTCCCAGCTGGACTTGGTTTCGCTATAGTACAATCTCGAGCGATATGTCCTTCCTTTCCACAATTATAACATACCTTGAACTATTGTGGGCAATTTAAACTTATATGTCCCTCCTCTCCGTATCTGTAACATCTAATTGGCGGTCGTTCTCCTCCCCTAGAATTTATTCCTGGTGCTGGTGCTGCTGTCGATGTAACAATCCAAATTTCTAATTAAATATTTAAATATTTATTAAATTATATAAATATTTAATGGTTGTGTTTATCGTTGAATAAGTATTTGTTTAATTGATTTGATGTGATTTGATTATTTATTTGTTTAATAAATAATTAATGAGTTAAGGAAAGTAATTATTTTGAAATAGTAATATAATTTAATTTAATAATAAAGCTAGAGAGTTTATAATGATTAAATAGATTATTATATTATGCAATGAATTGTTATTAGAATTAATTAAATTAAGTATGAAAACTTAATTAATTAGAAGTGTGACAAATAACTATATTATAAGTGGTTATTAAAATAAATTAAAGTAGTTTTAATTTATTTTGCCAAACAAGGCTTAAATATATTAAGTCTTTAATTTTAAAGAGTTTTGCCAAACGGAGCCTTATGGCTTTTGGATTTTTAAATTTGATTTATTAAATATAAATTAAATAAATAAAATATAAATAATATATATAATAATTTTATAACTGATAACTGATTAGGGTCAATTATTATAATGTCAGTTTTTTTTTTTAAAAAAAAGAAACGTCTGCATTAGTTTTATGTTGTGTTACGTATATTGTATTTGGTTAAGTCTGAGAAAGGAAAAAGGGAAGTGTTTAAGGAAAGAAAAGAGTCTGAGAAATTTCAGAGAGAGCATTTGACAAAGGACTGAGATTTCAAAAGTAGTTCAGAGTAGCGATTCTCAGTGAATGGTTTTTCTAAAAGCAAGTGAAGGTATGTTATATAAAACCTAAAACATATTACGGTATAATTTTATTGAATATCACTGTGTATGTTATAAAGTTTTACAAAATATGTATAGAAATCATGTTTTTATAATTATGTATGATATTATGTGTATTTGTAACTGTAATTATTATATTAGCACATGTATGTATATATGAGAAGTATGCTAGCATTCACAGAGAGAAAAGAATTGGTTTTACTGTGAAAACGTGTAAGAAATTGAGTTATACAAAATCAAAGGTTATAGATATAATTGTACGCTAAATGTAAAATTGAAGTGTGATTTTGTTAATTGGGTATGAATTTTAGAGAATCGTACTTTAAAGTAATCAAGTTTGGGTTATTATTGATATTACAGTGTTAAACAACGTTAACAATGGAGTTTTTCTTAAAAATAGTGTTTTCAAATAATGAAGTTTTCTAAAGTAGTTGTTTAATTGTCGGTAATTGTTATATGGATGATTGTTAAACGTTTATGTGTAGTTGCGATGAAGTTATGGTTGTTAATTAGTGTTAGAATTGAAGTAATAGACAAACAAATCAGTTGTTCTGTTCTTCGTGGTTGGGTTTTGCGAGTTTCGGCGCCAGCGTCAAAATTCACGCCCCAGCGCCAAAAATCGCGCCCCGGCGCCAAAATTCACGCCCCAGCGCTGAAATTCGCGCCCCAGCGCCAATCTCGCGCCCCAGCGCCACTTGTTGGCTTAGTCCTCGAGCCCCAGCGTGGGGACAGAAGTCTGACTTGGACAATTTTGAACTCCTGTAGTAAAATGGCCATAACTTCCTCATACGAACTCCGATTGAGGTGATTCAAGATGATCCGGAACGAGAACGAGTAGACCTACAACTTTTGTTCTTTACATTTTTCAATTTGAGGTCATTAGGATGGGTCAAGATGGTCATCTTTAGGACTATTGTGTTTTCGGAGGCAATCGGAGGGTGTCGGGCATGCACATATGCATGTGTAGTGCTCCAGACCGTAAAAGATGATGTCCTAAGTTATAAAACATGAATCTTAGTAAACATAATGATGCTTAACATTAATAAATAATGTATTACATAAGTTATAGAAGCATAGTAAGCATACACAAGAGAGGCAAATCGGGCGTGTGACTAATGAACGTCGAAACGCCGTGCCAAGTGTTAATGAACTTAAAAAGTATTTCAATTCCATTGAAATGGATATTATAAGATATGGAATGGGTTTAATATAAAACCAATAAGTAGTCCTAGCAAGACTTAAGCACTTGAACTTCGAGTTTGACTAAGAAGAATTATAGTGAATCATAAGTCGAAAAGTTAACACAATCTAATTGACCATTGTGTATTTATTAATAGGAAAGATTATGAGATGTGGAGTAGAGTTTACATTACAATTGCTATGTGTTGTTATGTGACTAATAGTTGATGTGTATGATTATATAATTGTGTAGGGCACGTGAAGTGCAGATAACTGTAAGCTGTTAAGCTATTATTGGTAAACAACGATCAAGGCAAGTCTTTCGGTTCCTATTTTTTACGTGGACTTGATGAACTATTTTAAATTGCATGATATGTTATGCATGTTGAAATCATAAAATGTTAAAGTCAATATATGACTTCATTGTTTTGGCTAAGTAATGATGATTGAGTAAGGAACTCAATCTTTATATTTGCTATGTGAATTAAAAGCATGTATGCCATGTTACTTTAATGAGATGTATATCGAGCATGTTATTATGTGCTATGTGATGCATGAAAACTGTTAGACTTTGCTGGGCTGTCGAGCTCACTCTTGCAAATAACCACTTTTGCAGGTCAATATTTTAAGGTAAAGATACGTGCTATGTGAGTTATAGAGATCTATATTCACGAAGATTACTTATGTTTTATGAGAAATGTATTTCATATTTTGAACGTAACATGTTGTTGAATTGTAAGTTGAGCTATCCAATGTGTATGGATATTTAGTTATGATGTAAGACTTTGTATAGTCATTTTGTTGTAACGATTCATGATATAAGATTGAATCAAAGAGATGTAATGTAATGGTTGCGATTCAGGGCAAGAAAGAAGGAAATGTATAAAAGTTTTAAATATTCCGCAATTTTATTAAGTTTAACATCGAATAATGATGTATTATTTAGAGGTTGAATGTATGGTTAACGACCGAAGTCGGGATTTAAATTGTATATGAATTTTGGGGTCGTTACAGTTGGTATCAAAGCTGTAGGTTATAAACCTTAGGTACGAGTACCGTAGGCTATAACCTTAGAAAAGAGAGGTGAAGATAATGAACGAATAAGCTCAAATAGAGTTTGAACAATAAGGGATTAAAACTTGCGTGAAAGGATTCAAAGAAGAATCTCACAGAGTTATAAGGAATATAAATGTGGGGTTACCCAACTCCAATAATAAGGATATAAGGTGATAATAAATAGACAATGTCTATAAAAAGAGAATGATAAAGAAGTTATGAATAGAGAGTTATGTATAAGTGTGGTACAATTGTACTCTTTAATAGTTGATGTATGGTATCTGGGCTAAACGATTCCTTCATGGAGCGGAGGTATATACGAACTAGCAACTCGGAACCTAGTTTGTTGGTTGTTTGTGGGAAACCACTCAGCGTACCATATTGAAACTGTTAGAGACTAGATGTGTACCAAGTGTAGAAATGGACACATATGATGAAAGCTTAGAACTTGAATGAAATTTTGAGCGATGTAAATGAAGTTAGAAATTCTTAAAGGAAGAATTGTTATATAAACAAGAAGATTCAAAAAAGAATCTTAAAAAGATATAAATATAAGAAATGGGAGTTTCCTAACTCCAATAGCCAAGATAACGAATAATGTCGTAAATGATGAAAAAGAGAAAGAATGAGGATCGTAAAACAAAACGATCACGAGTTAACAAAAGAATTTTAAGAGAGATGATTGTAGAATAAGGTCACGACGTGATCAGTTTAAGTTATAAAAGAAAGATGGTCTGTAATGTTTGAATGATTATAGCTTAATGTTATGAAGATGGTATACTATGAAATAGTACGAGATAACTCATGAGGAGTTATAGATGATGTGATACGACGAATTCGTATCCAACAAAGAGCAAGTTAAAAGAAAGATAGTGTTAAGTGGGATTTCAATTGAGAACTCATGTAATGACTGAGTTGTACAAACCTTTGTATGGGCGAGGGTTTTGTGCTTGCACTCAGTTTATCACATTGATAATCATTGGAATGTTTGTGTCGCGCTATTTGCTATATGCCTGTTGAGAAGGTGATTCTTTTCTCATGTGTATAACAAATAGGTAGGGTATAGTTAGAGCATATTATAAGGTTAAGTGCGAGTTCTTAAAACTTATACTTATGGTAGGTTCGTGACTCATAATTATATGGTATGTTTTTGAACCCCTCAGCGAATGGGCGCCTATGGTCTGACTAGGATAAGTTCTTAAACTCATATGATTGTGGTAAGTTCCTGAACTCATAACGTGTGGTAAGTTTGATGAACTAGGGTATAATTAAGTGTGAATAGAGTATTGAGGATGATAGGAATAGATAGACCTATTAAGAAATGGATCATTATAGAAAGTGGAGTTGATGGTGGAAGCATAGGTATTCTAAATCTACTATAGCTGCTAGACTTTCGAAATTTATTGACTTCGTGCTGATGTTTACACTTTTATTTTCTTGAAAAACATCGGATCAAATGATGGTACCAATGAGTTTTAACAACAATACTGTTATTCGTATGTCTATGCTAATTGCTTCGGCTAGACAAAAATGATTTGCAATATATCAAAATGTATTTTATATCATTAATGCATCATGTAACCTGGTACAAAGATGATAAAAACGATGGAGTCATCAATGCAGTATTACCTAGTGTTGGATGTGGTCTAAGGATCGTCAACCCACTATGGTATGATGTAGTATGATAAAATCACCAAATGACGGAATCCTCAACGGACTGTAAATACAGTGCGGTATCATGACGTCAAAAAAAAAAGATTTTTGAGATTTCTTTAAGATATAAGAATACATATGTATGTATGTATATGTATATTTTGGTTAATGTCCGATTTATTGTAGAGGTCTATGCTATTTGATTCAGCTAGACAAATATTTAAAGATGTTCATGAAATTCAAGAGTTTCTTGAGAAGTTACGCCAAACCAAATTATTTTGGTGCGGATTCAGATGTTGAAAAGCTGAGATGAACAACCCTTTTATAGGGGATTACGCGGAGGCATTGAGATGTTTGTGTACAATACATTGTACGAAGGGCTGATCACCCTAAGTACGAGGAGTCCCTATAGTCTTATGACTGTTAAAGTTTAAGTTGAAAGGTTACTTATAACTATGGACATATGCATAACGTTTAAATGTTTGTGCACAATAAATTGTACAAAGGGCTTAACACCCTAAGTACGGGGGTCCTTATAGTCTTATGACTGTTAAAGTTGAAGTTGAAAGATTACTTGTAACTGTGGACATAGTTCGTGGTCTTATGACCCTCAGCATGATTTGGAATCTTTTAAATTCCTGAGTTATTCATACTACTTCCCAATTATTGAACAATTGTGGAAGATTCTTGTTACTCTGCAAGATGGAAGTGAAAAAGGAAAATATTCCTTAGAAAGAAGTAAGTCGTATAATGCGACACTGAATGATGAATATGTCGAATAAGTGAGAAAAGAGATTTTGAAGTCAGAAGGATATGAGTTATTAAAGAATAATGTGAAACTTTTAATAGAAAAGTTAATAATTGTATGAATTATAGAATGATCTTTGTAGAAGAAGTGGTTATAGAACCTAAGGAATGAATGAAGTAGTAATGTAAAATCTAAATTGATAGAATGAATGAATAAAAATTAATAAATAAAATTTCGAGGACGAAATTCTTAGAAGAAAGGGTGAATGTAATATCCCGAGTGTTTATGATAATGATCCTTAGAAAAAGAAATGAATGAGTTAAAAGATATATAATACTCAAAATATAATTGAGTTCAAATGAAAGTTATGAAATGAAACCTAGAATTTGTTACGTAATGAATGTAGTAGGAAATATAAAATCTATATTTAGATAAAATGATGAAAGATTTCTCTGAGTTATTTGTTTAATTTGTGTCTTCGATTCCGGGGACAGAATCTTTGTAAGTAGGGAAGATTGTAACGAATGAGTGATTTGAGTTGTGATTCTGAGGACAGAATCCTTGTAAGGAGGGAATGATGTAACAATCCAGATTTTTAATTAAATATTTAAATATTTATTAAATTATATAAATATTTAATGGTTGTGTTTATCGTTGAATAAGTATTTGTTTAATTGATTTGATGTGATTTGATTATTTATTTGTTTAATAAATAA
The DNA here is from genome assembly GCA_016801055.1 of Panax notoginseng. Classification (NCBI taxonomy): domain Eukaryota; kingdom Viridiplantae; phylum Streptophyta; class Magnoliopsida; order Apiales; family Araliaceae; genus Panax; species Panax notoginseng. The sequence goes on along the minus strand of CM029014.1, from coordinate 63,798,626 downwards.
TTAATGAGTTAAGGAAAGTAATTATTTTGAAATAATAATCTAATTTAATTTAATAATAAAGCTAGAGAGTTTATAATGATTAAATAGATTATTATATTATGCAATGAATTGTTATCAGAATTAATTAAATTAAGTATGAAAACTTAATTAATTAGAAGGGTGACAAATAACTATATTATAAGTGGTTATTAAAATAAATTAAAGTAGTTTTAATTTATTTTGCCAAACAAGGCTTAAATATATTAAGTCTTTAATTTTAAAGAGTTTTGCCAAACGGAGCCTTATGGCTTTTGGATTTTTAAATTTGATTTATTAAATATAAATTAAATAAATAAAATATAAATAATATATATAATAATTTTATAACTGATAATTGATTAGGGTAAATTATTATAATGTCAGTTTTTTTTAAAAAAAAAGAAACGTCTGCATTTGTTTTATGTTGTGTTACGTATATTGTATTTGGTTAAGTCTGAGAAAGGAAAAAGGGAAGTGTTTAAGGAAAGAAAAGAGTCTGAGAAATTTCAGAGAGAGCATTTGACAAAGGACTGAGATTTCAAAAGTAGTTCAGAGTAGCGATTCTCAGTGAATGGTTTTTCTAAAAGCAAGTGAATGTATGTTATATAAAACCTAAAACATATTACGGTATAATTTTATTGAATATCACTGTGTATGTTATAAAGTTTTACAAAAATTGTATAGAAATCATGTTTTTATAATTATGTATGATATTATGTGTATTTGTAACTGTAATTGTTATATTAGCACATGTATGTATATATGAGAAGTATGCTAGAATTCACAGAGAGAAAAGAATTGGTTTTACAGTGAAAACGTGTAAGAAATTGAGTTGTACAAAATCAAAGGTTATAGATATAATTGTACGCTAAATGTAAAATTGAAGTGTGATTTTGTTAATTGGGTATGAATTTTAGAGAATCGTACTTTAAAGTAATCAAGTTTGGGTTATTATTGATATTACAGTGTTAAACAACGTTAACAATGGAGTTTTTCTTAAAAATAGTATTTTCAAATAATGAAGTTTTCTAAAGTAGTTGTTTAATTGTCGGTAATTGTTATATGGATGATTGTTAAACGTTTATGTGTAGTTGCGATGAAGTTATGGTTGTTAATTAGTGTTAGAATTGAAGTAATAGACAAACAAATCAGTTGTTCTGTTCTTCGTGGTTGGATTCTGCGAGTTTCGGCGCCAGCGTCAAAATTCACGCCCCAGCGCCAAAAATCGCGCCCCGGCGCCAAAATTCGCGCCCCAGCGCCAGAAGTTGGCGCCCCAGCGCTGAAATTCGCGCCCCAGCGCCAATCTCGCGCCCCAGCGCCACTTGTTGGCTTAGTCCTCGAGCCCCAGCGCGGGGACAGAAGTCTGACTTGGACAGTTTTGACCTCCTGTAGTAAAATGGCCATAACTTCCTCATACGAACTCCGATTGAGGTGATTCAAGATGATCCGGAACGAGAACGAGTAGACCTACAACTTTTGTTCTTTACATTTTTCAATTTGAGGTCATTAGGATGGGTCAAGAAGGTCATCTTTAGGACTATTGTGTTTTCGAAGGCAATCGGAGGGTGTCGGGCATGCACATATGCATATGTAGTGCTCCAGACCGTAAAAGATGATGTCCTAAGTTATAAAACATGAATCTTAGTAAATATAATGATGCTTAACATTAATAAATAATGTATTACATAAGTTATAGAAGCATAGTAAGCATACACAAGAGAGGCAAATCGGGCGTGTGACTAATGAACGTCGAAACGCCGTGCCAAGTGTTAATGAACTTAAAAAGTATTTCAATTCCATTGAAATGGATATTATAAGATTTGGAATGGGTTTAATATAAAACCAATAAGTAGTCCTAGCAATACTTAAGCACTTGAACTTCGAGTTTGACTAAGAAGAATTATAGTGAATCACAAGTCGAAAAGTTAACACAATCTAATTGACCATTGTGTATTTATTAATAGGAAAGATTATGAGATGTGGAGTAGAGTTTACATTACAATTGCTATGTGTTGTTATGTGACTAATAGTTGATGTGTATGATTATATAATTGTGTAGGGCACGTGAAGTGCAGATAACTGTAAGCTGTTAAGCTATTATTGGTAAACAACGATCAAGGCAAGTGTTTCGGTTCCTATTTTTTACGTGGACTTGATGAACTGTTTTAAATTGCATAATATGTTATGCATGTTGAAATCATAAAACGTTAAATTCAATATATGACTTCATTGTTTTGGCTAAGTAATGATGATTGAGTAAGGAACTCAATCTTTATATTTGCTATGTGAATTAAAAGCATGTATGCCATGTTACTTTAATGAGATGTATATCGAGCATGTTATTATGTGCTATGTGATGCATGAAAACTGTTAGACTTTGCTGGGCTGTCGAGCTCACTCTTGCAAATAACCACTTTTGCAGGTCAATATTTTAAGGTAAAGATACGTGCTATGTGAGTTATAGAGATCTATATTCACGAAGATTACTTATGTTTTATGAGAAATGTATTTCATATTTTGAACGTAACATGTTGTTAAATTGTAAGTTGAGCTATCCAATGTATATGGATATTTAGTTATGATGTAAGACTTTATATAGTCATTTTGTTGTAACGATTCATGATATAAGATTGAATCAAAGAGATGTAATGTAATGGTTGCGATTCAGGGCAAGAAAAAAGAAAATGTATAAAAGTTTTAAATATTCCGCAATTTTATTAAGTTTAACATCGAATAATGATGTATTATTTAGAGGTTGAATGTATGGTTAACGACCGAAGTCGGGATTTAAATTGTATATGAATTTTGGGGTCGTTACAGTCGACGTCTTCCTGTCATCGTTAAATCTTCTCTTCTTGAAATTTCCACTTGACTCACCTCTCCTATTATCATGGCCACGATGACCACCCGAGTGGTTACCACTTTTGTCTGTATTTTTTCCTCCTCGCTGGTTCTCATCGCTCCAATGACTGCTGTCACTAGTATGACCCTGGTTGTGGTCCCTCGGTTGAACATACTCATTATCTTGCTCTAATAATTGAGCCATGTTTACAACATCTGAATATAAAGAAAATTTGTGAGAGATAAGATATTGCCGAATCTCGGGTTTTAAACCTCTCAGAAACATCATTGTCATTCGTTCCTCATTCTCGACCAAATGAGGTGCAAACCTGGATAACTCTGCAAACTTCGCCTCGTACTGGGACACCATCATGTTGTTTTGTTCCAGTCTAATAAACTCTACCTCCTTTATATGACGAATACTTTCAGGAAAGTACTTGTCATTAAACAGTTTCTGAAACGTTTCCCAGGACATGTTAAGTGTGTTAGGCTGGGTACGCTTCACAGACTCCCACCAGTAGTCTGTCTCACCGCGGAACATAAAGGTGGCGAATGGAACCTTCTGTTCCTCCGTGCATCCCAAGACATCAAATATCTTGGTAATTTGCTTGATCCACGTTTCCGCCATGATCGGATCCGGCTTTCCCTTAAATTCTGGTGGTCCCAATTCTTTGAACTGCTTGGCTGTGACAAACCGCGCGTTGTTATCATTTCCACCCGTATTCTGCACACGAGTCTCCCTCGTCTGATTTTGCATGAATTGGAAAAAGCTCCTAAACATTCCATCATTCATCGTTTGCTCGGTAGTGTTATTTACAGGAGGAATATTGTCTTCCTGTTGCACGTTCCCCTGGGTAGTGATTAAAGGTGTCTCCACAGTCTCATTCACTCCATTGTTAACGTTCTCTACTACCATTCTCAAATACTGCCACAAAACAAGGGTTAATTGACATGTCACATATTATCCCTACATCTGACCGACTAAATAATTACCAAATAAACTTATTCAGGTCATACTAGCGAAGGAATACCCCGTCTCTCCCCTCCTAGTTCTTGTCTCACATCTCAGCCAGGGATCATATCCCTAAGCTCTGATACCAACTGTGACGCCCCCAAAATAGGAATACATCACCCATTATGAGTCGCCAATAACTTGGTACAAAAACAACTACTACTTCATTAATACAATTGTTGTGTAAAATACAATAACCCAATACTGTGAGTTCAAATACAAATATTGTCTTCTAGACAATATCCATACTCAAATAAGTCCTCATTACAATTATTGAAACACTATTTTACAAAATAGTGAGGACTGCTAACACGACTGAATGGAAACATCACTCCACACCCCGACTAGTTCTCACTATATTCTCGCCTCTTGAGAAAAATGGAACAAAAAGGAAAAAGGTGAGCTCAACTAGCCCAGTAAAGAATATTATGACTAAGATAATATACAACAAATTATCGTTAGTCTTCAACAAGGAAAAATCTGATAAAATATAATAGACAACAAGTTTTAGATCAACAACTGCAGCGGAAACAACAAACCATTAGAAGAGTCAAGTAGAGAAAGAATTCTACTATCTTCTAAGATTTAAAAGTCCATCATCAATACTTTATCCCTGTAACATCAATCAATATACATCTTGAATTAAATATTCATCTTTGCACTACAGGCCAAATATATTCATTTGTAACACCAGTCGGTCATGTTCATCTCAACACCTGTTCATCTTTGCACTACGGGCCAAAGATATTCATCAGTTAATCATTCATCTTTGCACTATAGGCCAAAGATATTCAGTAATATCATCATTTAGGACTGAGGATGATGAAAAATTATCTTAAAGAAAACGAATCCAATGAGACAGAAGGACAAATATTAGTGATTCGTATTATAGTTTATCCAAGTGCAATAATACTCCATAATAACCAATTGTGAAGGAGAATTTAAGAAATAGCATAAAGGCTCAGATCGAAAAAGATCTAAAAGTTAACTTTTCTATTTCTCGATCTTTTCCGATCCGAGCCTTTATGCTATTTCTCTTCTTTATTCTTCTTCTCCAAACTCTCAAGCTCTCTTTCTCTCAAAGTGTTGGTTGATTTCAAAGAAATCAACTAACACTTCTCTTTTATAGATTTTTAAAGCTAGGGATATTTTAGTAACTACATCCCTCATTATACTATTCCCACCTCCTTACTAAATTGCCTTACTATTCACGAAGCTTCCCTTGGAAGCTTTGTGCTTCCGTCTTGCGGAATTTGTCTGACAGTTTGAAAAACTTTGATTCTCGAAATCTAAATATTTTTGGATATGTCGTCTTTCCTCTACAATCTAACTTTTATGCATTCTTCGGAATCCCAAAAAACTAAAAAATACTTTTTAGGGTTAAGCGATTTCCTTCACGTTTTCCCCTAACGTTGTTAAACGAATGAAAAGTACATAACAATACTTTTCGTCATTTTTATTTCGTTCAATTTTTGCACATTTTTTGAGAAAAACTTTTATCGGTTTACTTAACTTTTCATTATATATTATCGTCAAATCTTTCGACGGAATGTCATTTTAGCATACAGAACTCTCAAAAAGGCTTAGGTTATTCAAACCCTAACCCTTAGGTTTTGTCGGGTGAATAGTGCCTATTTCGTCTCTTTCCCCAAAACTATTTTTGTTCCCGAAAAAATTTTATTTTGTCTTAAAAATTCTTACTCGTTCATTCTAGCTCGTAGCCAGAATCTTCCCAACTTATAATACATCCTAGGTTCTAGAACGATTAATAAACATATAGCACAGAATAGTATTAATAAAAATTTATTTTATTAATAATTAATTCTTTAAACTTAAATTCCGGACAATCCGATTTTTTGGGTTGTCACAGAGACCCAAGCTTAGGAGAGAGAAATCGAGATGTAGAAGCTGAGGGAGGAAGACCACAAGAGAAAACTGGAGATGCAGGAGATGGAGGTAGAACTTGCATATTGCAAGGAAGCAGGTATATAGATGGGGACCCTTTTTCACCGTTCGATAGCCAGGAATGTAGAATTGGTGGGTAAGCTAGAGGAGTCGGAGAAGAGGGAGTTAAGTAAGAAAGTTGAGAAGGAGGTTCTTTGTACACAGCTAAAGATGAAAGTCATGGAGAGGATCCATTTCGAGGAGAAGTGGGAAGGAGCTAATGATAGGGCAGGAGACCTGGAATGTAACACCCCAGTCCCACATCGAAAGATAGGGGCCAAATTTATCTGCATATAAGGAAATAAGTTACTACCAATAGTACCTTCAAGTCATGACCTTTTGGGAGCCTGTGGTAGACTAAGATGACCCAAGAAGATACTATTAAGCCAGTGGTTTGAGGCCTTATTTTGATGGATTTGATTCGATTCGGACTCGGGATTTGACCCGGGTTGGGACAGATATGGTATCAGAGCCGACTCTCGAAAGCTCGGGTCGGGTCATCCGATCGGGTTGCCGGAGGTGGGGACATGAAGGCTGGTGGTATTATCCCACAATGAAGAGATGGAGGTCTGGAGGTGGGGACACGAAGCCAGCCGATATTATCCCACAATGGCTAGAGAGGCAAAGATCTTTGGGCCGTGTATGTGATCGGTTCTTATGGGGACGTCAGAAATTTAAGTGGGGGAGTTTGTAACACCCCAGTCCCACATCGAAAGATAGAGGCCAAATTTGTCTGCATATAAGGAAATAAGTTACTACCAATAGTACCTTCAAGTCATGACCTTTTGGGAGGCTGTAGTGGGCTAAGATGACCCTAAAAGATACTATTGGGCCAGTGGTTTGAGGCCTTATTTTGATGGATTTGATTCTATTCGGACTCGGGATTTGACCTGGGTTGTTACATGGAAGATGGAGTGAGGTGTAAGAGGAGGAAGATGAACCAAATAAGCTATGCTTTTTGCACAGCTATAGAAAGGTTAATCGATGGCATATACCATTATCCGACAGAACAAGGGAAAATCGGTTACACATTAAGTAGAGAAATGATGGCTCACATGACGCATGTAGAGTACAAGAGCGCAGTGGAGCGCAAGATGTTGGGATAGCTTGTTGGTTAGGTGTCTTGTAGTTTATTCATGTTGTGTATATTTTATATGTAATCCCAATCTTTGGTGTGAGATTTGGGATAGTCATTTAAACCCCGAGTAGGTTCATGTTAGAGGGGTAGTATATTAGTGTTTCCCCATCTTTTGTGATATTAGGGGATATATGTTGACATTTATAGAAGTATGCTAGGAACGATCATATCAATGTAATGATTGGGAATATGAATATAAATGTTCTTATTTTAGAAAGGGTGTCATAAAATTTTGTTTCCTTGTTACATTGAAGAAATACTTAAGTAATATAATTAGATAATAAGAATAAAATTTTGTGATATAGAAAACACCGCCCAGATGTAGACTAATAACACTATGACGACCCCAAATCCGGGTATCTTCCAACCCGACATATGGTGCTACACGGTGCTACATTTCACACATACATTCAACTGAAAGTCTCAAAAGAATGAATATGTCTCTTATATATTTCAAACAATATTACCATTACCCAAGTTCTTTATAACCATTACATTTGTTCTTTGTCATGATATCAAATACATTACAACATTAAACCTATACTATTACATAGACAGTTCAACGGTCTTCCTTTGCCTTCCCTTTATCCTTACTAGGTCCTTCAGTCTGTTCGGTCGTAGCTGCATTCATATGGTTAACTGCACCTCACGTGCCCGTCGTTTGACGACAAAACTTTTATTCATGCATACTCAGTCTTCTTTTGAAAACTACACCAAATAGTTTGGCAAAACTTAACAACATTGACAATAGTTCGATAGATTATAAGAAATCCAAAGAAACGTCTTAAGTCTAGCCGAATGAATTGGCTTTGACTTCATCCTACATTAATTCATGTGTAAGATACATGAATTACAAAGCTTGTCCAAAGAATTTAGACAAGGGTAAGAACATTTGCCTTTAGCGTCTTCTACAGTCAATACAAATTCTCTTTGAGTCTTTAAGGTCTCTACAATATATGATCACATAACATACCACATTAGGTCATGAACAAGCATGCATAGTTCCTAATGTATCTTACCTGTAACAACCCGATATTTTCTATATAATTAAATCAGAAATTTTGCGTATAATTTTTTTTATTTTAAAGATGAGGAATTGTACAAAATATTGTGTATATGTATTTATGTGATACATAAAAATATATTTATTACATGAATAATTGAAAATAATTTTATTTCAGGATAATTGATTATTATAAAGTATATTCTTATAATAATTAATTTTATAGTAGAAATATTTTTATTATTTATTTTCCATGAAAATATAAGTATATATTATTTAAATAATATATGAGATGATTTTTAGAATTATTATAATAATTATTTATTTTATGAATTTATGTTAGATTAATTAAGTTAGTTGTTTTTAACTTAATTAAACATGTTGTATATGAAGAATAAATCAGATATGGAATCCAAACCCTAATTTTTGATTTTGGTCAAGGAATGAGAATAATAATATAATATTATTGATATTTTAATTTTTTAGTACTATAAATATGTACTGTATGTACGCATTGATAATGATTGGTCAATTATGATGCGGTATTTAAAAACCCTAGTTTTGTTGTGCTAAACCCTAATTTGAAACCAAAATTAGAGTACAAGATTGTTTTGTAATTGTGTTATGTGATTAATATTAATTATTAAGGATTTAATTAGGAAACCCCTAATTAAAATTTAGAAACCCTAATTGTAAATTAAAACCGTAATTTCTATATTTAGTAACCCTAATCAGTAATTATAAAATTTAATTACTAATTATAAACCCACTACTACAAAATAGTAAATAGACAACGCTTAAACTACAACGTTTTTTATAAAAACGTTGTGGTATTTTTTTTACAACGTTTTTAAAAAAAACGTTGTAGATCTATATGCAAAAACGTTATCTATTTAAAAAATATTTTTTTGGTTTTAATTAGATAACGTTTTTTTTTAAAACGTGGTCTATGAAAAAAAACACAGAGCTTTTAACTGAATACTTAAAATTAAAACATAGTCTTTTTCTCTCCAAAGGCTCGTCAGTTTCATTCTTTCGTCTCTGTGCAGAGCTTCAGTTTCTCCTTTTCCCTTCCATTTCTCCTCAAAATCTCGCCATTTTTTGAAGCTTCAGAATCGTTGAGGAGCTTTAATTCGGTTTGTTTCACGGGTTTCAAGCATGGAATTCGAGGTTTTGGTTTGAGAAATTTGGATAAATCTAGGGCTGACTTTTATGAGCGTCTCTGATAAATCTAGGGTTCACACCACAAAACTCGCCTGACCCATATATCTGAATCTTTTGTATCTCAACTCTCAGCATTCGATTTTTTTTTATCTTCGCGTGGTCTGTTTCTTTTTACTGTTTATCGTCAGCGATTGAGGAAAAATGTTATGAATGTTTTGTTTATCGAACACTTGAATCGTAGATAACAATGTTCGATAATATATGTTCACAGCGTCGTCTCTGATAAATATTATGTTTTTGTTTAAGTGTCCAATGTGATAAAGTAGTTATGCTTGTGATTTTGATTATAGTGATGCTTTGTTATAGGCACATCGTATAATTTTTCCCTTCCTATCTGGTTAACTGCCGGATCTGATTTTTCCCTAATTGATTGTATTCACTGCAGGACATATAGGGAGAGAGTGGAAATGTTGAAAAGGAAGAAAATGGAGCTCAAGGCTACTAAACCTACCATCCATGGCAGAGGTCCTCAAGTTATGAGCAAAGATTCTAATCATCAAGAATCATCTAGTGATGATGACAGTGATGATAATTTCACAGTTGATTGGAGAGCTAAGCTTCTGTGAACTGTACCCATTTTCTGGTACTCTCTCTCTTTAGAAATTAAAATTGACGTGATTACGTGAACTTTTGAAAATAGTAATTTTTTAAAGATTTTTTACAATCTCATATTTGTATTGTTTAAAATCAAATAAATTTTTATTACTTTGAAAATATCTCAAATTGGCTTTCAAAAAATCAAAATTAATCCTATATTTTGAAGCAAAGGGAGTCTTTGTTTTTTTACTGAACTTTGGTATGTCATTATGCTTGACTACCTCTTGCCTTGGCAGCTGGTTGCGTATTGAAGTTTTGACAGAACATTCGTCTCGATTGATGATGTTGACATTGATTTCCAGCAATCCGATACAGTATGAGAATCAACTTGAACATATATTATGACAATCAACTTCAATATGTATTGCGTATTGAAGTTTTGACAGAACATTGTTAGCGACGCTGTGAACATTGTTAGACCATCTACATTTGAATCGTAGAACCTTTCTTCAGCAGTCTCAATTATACTGTCATCCCAGACCTACTGGGAGAATTATGTCCTCAAAATCAATTATCCGTTTAAGGTATATTGTTCTGTAAAGTGTATTTTTCATGTCAAGCATGTTGAACTTGTGAACCAACATTCTTTTGTCCAGGCTTTTGTTCTGCCAATTTTAATTATATATTTTTTGGTGGGGGTACCTTGCTATTTGGTGCAGTCCCAGCCGCTGCTCTATCACAGAATATTTATAAAAACATTATCATTGTTGTTTTTATCTTCTTCTCAAATCTAGTTGCTTTCCAGTGACAAATTGCAGTAGTTTTAGTTCAGAATAGAGTCTTCAAGTTTAGTTTCCTGCACCATTAGTTGTTTTTCTTATGTTGATAAACTACAGCTTTTTTGTATATCTCCTGGGAACGTGTTAATGTGGGATTGTGCTTCAAAGCTGGATTAAGTTTTGCAGCAAGATTTTTTTTGTTTGCAACACCATTAGTTTGTTTGTAATGTTTTTTGTTCTTTTTTAGCCACACTTGTCAATCTTTTGGAAATCAACATTTTAAAACAAGTGATCCAAGTTTTTTGCAGGTATTGTCAAGGTTAGGGCACATGTCATATGACGTTTTGGGAGCACAGATTCTTCAAACTGGGATGGAAGATCATGAAACTTGCAACTGATGTGGCACACAGAGCTGTTAGCTCATTAGAATCCGAGTTGTTATTTTTTACAGCGGATGGTCAGGTTGTATAACAACTCGGTGTATGTTTCTTCGACTTTTTGGATTTCTTTTTTTTCAATGTCATGTGACTTTTCTGTCTTCATTTGCTTTTCTAACTCCATATTTTAATAAATGAAGTAGCTCCCAGACCTCATAATAGTGGGCACCACTCAATTGAATCATGTTTCACTTCACAGTACGAGCAACATTTGCGGGCTATAGTTGGTCTTCCACTTGGTGATCCATCAATGAAAACTCCAGCTGCTATGATATACAATATATTAGGTGAGAAATTCTTTATAATTTATATTTCTAGTTGCCTGCTTGTAATAACTATTAGAGATTGATGCCCATAATTAATTTTTGTTATAAAACATCGAAACTGACTTACTTGAATCTTTGTGCCTGGTTTGCTGCTGGCTTTGGCTGATTTGTTGCCTCTGTTGCATGTGGTATGCTCTGAAGTCTGTTGCATGTGGTTGGCCTGCTATTGTTGTATGTTGGCCTGCTGATGCTGTTGTTGCTCCTAGTTTTCTTATTGTGGCTGAAAAGCTTTGTTGATACAATTGCTCATTTGATGCTTCGACTGCAACTATGTGCCTATGCAGTTGTCTGGGAGTTGCTGCAACTGGGCTTCTTTTGTGTGCAATTGTAGCTAAACAAAATGGTGATGACCCTTGGGAGTGAGTCCACTATCTTAGTCTGTCATTTGTAGTTGAGACATAACAGACTTTTCACATCTTTAGCAGTAGTAATGCAACATAATATTGCTGTCTATCTTCTTCAATAACAATAATTAATTTTTTTATTAGTTGTTTATAGATTATTAGATTTTCTTATCAAGAATTGGTTGTTCGATTACTGAAGTACGAGTATCAAATTTTAGACACTATCATAGTGAAACATGGTAGCAGCAGTCATGTGTATCAGTATCATAGATTTTATTCAGAGCGGTTTCCTTTACTTCTAACTAGTGATATTTTTTAATTTACCCAAGTTAGAGCCTGCTTTTGCAATGAGGAATTCGTATTCTAAAATGTACTTATTTGTGACTGTAGGATCATTTTCAGTAATTTCTGATGCAAATGCAAGAGTAGCAAGTAATGGCGGGGGTTCATTAGCCTCTGATAATCAGGTTCACCAAGGAAGTCAATCAAGTGGTGCTTTTGGGTCACATGATGGGGTAAACTCCCAGGTGAAAGAATCTGAAGGTCTTCAGCTGTTGAAGGTAGTGGGAATGACCAACCTTTGCAACAGAGTTCTTCAACTGTTAGTGATGGTGGCCAGAATGCTTTAAGGCTTACAGGTGCGCTGGGTTTGGTTGCAACTACTGCCAGTGCTTTTGATGCTGCAAAGGATATAATGGAAGCTCTTAGAAGGAAACACACTAATCTGGCTAGCGAACTTGAGGTTACTAGTTTGTTCTTTTTGCTCAATTTTGCCCTCATACTACAAATTGGTCTTTTCTTTCTCTTTAGTTTTATTCCTTAGTTACTTGTGGATGTTATATATAAGTCATGTACACATTCCCTAATTATTTCACATTTCCCATCTCCTTACATTCTTGTCCTATATATTGAATTGTTTGATTGTGATAAAATCACCTACAATGTGTCTTACATAACACTAGATCAACTTTACTTAAAGGATTGTTTCATTTTCTCAGATTCTGCTCATAGAAATTGGCTTGAGGTTTGTCACCCTTCCGGAGGAAAGACTACTGGCAGTGGTTAATGCTCTGCTCCACCGTTGTTATAAGTACCCCACTGCAACTACGGCAGAGGTTCCCCAATCCCTCAAGAAGGAGCTCTCTGGTGTTTGTAGAGCCTGCTTCTCTGCAAACGCTATGAACAAGCATGTTGAATTTGTGAGAGGGTACAAGCAGGAATTTGAGCGTGATCTTGTTGGGTATTTTATTTTCTTCATAGTGGTGAATGTTTGAGTGATTACTTGCTTCATTTTTACAGCAGACAGTTGGTCAACTTAGAAAACGCAAGTCTGGGAGCTCTGGTGTGGCAAAGGTGACTGAACAAGGAGAAAGTATCACATTTTCTGATGTTGCTGGTATTGACGAGGCTAACGAGGAGCTTGAAGAAATTGTAATATGTTGGAAATTACTTATCTTCAATAATAATACTTGGCACTCATTTATCAACTTTCTTTTGTGGAAGATAATCTGTGTGATGTGAATTTGTGATGTATATATGGATAGTTTGGTATATATTTTGTGGATGTAGTAATTTGAAATTATAAACGAATGGTATTATTGGGATGTATTTTGAATGGTTGATAAATTTTGGCTATATATTATGGCATTAGTATATTGCAGGTGCATTGGTAATATAGGTGAACCACATTTTTTTTCCTTTTTCTTTTTTAATCTACAACATTTAAAAAACGTTGTTTGATATACTAAACAACAACGTTTTTATTCAAAAAATGTTGTGGAATCATACCTACTACAACGTTTTTAAGCATCTGCTAATTTTTGAAAAACAAATCTACAACGTTTTTTTCCTAAAAAACGTTGTGTATTGTGCTTAACTACAACGTTTTTAAAACGTTGTGTAAGGGTGTCAAATAGATGACACCCTTAATCACGACGTTTTTCTGACTGAAACCACAACATTTTTTTTGCGTTGTCTATTTACTGTTTTGTAGTAGTGACCCTAATTGCTAAATTAGCAATGTTAACTATAATTAGTAAATAATACCCTAATGTTCATGTATAATATAATTAGTAAACCTAATCTAATTAGAGATTTCTAAATTATATTTTTAGAAACTAAAATGTTACTTTATCAAACCCTAAATTAGACATCCTATAAATTATTTGTGCTAAACCCTAAGGGTTTGCCAAAAGACTATAGTGCCATTAAAATCACAAGACCATTGACCAAAATGCCCCTCTTGTATAATTGAAGATAACTTGTGTATCTAGCCAGCACATCAGCTCTAGATCAGCCAATACATGTATCATAGACTTGTATTTATAGATTGGGAGAGAGAGAATGTCATTTTGCTAGCACATTTTGCACCAAACACTCAAACATTTTCTCTCAACCCAAACCCACGAAAATTTTAAGACAAATCAGTCCCATATCAAAGCCCCACTAACACCACAATCAAATCAGTAGCCAAAACCAAGAATTTGTTCAAAAGAGGTAGAACCCTAATTTAAAAAATCTGACTTTGATCCTCTGTTAGATGTTAATTATTTTTGTTAAACATGTTGTTTATAATATATAATGATAATCTGGGTTGATAGATGTCAGATCCATAACATCTAGAGGCTCGAATTTGAAGATTTGCAAAATCTGAAAATTTTGTTTTTGATGTCTGACAACCAAATGTCAGGCCTTATATCTCTGTGATTATTAATGATTTTTGTGTTTTGAAAGTTTGAAGTTGTAGCCTATTATGTGCTCTTTGATCTGGATCAAGAATCAGGCTTATATCGAGTCCAGATTTGAAGATAATCAAGGTCAAAAGGCGTTGACCGGCCATGACTGGGCGTTTTTGGGTAACCCAGAAACTGCCCAGAACAGGCTTGCCAACGTTTTAAATCGACCAGATCTTTCATGTTGTTGTTGGTTTGTTGTTTTTATTGCATCTAGATTGTAGTATGGTATATGAACTCCATGTTTATATGCATTAGAATATCCTAATCATCAAACTGTGTGATTATAGAGGACGGTTAAACCAGGCCAAACGATCATGGAAGCTGTTTTCTGGGTAACCCAGAAAACGCTTGAACATGTCGTCTGACATGGTTTGACCAGTATGAATTTGCTTGATCTGTTGTTGTTTTAGTGATATATTATGATAGAACCCTTCCTTGTCATGCTGGCTACATACTGGATCCATTAGATCACTTAAACATTACATGAACAAAAAGTTGTGGAAGCCCTAATATGGCTTGTCGAACTGTTCTTCATTTCTGGGTAACCCAGAAAATGAAGAACAGCTCTGACAACTTGTTCATGGCTCCAGATCTCCTTTGTTATGTGTTATTTGGCCATGTTTGTTGTTGGATCATGTAGTCTTAAACTAGCACTACAAGATCTGACTAACAGCATGCCCAGAAACGTTACGAGCTTAGATCGATGCTTGGTCAAACTTGATACCTTGCAAACCGGCTATGAAGATCTGGGTTTCATGAAGAACACGAAGAACACCTATAGTGACGGTTCTGTCGCTATAGGCAGTCTTTAGCGACAGTTTTATTAAAATTAATTAATTTAATTTCTAAAAATCATTTAAAAATAAAAATTAATTTCCAAAAATTACAAAAATTATTTTGAGTTATAAAAATTAACTTTTAATAATTTGAAATATTTTTCATAAATATTAGTATTTATTTAAATATTATGGATATTTAATTTAATTATTAAATGCATTAAATAAAATAATTTAAATTGATTTTATTATATTAAAAATCATTTTAAATGATAATAAGTTATTTAAAAATATTTAAGTTATAAAATATAACTTTTAATATTTTAAAGAAAATTTCATTAATTATTTAATATTAATGATAATAGATTTATTTAATAATTATATTAATTAAATTACTTTAAAAATTATTTTAATATTAAAAAAATCATTTTAAATAAAAATAAAGAGTTTAAAAATATTTTAAGTTATAAAATATAACTTTCAATATTTAAATGTAATTTTATTAATTATTTATATATTAATGATATTAAAGTTATTTAATAATTATATTAAATAATTTTTTGTAAAAATGATATTAATATTATAAAAATTATTTTAAATGAAAATAAAGTGTTTAAAGATATTTTAAGTTATAAAATATAACTTTTATTATTTAAAGGATAATTTCATTAATAATTTAATATTAATGATTATTAATTTAATATTTATGATATTAAATTTATTTAATAATTATATTAAATAAATAGTTTAAAAATAGTTTTATTAATTTAAAAATCATTTAAAAAGTATATAAATGAATTAACAATATTTTAAGTTATAATTAATGACTTTTAATATTTTGATAAATAATACATTAATACTTTTATATTAATGGTAATTATTTAAAATAATTTTAAATATTTTAAAAATTATTTAAGGGTAATATTAATACTTTAAAAGTATTTTGAGTCATTATAACTAACTTTAATATTTTGGCAATGGTTTCATTAATAGTTTAATATTAATTAAATATTAATGATAATAGAATTGCTTAATATTTATATCATTTAATAATGATTCCGATGTTTGAAAATTTATGATAAATTATAACAAATATTTAAAAATTATTATAAGTCTTTTAAAAAAAATGACTGATACTTACAGATATTGAGCTACAGAATATAGTCTTAGACTCGATAATTACCCGATAAAGTCGTCGGTACATCGCCATGTTTAAGAAATTGATCTGAACTTAGATAATTTGAATTGATAAGTGTTTATTTGTGATTCAATGACAGTTAAACATATGTGACATTGTAATTAGGTAATGTGATGACTGCAATAAGCAGTGCTATGTGTTATAGTATGCTATTCTAATCAGTAAAATGATCTTATTATTGATAGGTTGTTATACAAAAGATAGAACTAAGTTACATATTGTAAGCAGCGTACCAGGCAAGTATCCTACCTTTGCATTTTCTTTATGCAATGGACATGAGTAAGAAAGTTTCAGAATTATATTATTGTTGTACCAGATTATTAACCCTATTGTTATATATGTTATATCCGATCATTGATTATCAACATGGTACTATATTGTAATTCAGATATAGATATTCTGTTCGTTAATTTTTAAATATGGTTATTCAAGTGTCCCCACTTGGATAATCATTGTATTTAATCACATGTTGATATATATATATATATATCTAAGCTATTTGACCAGCTAGACACAGATTTAGAAATATCATTGAATATGATAAAACCTTTATGTATCCAACCAAATTATTTTGGTTCGAATTCCCGACTAAGTATGAACATCCCGAGCAAGAGAAAACTTTTATGCGCCCAAGGCGGGCAGAGTGAACGATAACATCGTTCTTGCATGTAGTATTGATCAATACATGGCATAACGGGCTGATCACCCCCTATGCCCGTAAGTTATGACAGTTTGCGAATGAAGTTCTGCTAAATCTATTTGAAAATTAAAAATAATGTTCATAGTATGTCACATTAACCCTATTTATAGTCATTACGTAGTTTCAAAAATTTGATTGAGAGTTATTATGTTATTATTATCGGTTCAGATTACTTCACAACTATTGATTTATTGTAGAAGGGTAGTACAAAGAAAACACTTAATCCTTTCAGCTAATATTTATAATTGTTATTACTTGTGTGACGCCCCCAAAATTAGGTATACATCACTCATCTTGGGTCGTCAGATACATAGTACATAATACAAATACAACTTACTAATACAACTGTCGTGTACAATACGACAAAACATAAACTGTGAGTTTGAATACAAATATTATCTTCTAGAGAGTATTCATACTCAAAAGGAGTCCTTATTACATTTATTAACACACCATTACATAGAATAGTGAGGACTACTAACTAATACTATCATTCCGACCATCACTCCGTTTCCCGACTTGCCCCAGCTACGTTCTCATTTCCTTAAGAGAACGGTGAAAGAAAGGGTGAGCTCAACTAGCCCAGTAAGAAATATTATGACTAAGATAATGCGGAATAAATTATCATTAGCCTTCAACAATGTTAAACTGATAAAATATAATAGACATCAAGTTTAACTGCAGCGGAATAAGCAATCCATTTAAAGAGTCAAGTAGAAAATAAACTCTACTATCTTTTATGATTTAAAAGGTTTTTCAACACTGATATCGCTGGGACTCAGCTTAATAAAATAATCCACATCATCGAATCACCCCTGCACTACGGCCAAAGATATTCGTGTATTCATTAATGGTCATGATCATGCCAACAACTGTCCATCAATGCACTACGAGCCAATGAGGACTTTTACCACATCATTTGTAACATTACGGTCATGATTATACCGAATAATCTCTGGTCATAATCATACCAAGTCCATCTATGCACTACAGGCCACAGATGACTTTTAACATTTTATAAACATGAGGATGATGACAATGATATAAGAATTCAATAAAACAAGTTCAAGAATTAATTTATCCAAGAATTAACAACGTCCAAATTGTCAACATGATACTGCTTTGTGGAGTAAAATTCAAGAATGCTTAGAAGAATATTTTCATGAAAAGATACTGGATGGAACGCAATTATCAAGGATATTCCACAAATTTCATGGAGTATAGAAGTCAAAACTTAACCAACTGAGTACAATAAAGAATGGAATAACAAAAGAAATCGCCATGCATGCGATAGACCGCACAGACAGGTTATTCCAATAAAATAATAAATAATGGAACCAGGTCGGGCGTAAACGCACAGACAGGATATTTCGACAGAATAATAAATAATGGAACCAGGTCCGGCGTAAACGCACAGACAGGATATTTCGACAGAATAATAAACAATGGAACCAGGTCCGGTGTAAAACACACAGACAGGATGTTCCAATAGAATAATAATAAAAAACGGAACCAGGTCCGGTGTAAAACACACAGACATGATGTTCCAACAGAATAATAATAAAAACGGAACTAGGTCCGGTGTAAAACACACAGGCAGGATGTTCCAACAGAATAATAATAAAAACGGAACCAGGTCCGGTGTAAAACACACAGACAGGATGTTTCAACAGAATAATAGAAGAATGTCACCAAGTATAGGGTAGACCGCGTATACAGGTTATTCCAACAGAATAATAAGAAATAGAATAACAACAGTTCTCTTCATGAATAAGAAAGAATAACACCCCTTACCGTTTTAAAGAAGAGCTGAAATAAGGAAGTAGTTAAGTAGCAGAATACTCTTCTTCTCTCTCTCTATAGTTTCTCTCTATAGTTTCTCTCTCTAGAGTTCAGCGAATTCGTAAGAAATAATGAAGGAATGAGCTGCTATTTATAGAAAAATAGGATGCATAGTAACTAATCCATGAACGGTCCAGATTGATTACTTTAATCTGCCGGTCCATATTTAAAGAAAAATCTTTTAAATAAAATATAATATATTCTATTTATAGAATAACTTTAATAAAGTATTCTGTTTTATATAAAAAGATGTTTCTGTTTTATTACGTTAATAATACGAATAAAACAAAACGTCATTATCGCTAAATAATTCATATTATGAACTGACAATAATTGAATCAAACTGAGTGACTTCTCACATAAATATTAATAATCAATACCGTGTGTTACTATGCAACCACACGTATTACTGTACTTTTACTACCGAGTAGTTCAACAGTAACAATAGTAAAACTTTCGCCGTTATTTTTAATAAAATATTTTTATCATTTTCTCAATCCGACAATAATTCCGTTGTGGGGTCCACCAATGATTGTGCCGTTGTACGAATATTTCCTGTTAAAACGAATATTCCCCGACCAATCGAATATTATATAACAACTTGCGTACTTTGTAAAATGTATAAATATTACCCACAACTATAACATTATATCAAATTAACTCCATAATATTCAAAAATGATATTTATAGAAAATTCATCTTTATTTATAAAAGTTGGGGTCTTACAACCTCCCTTTCTTATGAAATTTCGCCCTCGAAATTAGGGTACGTACAAGGTATGTCGAAGAGGTAAGGATACCTTGATTTTATTTCAGATTCTAACTCCCAAGTCATTTCCTCAACATCATGGTTTCTCTACAAAACTTTGACTTGAGGTATAACCTTGGAGCGTAGAATATGTTCCTTCTTATCCAAGATTTGAACAGGAACTTCTTCATACGTCAAATCCTCCCTATTTCATCCGGTTCTAACTCAATAATGTAGTTCGAGTCTTCCACATATTTGTGTAACATGGATATGTGAAAAACGTTATGAACACGAGACATACTTGGCGGTAAAGCGAGTCTATAAGCCATAGTTCCTACTCGATCGAGGATTAAAAATAGACCGATGAATCGAGGATTGAGCTTTCCTCTTTTTCCAAATCTCGTAACTCCTTTCCATGGAGCAACACATAAGAACACATGATCTCCTACATCAAATTTCACGTCCTTTCGATGAAGATTAGCATAACTCTTTTGTCGATCTTGTGAGGTTTTTATATGTTGTCGGATCGTTTGAATCTTTTTTGTAGTCATACGTACCAACTCCGGTCCCAACAACGTTGCTTCACCCACCTCATCCCAGCATACTGGAGAACGACATTTTCTTCCATACAATGCTTCGAATGGAGCCATGGAAATACTTGCTTGATAATTGTTGTTATAGGAAAACTCCACCAATGGTAAGAACTTGTCCCAACTTCCCTTGAAGTCAAAGAAACAGAGTCTTAATAGATCTTCAAGAGTTTGAATAGTCCTCTCTGATTGTCCGTCCGTCTAAGGATGATATGCTGAACTAAATCGTAAATCTGTGCCCATAGCTTTTTGTAAACTAACCCAAAATCGTGAAGTGAATCTTGGGTCTCGGTCAGAAACTATGGATACTGGCATACCATGCAGTCTTACAATCTCGTTTATGTACATACGAGCAAGACGTTCAAGTGTATAAGTTTCTCGTATCGGTAAGAAATGAGCAGACTTGGTCAATCTATCAACAATGACCCAAATCGCATCAATACCTTGAGAAACCCTAGGAAGACCGGTAACGAAATCCATGGTAATGTGCTCCCACTTCCATTCTAAAATTTCAAGTGGTTGCAATGGACCTTTTGGTACTTGATGCTCCGCTTTGACTCGTTGACAAGTTAGACACCTTGAGATAAACAATGCTATCTCTCTCTTCATATTGCTCCACCAAAATGTATGACGAAGGTCATGATATATTTTGGTACTTCCATGATGGATTGCAAACGGTGTGTTGTGCGCCTCCATCATGATTTCATACTTTAAATCAGAGTTGTTAGGAACACAAAGTCTGGAGTTGACTCGAAGTATTCCTTCTTCATCGATTTTTGCTTCCGGCATAGCACCTTCTTGCACTTTCTTCCTCATACGCATCAGCTCCAGGTCTGTAGCTTGAGCAGCTTTAACTTTATCGATTAAAGTCAGTTCTGCTCGTATATTCGCCATCATCACAAGGGTTCCTGAAGTCCTTAACTCTATCTCCATCCTTTGCAAATCACACAAAATGGGCCTTTGTGTTGACAATATCGCAGTCGTACTTGCATATGATCTTCTACTCAATGCGTCAGCTACCACGTTCGCTTTTCCAGGATGGTATTGAATGGCATGATCATAATCTTTCAACAGTTCAAGCCAACGTCGTTGTCACATGTTGAGTTCCTTTTGAGTGAAGAAATATTTAAGGCATTTATGATCCGTAAAGATCTCCACCTTCTCCCCATACAAGTAATGCCTCCAAATTTTAAGTGCAAAGACAACAGCTGCCAACTCTAGATCATGAGTAGGATAATTCCTCTCATATTCCTTGAGTTGTCTTGATGCATAGGCTATGACTTTTCCATGTTGCATGAAAACGCATCCCAACCCTTTGCTCGAAGCATCACTGTAGATGATAAATCCCTCTGAGCCAGATGGTATTATTAGAACATGTGCTGAAATGAGTCTCCTCTTGAGTTCTTGAAAACTCTTCTCACATTCTTCGCTCCAACCGAACTTTATATCTTTCCGAGTCAGCTGAGTTAATGGAGTAGCGATTCGAGAAAATCCTTCCACGAATTTTCGATAATAACCAGCTAAACCAAGAAAGCTACGTACTTCGGTCACTGATTTAGGTTGCTCCCAACTTTGAATAGCTTCAATCTTTGTTGGGTCAACCGATATTCCACGACTTGATACTACGTGCCCAAGAAATGCTACCTCCTCCAACCAGAACTCACATTTCTTCAACTTGGCATAAAGCTTGTATTCACGAAGCTTTTGGAGTACCAGCCTCAAGTGTTGCTCATGATCTTCACGGCTTTTGGAATAAATAAGGATGTCATCAATAAAGACGACCACAAAGTGATCCAAATATTCCTTGAATACCCGGTTCATCATATCCATGAAGGCAGCAGGAGCATTTGTCAATCCAAAGTACATGACTAGGAATTCATAATGCCCGTACCGAGTTCTGAAAGCCGTCTTTGGAATATCCTCAGTTCTAACCTTCAGGTAATGATATCCAGAACGAAGATCGATCTTTGAAAAGAATTGTGCTCCTTGCAACTGGTCAAACATGTCATCAATACGTGGCAATGGGTACCTATTTTTGATGGTGACATGATTCAACTCCCGATAATCAATACAAAGTCGCATACTTACATATTTCTTCTTTACGAATAGAACAGGAGCACCCCAAGGAGAAGTAATAGGACGAATAAAGCCAATGTCTAACAATTCCTGCAGTTGGATCTTTAACTCCTGAAGTTCAATAGGAGCCATTCGATATGGGGCTTTGGAAATGGATTTTGTACCGGGTTCAAGGTCGATACAAAATTCAATTTCACGCTCTGGGGGTAGGCCAGGAAGTTCTTCAGGGAATACGTCAGGGAATTTATTAACAATAGAAATATCATTCAAAACTGACGTATTTTTGTTTAGATCCGTGACATGAGCTAAGAAAGCTTGACATCCGTTTTTCAATAAACGAATAGCTTTATGGCTTGAGATGACAGCGATTGATTTTAATGGTTTGGTTGCTTGAATTCGCATAATAGGTCGATTAGGAATATGAAAGCTAACAACCTTACGAAAATAATTAATTTTTGCATAATGAGTAGTTAACCAATCAATCTTTAGAATCACGTCAAATGCAAGTATTTTTAATGAAATCAAATCGATAGGTAATGTGTGGGTACCAACTTGAACCAAACAAGACTTATAAATCGTGGATGTAATGAAGGTTTCTCCCAATGGAGTTTCAACAGATAAGTCAAAGTCTAATTTCTCCGGAATCAAATTTAATCGATGAGCGCAAGTAGGAGAAATAAAAGAATGGGTAGAACCGATATCAAATAAAGTATAGACTTCGTTAGAGTTTATGATAAGCTTACCCGTGATGACCTCATTCGGGTTCCTTGCTTTCTGGGAGGTCACAACAAACGCTCTCCCTTGCACTACCGGTTTTGACTTTTCTGGGACGGCCTTTGGTGTCTCCATCTTGGCTGAACTTGTTTTTGGTAAACGACAAAATCGAGCTAAATGACATTCTCTTCCACAATTATAACATGCTTTAGACGGCATCGCGCAGTTTGGACTGATGTGCCCCTCCCCTTCTCATTTAAAACATATGATAGGTGGTCGTTCTCCTTCCTTAACAACGGGTGCTGGTGCTGACGTCTTTCCATCATTGTTGAATCTCCTCTTCTTGAAATGATCATTCTTATTGTTTTGGCCCTGATTACCACCGAAGTGGTTGTCACCGCTTCGATGACTGCTCTCACTGGTATTATCATTTTGTCGACTGCTCTCTTTTGGTTGCGTTGACTCGTTATCGTGCTCCACTAACTGAGCCCTATTCACAACATCTGAATACAAATACAGTTTATGAGAAATAAGATGTTGACATATCTCAGGTTTCAAACCTCGCAAAAACATTCGCGTCATTTGCTCTTCATTATCCACCAAGTGGGACGCAAACCGGGACAACTCAGCAAATTTAGCCTCATACTGCGACACGGTCATATTATTCCGCTCTAATTTGATGAACTCCACCTCCTTCATGTGACGAACACTTTCAGAAAAGTATTTGTCATTGAACAGCTCTTGGAACTTCTCCCAAGACATCTTCAGTGCGGCAGGTTGAGTACGCTTAATCGATTCCCACCAATAATCTGCCTCTCCTCGCAACATAAAGGCGGCAAAGGGAACCTTTTGCTCCTCAGAGCATCCCAAGATATCAAATATCTTGGTAATTTGCTTTATCCATGTTTCCGCTATAAGTGGTTTTGGCTCTCCCTTAAACTCTGGTGGTCCCAGCTCCTTGAACTGTCTAGCGGTGACCATCCGAGAGTTTTCAGTGTTTCCACCTATATTTTGGACAGGAGCCGCTCCCGCCTGCTGTTGCATGAACTGCATAATATTTCTGAACATTCCATCATTCATCATCTGGTCAGTGTTATTGTTTGCATGAGGATTGTCACCTTCCTGATGCATATTATCCTGATTATTGATATGTGGTGAATCAACAGTCGCCTGTGCTCCATTGCTATTCTCAACATTCTCAGATGCCATTTTCAGATACTGCCACAAAATAAAAGTTAATTGATATGTTATATATTATCCTTATATTATGACCGACCAATTAAATACCATGCAAATAAACTTAGGTAAGTCATACTAGCAAAGGAATTCCCCGTCTCTCCCCTCCTAGTTCTATTCTCACATCTTAGCCAGGGATCATATCCCTAAGCTCTGATACCAACTATGACGCCCCCAAAATTAGGTATACATAACCCATCTTGGGTCATCATAAACATAGTACAGATTACAAATACAACTTACTAATACAACTGTCGTGTACAATACGACAAAACATAAAATGTGAGTTTGAATACAAATATTATCTTCTAGAGAGTATTCATACTCAAAAGGAGTCCTCATTATATTTATTAACACACCATTACATAGAATAGTGAGGACTACTAACTAATACTATCATTCGGACCATCACTCCGTTCCCCGACTTGCCCCAGCTACGTTCTCATTTCCTGAAGAGAACAGTGAAAGAAAGGGTGAGCTCAACTAGCCAAGTAAGAAATATTATGACTAAGATAATGCGGAATAAATTATCATTAACCTTTAACAATGTTAAACCGATAAAATATAATAGACATCAAGTTTAACTGCAGCGAAATAAGCAATCCATTTAAAGAGTCAAGTAGAAAATAAACTCTACTATCTTTTATGATTTAAAAGGTTTTCAACGCTGATATCGCTGGGACTCAGCTTAATAAAATAATCCACATCATCGAATCATCCCTGCACTGCGGCCAAGGATATTCGTGTATTCATTAATGGTCATGATCATGCCAACAACTGTCCATCAACGCATTACGGGCCAATGAGGACTTTTACCACATCATTTGTAACATTACGGTCATGATTATACCGAATAATCCCTGGTCATAATCATACCAAGTCCATCTATGCACTACAGGCCACAGATGACTTTTAACATTTTATAAACATGAGGATGATGACAATGATATAAGAATTCAATAAAACAAGTTTAAGAATTAATTTATCCAAGAATTAACAACGTCCAAATTGTCAACATGATACTTCTTTGTGGAATAAAATTCAAGAATGCTTAGAAGAATATTTTCATGAAAAGATACTAGATGAAACGCAATTATCAAGGATATTCCACAAATTTCATGGAGTACAGAAGTCAAAACTTAACCAACTAAGTACAATAAAGACTGGAATAACAAAAAAAATCACCATGCATGCGATAGACCGCACAGACAGGTTATTCCAACAAAATAATAAATAATGGAACCAGGTCCGGCGTAAACGCACAGACATGATATTCCGACAGAATAATAAATAATGGAACCAGGTCCGGCGTAAACGCACAGACAGGATATTTCGACAGAATAATAAATAATGGAACCAGGTCCGGCGTAAACGCACAGACAGGATATTCCGACAGAATAATAAGCAATGGAACCAGGTCCGGTGTAAAACACACAGACAGGATGTTCCAATAGAATAATAATAAAAACGAAACCAAGTCCGGTGTAAAACACACAGACAGGATGTTCCAACAGAATAATAATAAAAACGAAACCAGGTCCGGTGTAAAAACACACAGACATGATGTTCCAACAGAGTAATAATAAAAACGGAACCAGGTCCGGTGTAAAACACACAAACATGATGTTCCAACAGAATAATAGAAGAATGTCACCAAGTAAAGGGTAGACCGCGTATACAGGTTATTCCAACAGAATAATAAGAAATAGAATAACAACAGCTCTCTTAATGAATAAGAAAGAATAACACCCCTTACCGTTTTAAAGAAGAGCTGAAATAATGAAGTAGTTAAGTAGCAGAATACTCTTCTTCTCTCTCTCTATAGTTTCTCTCTATAGTTTATCTCTCTAGAGTTCAGTGAATTCGTAAGAAATAATGAAGGAATGAGCTGCTATTTATAGAAAAATAGGATGCATAGTAACTAATCCATGAACGGTCCAGATTGATTACTTTAATCTGAAGGTCCATATTTAAAGAAAAATCTTTTAAATAAAATATAATATATTCTATCTATAGAATAACTTTAATAAAGTATTCTGTTTTATATAAAAAGATGTTTATGTTTTATTACGTTAATAATACGAATAAAACAAAACGTCATTATCGCTAAATAATTCATATTATTAACTGACAATAATTGAATCAAACTGAGTGACTTCTCACATAAATATTAATAATCAATACCGTGTGCTACTATGCAACCACACGTATTACTGTACTTTTACTACCGAGTAGTTCAACAGTAACAATGGTAAAACTTCCGTCGTTATTTTTAATAAAATATTTTTGTCGTTTTCTCAATCCGAAAATAATTCCGTTGTGGGGTCAACCAATGATTGTGCCGTTGTACGAATATTCCCTGTTAAAACGAATATTCCCCGACCAATCGAATATTATATAACAACTTGCGTACTTTGCAAAATTTATAAATATTACCCACAACTATAACATTATATCAAATTAACTCCATAATATTCAAAAATGATATTTATAAAAAATTCATCTTTATTTATAAAAGTTGGGGTCTTACAACTTGCTGGGAATTTAAATGCTCATCCTTGCTTAATTTAATTATTTTCAGCTAAGTGTGAACAACTAGAAGGCTCTGCTAAGAACAAGGGAAAAGGAAAGGTTGCTGAATGAATGCAATTTTATCTTATGTAATAGTTTGATATTATTAAGACAATGATATATATTATCTATCATGTTATGTAAGGAATGTATTAAAGGTTACGTACTTGGGAGCTAGACTCTGATAATCATATAAATTAAGTTTAATAATTATATTATTGTTATTATTATTAGTATTATTCTGCTCATAGAAATGGTATCGTGAAGCACCGAGTTCGGGTTTCAAGTACTTGGATTTGGGGGCTTTACAGGTTGGTATCAGAGCCTTAGGGTTAAAAACCTTAGGTGGGATAGACTTTAGGCTATAACCTTAGAACAGAGGGAACTGTTAAAAATATAAATAACTCATATAGAGTTTAAAAAGAGATGAATTGGATAAATTCATTGTCAAATAAAATAAAAGATAACTTATATAAAACTATTATTTTTACTGTGTGTATATATTATATGCTAATCAGGATAATTTATGTGTGTAAATGTCTAGTGGAAAAGGCTTGTTATATGCTTATAGCATGAAGAAGGATCAAATCCATACACCCGAGCTAAGATTGAAGCCAAAAGCTGAAATAGAGGCTCACGATGAAAACAACTTAGACGAAGTGATTATTTTGGAAAACGTAGTACCAGATCCGGAGATGGTGGAGCTGACAGATAGTGATTCGAACACTAAAGTTGAAGCTGAACAAGCATCAACGGAGGTGCAGGATCTGAGGAACAAAGTTTCTTCTCTAGAAAAGCTGTGGGAAATAGAAAAGCTGCTAAATAGTCAGTTCCGAAAAGCCTTACTAGAAATAATGGAAGAATAAGATAAGCTTAAAATCTAAATTGATAAGATGGAAGCCATAAGCAACCCATCGTGTGCAGCTCCGGGCAATAAGGGGAAAAGAAATATAGAAGGCCATGACTTAGGAAAATCCGATAAGAAGAAACAAAAAAAGATATGTTATCTTTGCGGTTATGAGGGACATACTACTCTGTATTATCCCGACTATAAACCAGGTGCATATTTTATCTGTGGGATAGAAGGTCATTAGGCGAAAGGTTGTCCAAGAAAAAGATGTAGTGAATAGGTAGTATAGGTTCTGTTGTGTAGGTGTAATATATATATGATAAGTATGTCTGTGTAATGTAATGTTCCTGACTTTTGTATTAATCAAGGTTGTAAATCTCGACTTTTGTGGTCACAAAGGGATAGCTGATGTTTAAAGCATTATGTGCTATGCTATGTAAAATATTCGCTAAATGAATATGAATCTATGTTTGAGTAATGAAACAAGTTTAATATATTAAACTTATGCGATAAGGTTTAGAATGTAAGTTAAATTTATGATTTTATCTAATCAGATAATGCCGCCAAGACGTCGAACTCAAAAGCAAAGGGCAGAAGAATCTGTCAACAACGTTGAGGGACAACAACAAGTTGACCCGATGCAGCACTTTTCAAACATGGTATCACAAGCTATGCAACAGGGAATACCAGCCGTATGGAACCAGCCGGACAACCGCTTAGCAAACTTCAAAGACTTTAAGGCTGTAGGACCGCCAAAATTTAAAAGTACAACTGACCCTGTGGAAGCACAGACTTGAGTTAAAGAAATTGAAAAAGCATTCGTGATAGCTAGGGTAGCTGAGGGGTAGAAGACTGCTTTTCCCACTTATATGATGAAGGGTGAGGCAAATTTTTGGTGGGAAGCGAATCAAGAAAGGGCAGGAGAAGGAATAGTTACTTGGGATAGGTTCAAAACTTTGTTTTTTGAAAACTATTTTTCATCTAGTATGCAGGCTAGAATGGAGGTTAAATTTTTAGAGTTAAAGCAAGGGGATATGTCAGTTGCGAAATATGCTGCAAAGTTCAATTAGTTGGCTAGGTTTGCTCCGCATCAAGTTGATACGGAGGCTAGGAAAGCAAGAAGGTTTGAGCTGGGATTAAAACCCTGGCTCTATAACAAGGTGGCGGTGTTGTAGATTCCTACATTTACAGCATTCATGGAGAAAGCTATTATTGCTAAGGAGGGGAGTAAGGCCATGAGCCTATACAATAAGGAGAGGAAGAACAAAGGTAAGGTTGAAGGAACTGGGAAGGTGGAAATTAATAGTGGGAGTAGGGGTGGTAGTAGCAAGAGGAAGGGGAGCAATTTTAGAAATGTGCAGGTAAAACAAGAAGGTGTGAAGAAACAGGTGGTGCCGTGTAAGACTTGTGGAAAGAACCACTTTGGGGAATGTCTGAAAAGAAAATTATATGCTGTAAGTACGGGCAGGAGGGCCATATCTCTCCTAACTGCCCCAATCAAGAATGAACAATGGGTGTTTTCTATGCGGGTCGACTGAGCACAAGGTGAAGGATTGTCCGAAGAGGAGGACGGAGGCAGGAAGTGTGAATATTGACAAGGGCAGTGGGACTCTAGCAATCACAGGGCTAACGTCGTCAAGAAAGCCAACAAAATCTACTGCGAGAGTTTACAACATGACGATCCAGGATACCATGGCAACTGGTGGTGCAATTCCAGGTAATAATCGTATAATTTTTATTTTCTTTTGCATGATTTTTCTATACATAGTAAATTATGTTATAAAGAAATTTTGAGGGAGGAATTTGAGTTCTTTTAGAAATCAAAATTTTCCATTTAATCAGATAAACAAGCTTTATGTGTTTAGTAAAGATCAGTTCGATCAAAGTTGGTCGAGATCTACTTGTGAAGATTTTGTGTGCTATGTACCCTTATATGTATAAGTTTTAAAATGGTTATTTCGGGGACGGAATCTTTATAAGGGAGAGTGAATGTAACAGCCCGATATTTTCTATATAATTAAATCAGAAATTTTGCGTATAAATTTTATTTATTTATTTTAAACATGAGGATTTGTACAAGATATTGTGTATATGTATTTATGTGATAAATAAAAATATATTTATTACATGAATAATTGAAAATAATTTTATTTCAGGATTATTGATTATTATAAAGTATATTCTTATAATAATTATTTTTATAGTATAAATATTTTTATTATTTATTTTCCATGAAAATATAAGTATATATTATTTAAATAATATATGAGATGATTTTTAGAATTATTATAATAATTATTTATTTTATGAATTTATATTAGATTAATTAAGTTAGTTGTTTTTAACTTAATTAAAAATGTTGTATATGAAGAATAAATTAGATATGGAATCCAAACACTAATTTTTGATTTTGGTCAAGAAATGAGAATAATAATATAATATTATTGATATTTTGATTTTTTCAGTGCTATAAATATGTACTGTATGTACACATTGATAATGGTTGGTCAATTATGATGCGGTATTTGAAAACCCTAGTTTTATTGTGCTAAACCCTAATTTGAAACCCAAATTAGAGTACAAGATTGTTTTGTAATTGTGTTATGTGATTAATATTAATTATTGAGGATTTAATTAGGAAAACCCTAATTAAAATTTAGAAACCCTAATTTTTATATTTAGTAACCCTAATTAGTAATTATAAAATATAATTACTAATTATAAACCCTAATTGCTAAATTAGTAAGGTTAACTATAATCAGTAAATAATACCCTAATGTTCATGTATAATATAATTAGTAAACCTAATCTAATTAGAGATTTTTAAATTATATTTTTAGAAACTAAAATGTTATTTTATCAAACCCTAAATTAGACATCCTACAAATTATTTATGCTAAACTTAGGGTTAAACCCTAAGGGTTAAATCTTAAGGGTCAAACCTTAAGGGTTTGCCAAAAGACCATAGTGCCATTAAAATCATAAGGCCATTGACCAAAATGCCCCTCTTGGATAATTGAAGATAACTTGTGTATCTAGCAAAAATTGGAGTTGGTGAACTAAAATGTTGACTTAGCATAACCTAAAACTCCAGCACATCAGCTCTAGATCAGCCAATACATGTATCATAGACTTGTATTTATAGATTGGGAGAGAGAGAATGTCATTTTGCTAGCTCATTTTGCACCAAACACTCAAACATTTTCTCTCAATCCAAACCCACGAAAATTTTAAGACAAATCAGTCTCATATCAAAGCCCTACTAACACCACAATCAAATCAGTAGCCAGAACCAAGAATTTGTTCAAAAGAGGTAGAACCCTAATTTTAAAGATCTGACTTTGATCCTCTGTTAGATGTTAATTTTTTGTGTTAAACATGTTCACTACAAAAAAATCACTCATTGCCGACGGTATATGCCATCGCCAATGACCCTCTTGCCGTCGGCAATGATGTCATTGGCGACGGGGAATGCCGTCGCCCCTCAGGTCGTCGCCCCTGTCTCCCGTTGTGCGCCGTCGGGAACTAAGTCATTGCCGACGGGGTCATTGTCGACGGCATGCCGTCGGTAATATACCATTAGCGACGCCGAGGACGATGGATAGGCAGTCGTTAATAATAATTTATTATTGTAAAAAATATAGGTCATTGCCGATGGCAGAGCCGTCGTCCAATTCCCCGTCGCCAATGACCCAATTCCAATTTTTTTTTATTAAAATTGCAAAATTCTCCTGTTCATTTACATATACATATACATTCAACCTGTTATAAACTAAAGAAAAACAAATAATGACAACGTACGCATATCAATAACAATAAAAAATCCCCTGTTCTTTTATTACCAACAATCAATATAATTAGATACCAAACTCAAGTCTGAACAACTCAAAATCTAAATACATACATGAAAGTCAAAATATAAATATAAACTAACTACTGCTCAAAATCAGGAATCTCTGTGCCATCACCTCCGGTCCCACCTCCGGTCCCATCCTCGGTCTCATCCTCATAGTTTGATCATCAGCCCGGCGATCATCACCATCTCCTCCACGGGCATCGCATGTGCCGCCATCTCAGCCCTTCGAGTCTCATCAACAAGACCTTACAAAATTAAAATATTAATAACGAAGTCCAAAATAGAGCATATTTAAATAATTTTAGTTTGTGTTCTACAAGTGTTGTTGTTGAGTTTGTGTTCTACAAGTGTTGTTAATTTTTGCGCGTGTCTAAAAACTACGCGGTGCTATATGTGTGTTTGCGTGGCGTCCGGATGGACGATGCGGGTTTTGGGCTCTTTTTTGACTTTTTGCCTAAATATTGTTCAGTTTTGCAAACTGGGCGATAACTCCGTCTCCGTACGTCGGAATCGAGTCCCGTAAGTTCTAGTGCGTGTCTAATACCTATGCGGTGCTATGTGTGTGTTTGCGTGGCGTCTGGAAGGACGATGCGGGTTTTGGGCTCTTTTTCGGCTTTTTGCCTAAGTGTTGTTCAGTTTTGCAAACTGGGCGATAACTCGGTCTCCGTATGTCAGAATCGAGTCCCGTAAGTTCTAACACGTGTCTAATACCTACGCGGTGCTATATGTGTATTTGTGTGGCGTTCGAACGGACGATGCGAGTTTTGGGCTCTTTTTTGGCTTTTTGCCTAAGTGTTGTTCAGTTTTGCAAACTGGACGATAACTCGTTCACCGTATGTTAGAATCGAGTCTCGTAAGTTCTAGCGCATGTTAATACCTATGCGGTGCTGTGTGTGTGTTTGCGTGGCGTCCGGATGGATGATGCGGGTTTGGGCTCTTTTTCAGCTTTTTGCCTAAGTGTTGTTCAGTTTTACAAACTGGGCGATAACTCGGTCTCTGTATGTCATAATTGAGTCCCGTAAGTTCTAACGCGTGTCTAATACCTACGCAGTGCTATGTATGTGTTTGCGTGACGTCCGGACGGACGATGCGGGTTTTGGGCTCTTTTTCGGCTTTTTACCTAAGTGTTGTTCAGTTTTGCAAACTGGGCAATAACTCGGTCTCCGTTTGTCGGAATTGAGTTTCGTAAGTTTTAACACGTGTCTAATACCTACGCGGTGCTATGTGTGTGTTTGCGTAGCGTCCAGACGGACGATGCGGGTTTTGGGCTCTTTTTTGGGTTTTTGCCTAAGTGTTGTTCTGTTTTGCAAACTGGACGATAACTCGGTCTCCGTATGTCAAAATCGAGTCCGGTAAGTTTTAGCGCGTGTCTAATACCTACGCACTGCTATGTGTGTGTTTGCGTGGTGTCCGGACCGACGATGCGGGTTTTGGGCTCTTTTTCGGCTTTTTGCCTAAGTGTTGTTCAGTTTTACAAATTGGGCGATAACTCGGTCTCCGTATGTCAGAATCAAGTCCCGTAAGTTCTAATGCATGTCTAATACCTACGCGGTGCTATGTGTATATTTGCGTGGCGTCAGACGGACGATGCGGGTTTTGGGCTCTTTTTCGGCTTTTTGCCTAAGTGTTGTTCAGTTTTGCAAACTGGACGATAACTAGGTCTCTGTATGTCGAAATCGAGTCCCGTAAGTTCTAGTGCGTGTCTAATTCCTACGCGGTGCTATGTGTGTGTTTGCATGGCGTCCAGACGGACGATGCGGGTTTTGGGCTCTTTTCCGGCTTTTTGCCTAAGTGTTGTTCAGTTTTGCAAACTGGGCGATAACTCAGTCTCCGTATGTCGGAATTGAGTACCGTAAGTTCTAACACGTGTCTAATGCCTACGCGGTGCTATGTGTGTGTTTGCATGGCGTCCGGATGGACGATGAGGGTTTTGGGCTCTTTTTCTACTTTTTGCTTAAGCGTTGCTCAATTTTGCAAACTGGGCGATAACTCGGTCTCCGTATGTCGGAATCGTGTCTCGTAAGTTCTAACGCGTGTCTAATACCTACGCGGTGCTATGTGAGTGTTTACAATTACAAATTATCTAGGTTAGTGCTTTATCTCAAGTTTATCTAAGCAATACAATTATGAGTTACATAAATTAAATAAAGAAATACAGAATTTTACTGTTTTTACCTATCAAATATGTGGTGGGTAGATGTTGGCCAAGACAACTGTACACACGCGGATGGCCTCCTCCCGTACTACACCCATGAGGTCGTCAACGACAGCTGTAGGATCGATAGAGCCATGGACAACCTCCTGAGCCAGCTGATAGATCCACTCGCGTGATGGTGCGCCTGACTGCACAACACCGCTCGCCATGCACCCCTCTATGATCCGCCGGAAGAAGTCGTCGGATAATGAAGGGCCAGTGCCTGATCCACTCGCACCACTACCTCCAGTGGGTAGGCATCGCCGAGATCTCGCAGTAGGGACTAGGGTGTAAGCTGGGACATGGGGAATGCCCACAACTATACCCTTCTTCGGTCCCCATGTAGCCTGCAACCAGTCCTCTACTGGAGTGTCACCTCTCTGGCTGGTCTGGGCCACTGCAAGATCCTCGAACCATCGCTGAAAAAAAACACATTAGTAGATAATACGCAAAGTATAAAATAAAATAATACAAAAGAATATCCGAATTTGAAATACATACTAAATAAGAGAATTAAATAACTTACAGCAATGCGTTCTGCCTCAGGTGAGATATAACCACCGTCACCTTTCTTTTGGTGGACGTGCCACCAAAACTCCAAACGGGAGGGTGCATGCTTTAAACTCACCTGAAGTCTCTCCTGGTACAAGTCGTACGACTGAGACCCAGTGCAGTGTGGGAGACGACTCTACTGTCGGGCAGCTGAACGCTGTGCCGACATCTTCTTGAAAGCCTCACCATCCCAAATGCTGCACATCTGGTCCCACACCGCAGCAGATATGAAACTTCAAATGACTAATCCAACTCAACACTGCTGACCTAGAAAGACGGCCAGGTACTTGACGTTTCTCTGTTTTTCGATTGAATTGTCTACTCATCCGTCGATAACGATGTTCAATCGGCAAAAACTATCTGGATGTTGCAAAGAAACTCATTTCCCCCCCCCCCATGTTTGAGCCGCACAGCTTTAACTGACCCCATGCACACGGGACATGACAAGCCCCCGTGAGTTGACCATCCACTGATCATTCCTAACGTCGGGAAGTCATTTATTGTCCACAGTAAAGCTGCCCTCATGTCAAAGTTATGCTTAAGAGATACATCATAAGTTTGAACCCCTTTTTCCCACAACATCTTCAACTCATCAACTAACGGCCTGAGGTATACATTGATGTCTTTACTCGGACTCTTATCACCTGGAATCAGTAAAGGCATGAACATGTAGGGATCTTTCATGCACATCAAAGGCGGGAGGTTATACCCCACAATAATCACCAGCCAAGTTGAGTAGGGCTTTGTGTAAGGCCCGTTAAACGAATTAAACCCATCCGTAGCAAGTCCAAGCCTAACATTGCGAACCTCTTCAGCAAACGAGGTGTGCTTGTTATCAAAATTTTTCCACTCAAGCCCATCTGCCGGGTGCGTCAGTTGACCTTCGACTATGTCCCGTGTAGAGTGCCACCTCATATCCTCGGTGGTATGTGTTGACATGAACAACCGCTGAAGCCTTGGGGCAATGGGAAAGTAACGTAAGATATTTCTCGGCACATCTTTTCCCTTTTTCTTGCGCTGTTCACGGTATCTACTTGTACCACAAATATCACATGACCTCTTATCTTTATTGACATCACCGTAATACAACATACAGTCATTCTCACAAGCATCGATCTTCTCATACCCTAGATTGAGCCTTTTGACCATTTCTTCACATCATAGTACGACTTCGGTAACTTATTGCCTGCAGGTAAACACTCCTTCATAATGCTTAACAGTTCATTAAAACCTCTCTCGCTACAGTCATGCTCGTTCTTGAAGTGTAAAAACTTAGTCACGGTAGATAAGACTGTGTGCTTTTCGTGCCCGTCATACAGTGGCGTCGCTGCTTCATGCAATAACTCATAGAAACTCTTAGCCCTGTAATTCGGCTCTTGCTCGACGCTACTGTCATCCCTGTCTGTATTCCACTAGAAGTATGAACCAGCAGCTTCGACTATCATGTTAGTACAGTCAAAGGTTTCGTCACCTCTAGATTCCGGTTCTGATTCATGTTCATCTAACCAAGTTTCCCCATGATAGATCCATATCGTATAACCCTGCTTGAACCCATATGCAAATAAGTCGCACATGACATCACTCCTTTCCTTCCACACTTCATTCACACACCTCTTACAAGGACATCTAATCTCATCAGTGCTAACTTGCTCAAACGCGAAATTGAGAAACTGTTCAACCCCACTACGGTACTCAAAGCTAAGCACACTCTTATCAGTGGCTACCCTATGTTCCATCCAATTTCGATCAACAGATATCTTGGACAACTGTCTGCTATATATATGAAAAGTTAGACAAACGCAATCAAGTCTCCAAGTTAATGTATATGAAAGCTTATGAGTTTCCTAACTTCATCTCCCACTCTAACGGGTCATGCTTCTATCCCATTCCCGGATGTGTCGCCTCACTGATGCCAACAACTTGAACACATCTTTAAATTTTTCAGAAATTTCGGCAGCACCTCCCCATGGTCTTCAAGTACACGAAATAGACTAACACATCATAGTCTAAATATGCACCCGAAGAACGTCAAGAGATATATACTGACCGAAAATTCAAAAAATATAAAGACGTGCTCAAGTCGTTAACACCAACCTAAATGAGATCGAAACATACAAGAACAGTCCCAAAACGGGGACTATTTGAGATTCACTCCTACTAAGTGAATCTCAAATGGGTTTCTAAGCTTCCTAAACTATATGAAAATATGCAAATGTCAAAGTAAGGGTTATTTTTGTATAACAAAAAGATTACTAGCTTTTTATTAGGTCACAAACTATTATTAAACTTTTTTAAAACCCACCCACACCCCACCCCACCCTTATATTGAGGATGAAAGCAAAACCGATAGTCAAATTACTACTATAACAATTTCTCAATTAGCTAATACATGATTGTGTGTGAGAGAAAGAGCAGGGAAATATGTTTAATTATGTTTCAATGGAAGCATTTGAATATGAGCATTTGGATGAAAAGCACAAAAAGAATGGCCGATAGCTCCAAATTTGAATATGTGCATTAGAATGTGTTCTTTGTAAACTCTAAATCATGTTATTACTGCAGTTATCCAAATTCAACTTGTATGCACTTGAATAACTCGAAAAAATTGAGGTCTTATCTTCATGTTACTGTAATATAAACACTTCATACATTCTCATTTTTCGTTTGACTGCAGTGAATTGGTCTTAGTCTATAAAAGGCTTTATAATATCCAGACATGTTATTAACAGTTGTGAACACTGAGATTGTTTGATAATGAATCCTCAACATAATACTAGGTTTTCAATTTGAACTTCTTATCCCGAATAGCACATCTCGAAACAATTGTATCTATTTAATCATAAATAAAATCATGCTATTTAAGCTAAATGGACATACATATGACCAACATTACATGGTTGATAAACAACAACGCCAACATAAATTAATAAAATAAACCAATTAACACCACAAAATCCCACAACATGTATAGTAAGAACTAATGTGTACAAGCAAAATTAACTAACAAAAAAATGTGTACAAGCAAATAAATCAGTCAGAAGAATGAACCCATTAATTAGTTGCTCTGAAATAGAACTGAAATTGGGAAGATTACCTTGCAGTCGAGAGAGACAACAGAGAGCGAGGGTTTCAGTCGAGAGAGACAGAGAGCAAGAGGGTCATTGCAGTCGAGAGAGAGGGACGACGGGAAGATACCGGCGACGGCGGGAAGAGACCGGCGACGGCAATAAAAGGCGAGTGGGCGACGGGAAGAGAAGCCGGCGACGACGGCGCGAGCGAAGAGGGAGAAAATTAATAAGCGAAATGGGGAAAAATTCAGTCACTGAAAGTAAATATAAACTCATTCTCGACGGCACTCACTGCCGACAGCATATGCCGTCTCCTATGTCCTTTTACCACGCGCGCCAAAAATTTCCCACCAAATTTAGGCCGGGAAGGATCATTCACGACGGGCCTCAGTGGCGATGGCTACGCCGTCGATAATGATGTTATTGGCGACGGGGGTACTACCGTCGCTAATGATGTCGTCGCCAATGACCTGTGTTTTTGTAGTCGTTGTTTATAGTGTATAATGATGATCTGGGTTGATAGATGTTAGATCCATAACATCCAGTGGCTCGGATTTGAAGATTTGCAAAATCTAGAAATTTTGTTTTTGATGTCTGACAACCAAATGTCAGGCCTTATATCTCTATGATCTTTAATGATTTTTGTGTTTTGAAAGTTTGAAGTTGTAGCCTGTCATGTGCTATTTGATCTTGATCAAGAATCAGGCTTATATCGAGTCCAAATTTCAAGATAATCAAGGTCAAAAGGCGTTGACCGGCCATGACTGGGCGTTTCTGGGTAACCCAGAAACTACCCAGAACAGGCTCTACAACGTTTTAAATCGACCAGATCTTCATGTTGTTGTTGGATTGTTATTTTTGTTGCATCTAGATTGTACTATGGTATATGAACTCCATGTTTATGCATTAGAATATCCTAATCATCAAACTGTGTGATTATAGAGGATGGTCAAACCAGGCCAAACGATCATGGAAGCTGTTTTCTGGGTAACCCAGAAAACGCTTGAACATGTCGTCTGACATGGTTTGACCAGTATGAATCTGCTTGATCTGTTGTTGTTTTAGTGATATATTGTGATAGAACCCTTCCTTGTCATGCTGGCTACATACTGGATCCATTAGATCACTTAAACATTACATGAACAGAAAGTTGTGGAAGCCCAAATATGGCTTGTCGAACTGTTCTTCATTTCTGGGTAACCCAGAAAATGAAGAACAACTCTGACAGCTTGTTCATGGCTCCAGATCTCCTTTGTTATGTGTTGTTTGGCCATGTTTGTTGTTGGATCATGTAGTCTTACATTAACACTACAAGATCTGACTAATAACATGCCCAGAAACGTTACGAGCTCAGATCGATGCTTGGTCAAACTTGATACCTTGCAAATCGGCTATAAAGATCTGGGTTTCATGAAGAACACGAAGAACACTTATAGCGACGGTTATGTCGCTATAAGCAGTCTTTAGCGACAGTTTTATTAAAATTAATTAATTTAATTTCTAAAAATTATTTAAAAATAAAAATTAATTTCTAAAAATTACAAAAATTATTTTAAAAATTATTTTAAGTTATAAAAATTAACTTTTAATAATTTGAAATATTGTTCATAAATATTAGTATTTATTTAAATAGTATGGATATTTAATTTAATTATTAAATGCATTAAATATATTAATTAAAAATAATTTTATTATATTAAAAATTATTTTAAATGATAATAAGTTATTTAAAAATATTTTAATTTATAAAATATAACTTTTAATATTTTAAAGCAAATGTCATTAATTCTTTAATATTAATGATATTAGATTTATTTAATAATTATATTAATTAAATTAATTTAAAAATGATTTTAATATTATAAAAATCATTTCAAATGAAAATAAAGAGTTTAAAAATATTTTAAGTTATAAAATATAACATTCAATATTTAAAGGTAAATTTTATTAATTATTTATTTATTAATGATATTAAAGTTATTTAATAATTATATTAAATAATTTAGTTTAAAAATGATTTTAATATTATAAAAACCATTTTAAATGAAAATAAAGTGTTTAAAGATATTTTAAGTTATAAAATATAACTTTTAATATTTAAAGGATAATTTTGTTAATAATTTAATATTATTGATTATTAATTTAGTATTAATGATATTAAATTTATTTAATAATTATATTAAATAAATAGCTTAAAATGGTTTTATTAACTTAAAAATCATTTAAAAAGTATATAAATGAATTAAAAATATTTTAAGTTATAACTAATGACTTTTAATAGTTTGATAAATAATACATTATTACTTTAATATTAATGGTAATTATTTAAAAATGATTTTAAATGTTTTAAAAATTATTTAAGGGTAATATTAATACTTTAAAAGTATTTTGAGTTATTATAACTAACTTTAATATTTTGGCAATAGTTTCATTAATAGTTTAATATTATTTAAATATTAATGATAATAGAATTATTTAATATTTAAATCATTTAATAATGATTCTGATGTTTGAAAATTCATGATAAATTATAATAAATCTTTAAAAATTATTATAAGTCATTTAAAAATAAAATGACTGATATTTATAGATATTGAGCTACATAATAGAGTCTTAGACTCGATAATTACCCGATAAAGCTGTCGGTACATCGCCATGTTTTAAAAATTGATCTGGACTTAGATAATTTGAATTGATAAGTGTTTGTTTGTGATTCAATGACTGTTAAACATATGTGACAATGTAGTTAGGTAATGTGTTGACTGCAATAAGCAGTGCTATGTGTTATAGTATGTTATTCTAATCAGTAAAATGATCTTATTACTGATAGGTTGTTATACAAAAGATAGAACTAAGTGGCATATTGTAAGCATCGTACTAGGCAAGTATCCTACCTTTGTATTTTCTTTATGCAATGGACATGAGTAAGAAAGTTTTAGAATTATATTATTATTGTACCAGATTATTAACCCTATTATTATATATGTTATATCCGATCATTGATTATCAACATGGTACTATATTGTAATTCAGATATATATATTTTGTTCGTTAATTTCTAAATATGGTTATTCAAGTGTCCCCACTTGGATAATCATTGTATTTAATCACATGTTGATATATATATATATATATATATATATATATATATATATATATATATATATATATATATATATATATATACCTCTAAGCTATTTGACCAGCTAGACACAGATTTAGAAATATCGTTTAATATGATAAAACCTTTTTGTATCCAATCAAATTATTTTGGTTCGGATTCCCGACTAAGTATGAACATCCTGAGCATGAAAAACTTTTATGCGCCTAAGGTGGACAGAGTGAACGATAACATCGTTCTTGCATGTAGTATTGATCAATACATGGCATAATAGGCTGATCACCCCCCGTGCCCATAAGTTATGACGGTTTACAGATGAAGTTCTGCTCAACCTATTCAAAAATTGAAAATAATGTTCATAGTATGTCACCTTAACCCTATTTATAGTCATTACGTAGTTTCAAAAATTTGATAGAGAGTTGTTATGTTTTTATTATCGATTAAGATTACTTCACAACTATTGATTTGTTGTAGAAGGGTAGTACAAAGAAAATATTTAATCCTTTCAGGTAATATTTATAATTGTTATTACTTGCTGGGCACTCAAATGCTCATTCTTGCTTAATTTAAATGCTTTCAACTAAGTGTGAACAACCAGAATGCTCTGCTAAGAACAAGTGAAAAGGAAAGGTTGCTGAATGAATGTAATGTTATCTTATGTAATAGTTTGATATTATTAAGACAATGATATATATTATCTATCATGTTATGTAAGGAATGTATTAAAGGTTACGTACTTGGGAGCTAGACTCTGATAATCATATGAATTAAGTTTAATAATTATATTATTGTTATTATTATTAGTATTATTTTGCTCATAGAAATGGTATCGTGAAGCACCGAGTTCGGGTTTCAAGTACCTGGATTTGGGGGCTTTACATTACCCTTCTTCTCAATCTAATCATGCTTTAGATTTTTTAACATTTGTTCAAGTTTATCACATTACCTTGTTCTTATGATCATAGTCGACTTATCTTCAACCTTTAATGTATAACTTAAGGTTT
Organism: Panax notoginseng; assembly: GCA_016801055.1. Classification (NCBI taxonomy): domain Eukaryota; kingdom Viridiplantae; phylum Streptophyta; class Magnoliopsida; order Apiales; family Araliaceae; genus Panax; species Panax notoginseng. Next base: position 63,757,193 of record CM029014.1, on the reverse strand, counting down.
ACAACATCCTAATTGATGTTACTTTAGGTTTAGTAATGTATTAGTTCATTATTAATCAACCAACTTCCTTTCTATCTTTGTAAGCTTTCATTACTATGCTTGGTCTAGTGCTAGCACTGCGGTGCCAGCTTCCATTCACTATGCCGCGTTGTGGCGCCACTCTTCAGTGGTTGAGGTCCAGACTCGGTGCTGCGGCGCGAGTCTTAGTTCAGTTGGCCGCGCTGTGGCTCAAAACTTCAGTAGGTTATGGCATTTCTCGGCGCTGCAGCGCCACCTATTTGGCCTTGGGCTGGCGCCGCAGTGCCAGCTCTGTGCACCAAATAGTCTTGACAGATTTTCTACTTGGTGAACTTCTCAGACTCACAATTTGTTCGTTTTAAGTCCGAATTGACTCGTTCAAAAGCCATTAGCTCACAAATCACATACTCTACGTGTTTAAGCAAGAATTTTACATTTTCGAATCCATTGACATGGAATTCACCTTTTAGTTAATTTTTAACAAAAATGATAAACGTCCGTGAACGTTCAACGCTCGTTTCTTCATTCTAAGTCAGAATTCGGTCATGTTCGATTCCGCAACTCTATAATGCCAAATAAGACTTGTCCCTATTGAAAACCAACGTTTTTGAGCTCAATGTCAAAATTCATCTTCCATTATGAGAATTTTATGATTTCGACAATTATCGTCTAATCGTATGAATTCCGACATAACTTCGTTACTTATGATTTGTTCATCGTTTCAAATGGATTCATTCCATTATACTAACATCTTAACATACATAATTCATTAATGTATATACATGATAAGTTCTTATTAGTTCTTCATAAGCTTATAACTTATTTAAGTATAAGTTACTTGTTCATGACTTATTAAGGTTTAAGCCCTTTGATTAGCCATTCTCATTACTTCTTAACATACATACTCCACTAATCAACACTTCTCTATCAAACTACAATTGAAGAGATGGAAGATTAATGTTATAGGATTCTTAACCTTGAAGATCACTTGGTTAATCTATGTTCTTTTACTTGTTCCTTGAACTAACAAAGTCTAGCTTTTTCTCTATAACAAATAAGCACTTAAATGTTTGTTGGATGAAAGTTAACAAGTAATAAATGATCTAACACTCCTTCTATTTATAGGAAAACCAAGGTTAGGGTAGTTTAGTCAATAAACCATCCCACCTCCTTAATAAACCTCCTTACTATTCATTACTTAGCCATTAAGTTTACTTGTTCATCACCTCCTTTGCTTGGCCATCATAACTCTTACTTGGCCACCAAGATCACCCATGTGATTATGGGGCCCACATGGGTTACACCATGGGTCATGCTTACACATTAGATTCTTAGTTTGGGCTTTAAGTTCAATTAACATAACTTATGCATTGGGCTTGTATTTAACAAACACATTGGGCTTTAACATTACTTACACTTGGCTTGCACATTAATTCTTATTGGGCTTTATTCTTCCTACATAATCCTACTAGTCCATTACATATGGCTTAAAGCCTTTAGAACGAATTGTCTACGTATTATCGCATATTCTAACTCGTATACTCATTCAATATATACGACATACCATCATTCATATATACTCGTATAATACTTCGTATGATACTCGTATTCCTTACTTCGTACAACACTTACGTATCATACGATCATCATTTATCTCCTAAACGTTTTACTTTTCCCTAACATTCTAGAATTAAGTCCGCAGGCGAAAAACTGTGTTTTCCATACGTGAATTATTATTACATAAACCATCTTCTCTTGATATTCTATCATTACGTATTTCTCGGAAGTTCAAAAATAATTTCCGAGCAAAACACCATGAATAGTATTTTTCAGAAAATTTTAAGGAAAACTTTTATTTTCGTCTTGGAAATTCAAACACTTTAATTCCTTCACGTAGCCCAAATACTAAGACGTTCCGACATATCTAGGTTATAGAATGACATTCATCTTACTAACAGATAATAATAACATATAATATAATTTTATTCATTGTTTAATTAAATAAAATTATTTTATAATAAATTCGAATTTCTCGGTCGTTACATCCTTCCCCCTTATAATGATTCTGTCCGCAGAATCTCGTCTTACATTAAGCAAATAATTGAGGGTAATTCTTCTTTATCTTTTCTTCAAGTTCCCACGTTACTTCTTCGGGATCATGGTTCTTCCATAACACCTTTACCGAAGGTATAACTTTGTTCCGCAGAACTTGCTATTTTCTATCAATGATTTGAATAGGCACTTCTTCGTACATCAAGTCCTTCTCGATATGAATAGGTTCATATTCTATCATGTGCTTATAATATGGCTTATAAGGACATAACACATATACATGGAACACATTATGTACTCTTTCTAAGTATGGAGGTAGCGCTACTACGTAAGCTACCTTTCATACCCTTTTTAATACCTCAAAAGGTCTTATAAACCTTAGACTTAACTTTCCCTTCTTTCCAAAGCGTATCTTTCCTTTCCAGGGAGATACCTTTAGAAATACGTACGAACCTATTTCAAATTCCCTATTTACTCTATGCGAGTCTGCATATTTTTTCTGTCTATCTTGAGTTACGATGAGACGCATCCGTATCAACTTGACTACATCCCTTGTCTGCTGCACCAATTCAAGTCCTAGCATACGGCGTTCCCCCACTTCATCCTAACACAGTGGTGTTCTACCCTTCCTTCTGTATAAAGCTTCATAAGGCGACATACCTATGCTTGCATGATAACTGTTGTTATAAGCAAACTCTACTAGCGGTAGATGATCATCCCAACTACCCTTGAAATCCATGACGCAAGATCTTAACATATCTTATAGCGTCTGAATTATTGTCTCGCTCTGCCCATCAGTTTGTGGATGATAAGCCGTACTCAAATTCAGTTGCGTTCCCATCTGTTCTTGCAGACTCTTCCAAAAGTTCGACGTGAATCGTGGATCACGATCTGACACAATCAAAACTGGTACTCCATGTCTGGAAATGACTTCCTTAACATAAAGTTTAGCTACTTAGTTTAAGTTATACTTAACCTTTATTGGCAAAAAGTGAGCTGACTTCGTCAACCGATCCACTATTACCCAAATCACGTCATACCCCTTTCTGAGTAATTGGAAGTCCCACCACAAAGTCCACCGTGATATGCTCCCACTTCTACTCCGGAATTTCTAATGACTATAACAAGCCACTTGGTCGTTGATATTTGACCTTAACTTTCTGACAAGTCAAGCATCTACTCACGTATTCTTCTATCTCTCTCTTCATGTTCGACCACCAAAAACTCTGTCGAAGGGTTTGATACATCTTAGTGCTACTAGGATGAATCGAGTACCTCGAGCTATGAGCCTCTTGTAACACTTGTTCCTTTAATTCCGTCTCATTTGGAACCCAAATTCTTCCTTCAAATCTTATAACCCATCATTATGAAGACTATACTTTAAATCTTTTTCATCAGTTAACCGCTTCTTCACCTGATCACACTCCTCAGTTCGGAGTTGCATCTCATTGACTCCCTCAACTATAGTAGATTGAATCTCCGTTGTAAACAAACTCTATCCCGAATCACTCGACAAATTCACCTCTAACTATATCCTAGCAATCTCTATTATTAACTTAGTTTGAGCTGTTAACATAGACAACTTTTCTCGACCCTTCCTACTTAAGGCATCAGATTGTCCAAAATTTAAGTTAAAGAATTAGTTATTAATAAAATAAATTTTTATTAATACTATTATGTGCTATGTGTTTATTAATCATTCTAGAACCTAGGTTGATTATAAGTCGGGAGGATTCTGGCTATGAGCTAGACTGAACGAATAAGAATTTTCAAGACGAAAATAAAATATTTTTGGGAACAAAAATATTTCTGGGGAAAAAGACGAAATAAGCACTATTCACCCGATGGAACCTAAAGGTTAGGGTTCAAATAACCTAAGCCTTTTCGAGAGGTCGTTATGTCGAAATGACATTCTGTCAAATGATTTTATGATAATATATCGTGAAAAGTTAAGTAAGCCGATAAAATTTTTTCTCTAAAAACGTGCAGAAATCGAACAAAATAAAAGCGACGAAAAGTATTGTTATTTACTTTTCATCTGTTTAACTACATTATGGGAAAATGTTAAGAAAAACTCTTAACGTCAAAAAGTGTTTTTCAGAGTTCTGAAGAATGCGTAAAAGTTAGACTATAGAGGAAAGACGAAATATCCAAAAATATTTGGATTTCGAGAATCGCATTTTTTGAAACTATCGGACGAATTCTGCAAGACGGAATCACGAAGCTTCCAAGGGAAGCTTCATGAATAGTAAAAAGGTGGGAATAGTAAGGAGGTGTGAATAGTAAGGCAGTTTAGCGAAATGACCAAAACTCCCATAGCCTTAAAAATCTATAAAAGAAGAGCTTAATTCATTTGTTGGTTAATGAAAAATTTTCCAACACTTGAGAGAGAGAGAGTTCGGCTGAAGGGGTAGAGAAAGAGGAAGAGGAAGGGGAAAAGCTAGCCCGAGTGCAGGCTTTGTCCAACAGAAGAGAATTAAAGAAGAAAGGTAAACCGAAACCTAGCTTCTAAGTAATTTTTCTTTAAGTTGTCTATGTTAAAACATAGCTTAATGAGAATAAGATGTAAAGGATGTTAAGAATGGTTTAATATGGTTGAAATCATGAGAAAATGAAGAAATAAGAATTAGAAATTTAGTTTATATATTTCTTAAGGAAGTATAAGTTTCGTAATGAATTGTAGCGATCTAAATGAATCATATGAATGATTCAGTGATATTAGTAAGGAATGATGTTTTATAACTTCAAATTCCAAGAAAAAGTGAAATCGTAATCAAAATATCGATTAAAAATAAAGAACAAGCGAAGAATGCAACGAACACGCGAAGAACACGAAGAACGTTATTGATGGACAAATTTAAAACCATCGTAGAATAAGTTGTTGTTGATGGACAAGTTTAAAACTATCGCGTATAAGTTAGTTACTTTTTTATTGGTTAGGGACGGTAGAAACGTTAATGAAGAACGGATTCAACTTAGCTATAACGAAGTTATGGAGAAAATTTTGTAAACGATAAACGAGAATTAGAAAGTATGTAGCTAAACCTGAACATGTAGGGTTTCATAAGAATGTAAGAGAACTTAGAAAATATGAGTCGTAGACTCAAGAACGAACGAGTTCCAAGTTCGGATGACTGAATTACGGACGAGCGGACGAAGAACGTTAAGAACGTAAAATGAGCGAGTAAGGAAATTTTAGCAAATCTAATGGCATGTTATCAAATTCAGAATAAATTTCTGCCGGGGGTAAGTTAAAGTACATAAGATAAAGGAGAGAATGACTTTGGAACAGTGACGCCCCCAAATTCTCTACATCTACTGCAGCCAATTTGGTGCTCACGTAAATATTCTATGAGATAATAACTCCTATAAATCCAAGATCCACAGTACTCATAGTAAATGGTAGTTCTCGTCAGAACAATTATTGTAACTCAGTACCCTCACTTGAATGTACAGGTTTAGTATCTCATATATATTTCTTCCATATCTATAATTCTTATCTATCTACCTCCATAGTATTAATGGTAGGGTTCTTGGAACTGAGTGAAGCACTACCTCAGTGCATCAGGGAAGCCCAATGTCTGTTAACACTATCATTCAGATATATAGTTCATATAGATATTGTACTCTTTTCTAATTTCATTAGAATGGAAACTAAACACTTGAACTAATTATTACCTCCCATAAATAATATACCGTTACATTGATTCGGAATACTGCCAAATATTACATTATAACCATGTCTTAAGCCCTTCTATCCACAAATACCGAAACCGCCAGAATACATCTTTTTATCTGTAAATGAAGAAAATATTTGCAGGGATGAGCTATAGAAAGCTCAACAAGTTTTGAACAATAACCGAAGTTATACATATACCAAATCTGGACTAGATAATTATAAAGTTCAGAGTTTTTCCACACACACCAAATTTAGATTGAATGAACATAAAGTTCAGAGTAGTGCCACATGTATATACTGAGGTTTGTCAGCCAAACCCTGCCCATTTCGAATTTCTGTCAGTCCTATGGACTTAGAAATTCGGGTTGATCCGCTCAACCAAACAAAACTAGGAGTATGCATATCATCCTATCTAAATAACCTCCGGTCATTGCTATAAATGTCGACACATGGAACCCGATCATAATAGTGTCAGTATATATATTGGTACCAAACAAAATTGGTTTCTCACAAACTACGCTTTGATATCAAATCATACGCATTTTACCACAACAATAGCTCATATGACTTGGTTATGTTTGAACAAGAAATCATAACCTTTGAATAACAGAAATCATATACACTGTATATCACCAGATCATAACTAATAAATATAAAATTTTCATTTAATAAAATAATTTCAATGAAGCTGGCATTTGCAATATGAGGTTTACACAAAGTACAGAAAAACTTGCATTTGAAATATAAAGTTGCACAAAGTGTGGAAAAACTTGCCTTTCCAACGATCTGCTAATTTATAATATTCAGAACTATCTACGCAACCTAAATATGTTCATTACAGTAATTAAAACCAATAACAGTTGATATCTAATCAATTTACTAGTGTTTGGGTTGTATTCGATGTCGATTAAGTGTTTTATAGCTTGATCGGATAAGTATTGAATTATTTTCCGAGTAAACTTTATTTGAGAGTTTAAATATTATTTATAATAATTTCTATAAGCTTAAAACAATTTCTCAATGATTAATATTAATTTTAACTAATTTATTAGTAATCAAAATGATTTTATATTATTTAATAATCATTCATAATGATTTTTAAACCATCAATATGATTTTCAAATAATTGTTACCTTTTATCAAGATTTTTCAATCATTAATATCTTATTTATATGATTTAAATACAATGATATTCCATTAGCAGTAATATTTAATTAATTTCAATTATTAATGAAATACAAAACATAATATTATAATTCATTTATAATATCTCAAAGTATTTTTAATACCTTAATATCATATTTAAATGATTTTTAAACATTTAAATCTATTATCAAATAACTGCCATTAATATTAAAATATTAATATTTTTCGTGACAAAATATTAAAAGTTGTGTTTTATAACTTAAAATATTTTTCAAACCTTTAAATTATTTTTATATGATTTTTAAATCATTAAAAACTAATTTTCCATAATTTATTTAATATATTCCTTAAACAAATCAATTATCATTAATATTAATTTATTAATGAATTTTATCCCGAAATATTAAAAGTCATTAAAAATAACTTAAAATATTTTCTTATACCATAATATAATTTTAAATGAATTTTCCAGTATTAAAATCATTTTAAAGTAATTTATTTAATTTAATAATTAAATAATTTAAATACCATTAATGTTCAAAAATATTAAAATATTAATAAAATATATTCAAAATTATTATAACCCCATTTTTAGGCTTGAAAATAATTTTTACAAATTTATTATGAATTTTTCATAATTAAAAACCATTTAATACTAATTATTTAATAAAAATACTAATTTCATAATTAATATGTCGCTATGTGTCTATAGCGACAAAATTGTCGTTATACGTGTTCTTAGCCATTCAAGAACATGCAAAGTCAGACACCAAGGTCCCTACTTTGACCATCATTTGATCTATGTCCTTGTTGTTTTCTGGGCTGACTGAAGTGTTAGTATTGTAGTCTTGATGTAATACTACAATCTCAACCAAGTTTTGCTAGCTAAACCACATCACAACTAGAAGTTATAAGCCATCAACGTGGCTGTCAGGCGTGTTCTTGAGTTTCTGGGTTGCCCAGAAACTCATGCAATGCTAAGGGTCATACTTTGGAGCTTTATATCTTGGATTCCTAGGTATTAGATAAGTGTTATAATGTACTAATTATATAGTATACATGTCATACTACAATATTACAACATCTAAGGTGCATAACAACATCAGAGGATCATAATCTAGACGGGTTAAACTGACTGTCAGGTATGTTCTAAGAACTTTCTAGGTTACCCAGAAATCTGGGTTACCAGTTTCGAGACCCTACTTTTAATCTATCATATCTTACCCTTGTTTGATGTAATGGGTGATATATGGTCATGGGCTGGTAGTCTACATGACAGGGTTCAACAGTATAACACTTATACGATCCATACATTTGTCAGAGTAAAGATTAGAGCCTATAAAGATCTTGTCAGACCATGTTCTTGAAGTTCTGGGTTTTCCAGAAATTGAAAACATTATCGGTCAACGGGTTTTGACTACTAATATCTTGCAATCTATACATCCTTTGATCCTGTTTCCACTTCTAGATTTCTAAGCTCATAACATACTACAATTAGAATACATAAAACAACTCAAACCATTAACAAATTTGGATCTAAGAGGCCCGACATTCGGTTGTCAGACACACTTTTAGGGTTCTTGACTGTTTGTGCAAATCTTCATTCCGAAGCTTTTAACTATTATAGATTTGTGTTTTAGCAACCCAGATCACTTATTAACATGTTATTTAACATCTCTAAACAACAATTAACATCCTTTAACATAATTCACAAGGATTTACAAAATTAGAGTTTATACTTCTTTATGCTTGGATCTTTGATTCTGATTCTTGAAGTGTGATCTTGACAAGCTAAGTAGTGATATTAGATTATCTTGATGACTTAGTTCCTCTCAACTTTCGAAAATATAGAAAGATAAATGGTATGGCTAACTTGTTAAGTAAAGTGAGTTATTTACTTAACTTGTACACTTTTAATCTTTGATTCATTGTATCTAATGTTGATAGGTGTCATGTTATAGCTGGTGTGGTCTAATTTAACACATGTGGCAAATCTTTTCAGTGTTGAGTCAAAGATTTGGCTTTATCATCTAAATCGAAAGAGAAAGGGTATTTTAGTAACTTCCTATGTACTAAGGATAATTTTGTGATTTCCCATTCAACTTTGAGGTTAATTTGGTCATTTACATATTGGATTTAGACAAATGGCAAATCTTGGTGATGAGTCGCCAAGATTTGTGTTTATCTTTTGTTAAAAGATAAGCTCGAGGGTATTTTGGTCTGTTTACTGCTACTAAGGGTATATTGGTAATTTCCATATTATCCATAGGGTTATTTTAGTCATTTCAAATACTTCCCTAATATTTTTAAATCCCGAGGCTTTGATAACCAATATTAGGGTTCCCTAATTAGATTTTAGGGTTCCAAAATTATAATCAGGGTTTACCGATTAGGGTTTGGTAATCTGGGTTAGTGTTCCCTAATCCTCATTAAAATTCTATGATAGAATTTTATACTTTATCCTACACTCACAAAACTATTATAATATTCAGTATCACAACTTCTTATTAATAACCCTAATTAGAGTTAAGGTTTACTAAGTTTGTACCCTAACCAATCAATCAATGATCATCAATTCTATATCGTACAAACACATATTCATCAATACAATTTTTATAACGATATTTTCTACTAAATCCCTATCCAGACTTAAGGTTAGGGTTTCTATTTTCTATTAAGCACAACTCTACTTATCTTTCTTAGTCAATACACAAATTGACCACTTCTCTAGACTTGTATCACAGGTACTTAGCACAAGATTGTTAATCAGTATAAATATTAAAAAACAAAATTTATTCATAAAATTTTGGATCCTCACAGGAACGACCTCGTTCCGAGTTATAACGAAGAAGATATGAGATTTCGAAGTAAGCATCTCAAGCATGTAAAAGACTTAGAGAAATTTTCAATGTTTTGGTCTTGGCGCCGTAGCGCCAGTTGATCCTTGGGAGGCGGCGCCGCATCGCCAGCCCGAGCCATCAACTACTGCCGAGTTGCGCCACAACGTGAGAGGGAAGAGGGGAACCGGCGCCGCAGCGCCGGTGCAGGGCAATGCCTATAAGTGAGTTTTTTATTGCTCAATTATTGAGGGATATGCAAGAAAGAAATATGAACATGTAGTTCACCTAATGTAACACTTAAGCAAGTGATTTAAACATTTAGTAAAGGTTAAACGGAAAGATATAATGAGATTAAAAGACATGGAATGTAATGAACATAAACGCAACACAGTTGCTATGAACGATCGGTCTAAGCATACAACGAACCGTATGGCTTCGACATTAAGAAAGAATAATGAACATGGGGTTTATGGGTTGGATAACGATTGAAAGCGATTAAAACCTTGGGTAAAGGTTAAATGAGAGATTACGAAACGAGAAACGTGAATGCTGAATACGTAAATGATTCTCGTGGATCGTATTCGCGTCGGGCGAACGTTTTAAGTATACATTGGTTGTATGACTTGGACGTTGACGAAAGTAGTAAGTAAGATATGAATTATCAAGAAAGCCGTAGCGAATGGTAATATGTGTAATGAAAATCCGATATGGGTCGAATAAAGAAAGTAAGTAAGCGTTAAACAACTAAGCCGATGTGAGGGTTGAGTGTACGCGAATATTGAAAGGGTAGAACCTACACTTCGTGTATGGCTTGACCGTAAGGTAATGAAAGATGACGATTAAACATGTGAATGGTAAAGAAATGGAATTAATGAGAATGACGTATAACGTTAAGAAGCCGAGTTAATAATTATAACTTGAATAACGTTCCGAGTCAAATGAACCGGACGTTGTAAGATGCGAATAAGGCAATGTAAAATGCTTAACTCTAGGAATGCGTAAAATTAATGTTGAATGATTGTTCTGAGTATACAAAAGACTGTATGGCTAGGACGACAAAGAATGAATCCTACGGTATGACATTTAGTTGCCAGAAAGCCATAAGGAATAAGAAGTTGACTTATTGAACATTATAGTTTAATGGTTTGAATAGGTTAAGATAAAGTTAAGTTGTAGTACAATCGTAAATCTTTAATGGTTCACATATGGGAGCCGGGCTAAACAATTTCTTAAGGAGTAAAGTTAACTTTAACCAATGTGTAAGTCAAGTATATGAATAATTGGTGTATGTGTTCTTTCCTTATGTGTTATATAGGGTTTGGAATGAGCAGTTCAGCGTAAACTGTAAGTTGTAGTTATGCGTAAGTCAAGTTTCCTAACTTCATTCATATTATGTGAATGCTAGTTTCTTAAACTTTTCAGATGTTGAACTTGAGAAGTATTGTCAATGTGCATATGTGTGATATATGTACAAGGTGGTAGAATGTATGAGGCCTTGAGCCATAATTTAAATACTTTGGTGTTTAATAGATGAATTGTTCTGTGATTGAACTGTTCAATATGAGTATGTTCTGTTTATACATGAACCGTTATTGTTAAGTCTATGCTAATGATTATAGCCAAATAGGATGTGTATGGAGAAGGTAGAACAATGAAAGTATTTAAAAGTAAATGTGACTAATGTTTTAAGATGATAGGAATCTAGATTATTCCTATTATTCGAGCTGCTTCATAAACTTTGTTCGGTTATGGAAGTCTTAAAGGAATGTTTGAATTCTTGAATAAATTTTTGTTATGCCAATCGAATGGCATGTTATCAGATTAAGAACAAATTTCTATCCAGGGGGAGTTGAAGTATGTAAGATAAGGGAGAGAATGGCTTTGGAACGACCTCGTTCCGAGTTATAACAAAGAAGATATGAGATTTCGAAGTAAGCATCTCAACCTTATAAAAGACTTAGAAAAATTTTCAATGTTTTGGTCTTGGCGTCGCAGCACCAGTTGAGCCTTGGGAGGCGGCGCCTGCCCGGGCCATCAGCTACTACTGAGTGGCGCCACAGCGCGAGAGGGAAGAGGGGAACCGACACTGCAGCGCCTGTGTAGGACAACGCCCAAAAGTGAGCTTTTTATTACTCAATTACTTGGGGATGTGCAAGAAAGAAATATGAACATGTAGTTCACCTAATGTAACACTTAAGCTAGTGATTTAAACCTTTAGTAAAGGTTAAACGGAAAGATTTAACGAGATTAAAAGATAGAGAATGTAATGAACGTAAAGGCAATGCAGTTGCGATGAACGATCGGTCTTATCATACAACGAACCATGTGGCTTCGACATTAAGAAAGAATAATGACCATGGAGTTCATGGGTTGGATAACGATTCAAAGCGATTAAAACCTTGGGTAAAGGTTAAATGGGAGATTAAAGAATGAGCACCGTGAACGCTGAATATGTAAATGATTCTCGTGGATCTTATTCGCGTCGGGTGAATATTTTAAGCATACATTGGTTGTATGACTTGGACGTTGACGAAAGTAGTAAGTAAGATATTAATTATCAAGAAAGTCATAGCGAAGGGTAATATGAGTAATGAAAATCCGATATGGGTCGGATAAAGAAAGTAAGTAAGCGTTAAACACTTAAGCCGATGTGAGGGTTGAGTGTACGCAAATATTGAAAGGGCAGAACCTACACTTCGTGTATAGTTTGACCGTAAGGTAATGAAAGATGATAATTAAACCTGAGAATTTTAAAGAAATGGAATTAATGAGAATAACGTATAACGTTAAGAAGCCGAGTTAATAATTATAACTTGACAAACGTTCCGAGTCGAATGAACTGGACGTTGTAAGATGCGAATAAGGCAATGTAAAATGCTTAACGCTAGGAATGCGTAAAATTAATATTGAATGATCTTTCTAAGTATACAAAAGACTGTATGAATTGGGCGATAAATAATGAATCCTGATGTATGGCATTTAGTTGCTAGAAAGTAATAAGGAATAAGAAGTTGACTTAACGAACATTATAGTTTAATGGTTCGGATAAGTTAAGATAAAGTTAAGTTGTAGTACAATCGTAAATCTTTAATGGTTGACATATGGGAGCTGGGCTAAACAATTCCTTCAGAGAGCGGAGTTATATACGAAACTGGCAACCGATCTAACTCACTATGAAAGACAATGTAGACGAGACGGGAACTTATTTGTTGGTTATTTGTGGGAAACCACTCAGAGTACCATATGGACTACTAGTAGAGATACGATGTGTGTTGAGTCCTAGAAGGGTTGTAAGAAGAAGATAAAAATGTAAATCATCAAAGATGATGATCATAAGAGTAAGACATCTCTGTATGTCATGAAGCCTTAAATCAGTAAAGAGAGTTGGTCGCGTAAACTTAGATTACAAGAATGCGAACCTTAAGGAGTAAAGTTAAGTTTAACCAATGCATAAGTCAAGTATATGACTAATTGGTGTATGTGTTCTTTCCTTATGTGTTATATAGGGTTTGGAATGAGTAGTTCAGCGTAAACTATAAGTTATAGCTATGTATATGGCAAGTTTCCTAACTTAATTCATATTATATGAATGCTAGTTTCTTAAACTTTTCAGATGTTGAACTTGAGAAGTCTTGTTTATGTGCATATGTGCGATATATGTATAAGGTGGTAGAATGTATGAGGCCTTGAGCCATAATTTGAACACTTCGGTGTTTCTATGAGATGAACTATTCTATGATTGAACTATTCAATATGAGTATGTTCTGTTTATACATGAACCATTATTGTTAAGTATGTGCTAAAAATTTTAGCCAGACATGATGTGTATGGAAAAGGTTGAAGAATGAAATTATTTGAAGGTAAATATGACTAATGTTTTAAGATGATAGGAATCCAGATTAATCCTATTATTCGAGCTGCTTCATAACCTATGTTCGGTTATGGAAGTCTTAAAGGAATGTTTGAATTCTTGAATAAATTTATGTTATGACAATCGAATGGCATGTTATCAGATTCAGAATAAATTTCTATTCGGGGGGAGTTGAAGTATGTAAGATAAGGGAGAGAATGGCTTTGGAACGACCTCGTTCCGAGTTATAACGAAGAAGATATGAGATTTTGAAGTAAGCGTCTCAAGCATGTAAAATACTTAGTAATTTTTTTAATGTTTTGGTCTTAGCGCCGTAGCGCCAGTTGAGCCTTGGGAGGCCCCGCCAGCCCAGGCCATCAACTACTGCTGAGTGGCGCCACAACGCGAGAGGGAAGAGGGGAACCGGTGCCGCATTGCCGGTGCAGGGCAATGCTCAGAAGTGAGCTTTTTATTGCTCAATTATTGGGAGATGTGCAAGAAAGAAATATGAACATGTAGTTCACCTAATGTAACACTTAAGCAAGTGATTTAAACCTTTAGTAAAGGTTAAATAGAAAGATTTAACGAGATTTAAAGATAGAGAATGTAATAAATTTAAACGCAATGCAGTTGTGATGAACGATCGGTCTTAGCATACAACGAACCGTATGGCTTTGACATTAAGAAAGAATAATGAACATGGAGTTCATGGGTTGGATAACGATTGAAAGCAATTAAATCCTTGGGTAAATGTTAAATGAGAGATTAAGAAATAAGCAACGTGAACGCTGAATACATAAATGATTCTCATGGATTGTATTAGCGTCAGGCGAACGTTCTAAGTATAAATTGGTTGTATGACTTGGACGTTGATGAAAGTAGTAAGTAAGATATGAATTATCAAGAAAGCCATAGTGCAAGGTAATATGAGTAATGAAAATCCGATATGGGTTGGATAAAGAAAGTAAGTAAGCGTTAAATACTTTAGCCGACGTGAGGGCTGAGTGTATGCCAATATTGAAAGGGCAGAACCTACACTCCGTTTATGGTTTGACCGTACGGTAATGACGGATGATGATTAAACCTGTGAATGGTAAAGAAATGGAATAAATGAGAATGCCGTATAACTTTAAGAAGCCGAGTTAATAATTATAACTTGAATAACGTTCCGAGTCGAATGAACCGGACGTTGTAAGATGCGAATAAGGTAATGTAAAATGCTTAATGTTAGGGATGCATAGAATTAATGTTGAATGATCGTTCTGAGTATACAAAAGAATGTATGACTTGGACGATAAAGAATGAATACTGAGGTATGGCATTTAGTTACCAGAAAGCCATAAGGAATAAGAAGTTGACTTAACGAACATTATAGTTTAATGGTTCGAATAGGTTAAGATAAAGTTAGGTTGTAGTACAATTGTAAATCTTTGATGGTTGACATATGGGAGCTGGGCTAAAAAATTCCTTCAGAGAGCGGAGGTATATACGAAACTGGCAACCGATCTAAGTCACTGTGAAAGACAGTGTAGTATAAGATTCGTAATGAATTTGAACGATCTGAATGAATCATATG
This sequence comes from Panax notoginseng, assembly GCA_016801055.1. Taxonomy (NCBI): domain Eukaryota; kingdom Viridiplantae; phylum Streptophyta; class Magnoliopsida; order Apiales; family Araliaceae; genus Panax; species Panax notoginseng. The sequence continues at coordinate 63,742,032 of CM029014.1, read as the reverse complement.
AACGATTTGGTGAAATTATTAAGTGATGGTGTTCTATAACATCAAATTCTAAGGAAAAGTGAAATCGTAATCAAAATATCGATTAAAAATGAAGAACGAGCGAAGAAAGTGAAGAATACGCGAAGAACACGAAGAACGTTGTTGATAGACAAATTTAAAACCATCGTAGTATAATTGTTGTTGATAGAAAAGTTTAAAACTATCACGTATAAGTTAGTTGCTTATCGCTTGGTTTGGAACGGTAGAAACGTTCATGAAGAACAGATTGAACTTAGCTATAACGAAGTTATGGTGAAATTTCGTAAAAGATGAACGAGAAATAGAAAGTATGTAAATGAACCTGAATGTGTAGGGTTTCATATAAATGTAAGAGAACGTAGAAAACGTGAGTCTTGGACTTAAGAACGAACAAGTTTTGAGTTCGGATGATCGGATTACGAACGAACGAACGAAGAACGTTAATAACGTAAAATGGACGAATGATGAAGATTAAGCCAATTGAGTGGCATATTAACGAATTCAAAATTTATTTTTGTTTGAGGGAAGTTGAAGTAGATAAGATAAGGAAATGAATGGCTTTGGAATGACCTCATTTTGAATTATAACGAATAAGTTATGGGATTGTAAAGTACGTGTCTCAAACTTGGTTTAAAACTTAAAAAAATTTTCTAGGATTTTTGCTTGGCGCTGCAGTGCCAACTCGGGCATCCAACCACTGTTAAGTGGCACTACAGTGTGAGAGATAGTGAGGAGTTTGGCACTGCAGCACCAGAGTTGGGGGGGGGGGGGAAGGTGATGTAGGCTCGCGCCGCAGCGCGATAGGAAGAGAAGGACCCTGTGACACCCCCAAATCCGGGTTACCTGACCCCCGAGTTTGATGTTCACGATTCACAATATAATAATATCTAACTACCCATTCATATAGAAATAGTAATACATAAATCATTAACATAAGTTGTTAATGCATAAGTCTCAGGTCCACTAACCTTAACATTATAAACATAACCCTTAGATATACAAAAAGGTTTATAATACAACATAATATTAATAATGTTCGTTATAACTATTCCAGCATTTTGCCTTTGCCTTTGTTCTTCTTCGATCCACTGGCCTCTTCGTTCCTAGCTGAAATATTTTATTTATAGCAAGGGTGAGCAACAAGTTTGCCCCGCAAGTTAAGACATACAATAAAGGTATAGAAATTAATATCTAGTCTTCTCATATTCTCCGCAATAATAATATGATAATGAAAGAGTACAACGCTTTCAAGGTTTTCTACGATATTCAAATGAATAATCAAGAATTAATTCTACAAAATAGCAAAGTGGAATGTTTTCCAGATTTATGATGAGCGATCCATTGGATCTTGAACTTCTCTTCTCGGGTATATATTAAAGTTTTACTTTGACATATACGCAGGTGTATCAGATAACCATAAAGATTAAATCATACCCCTCTCCAAGTACTTAGAGCCGGCCAACTCCTTGTACCATATATTATGCATAATACTTATAGGTCGCGCGCAATGGTCGAATATACGACTTAAAAATGTTCCCTTTATATAAAAGGTTGTTCTTCTCAGTCTGAGAATCAAGATTTGATTTAACAATGAAATTCAATGATTTCAATTCCTATTTATTTATCGATCTAACCGAAATAATTGGCATCGATCTATCAATAACAATTGAATTCTCTTCTCGAATTTGTCAAGTTTAACAAATGTTCGTCTAGCCAGAATAATTAGCTAAGACATTTCTCAACATTATTTGACAATAAACAGGAATTATATGTACTGTCAATTCTATTTTCTACGAATATGAATATCCGACAACAGTTATTCTACAAATGTATATTCTCCAAATCAGTAATTCAATTTGAATTATTAAATATGCACTAACTGCGAATAGTCAACAATAATTTCCTGGATGTAAGACACCAACTTTTATAAATAAAGATGATTTTTCTATAAATATCATTTTTGAATATTATGGAGTTAATTTGATATAATGTTATAGTTGTGGGTAATATTTATAAATTTTATAAAGTGCGCAAGTTGTTATATAATATTCGATTGGTCGGGGAATATTCGTTTTAGCAGGGAATATTCGTACAACGGCGCAATCATTGGTGGACCCCACAACGGAATTATTGTCGGATTGAGAAAACGACAAAAATATTTTATTCAAAATAACGGCGGAAGTTTTACCATTGATACTGTTGAACTACTTGGTAGTAAAAGTACAGTATTACGTGTGGTTGTATAGTAGCACACGGTATTGATTATTAATGTTTATGTGAGAAGTCACTCGGTTTGATTCAATTATTGTCAGTTAATAATATGAATTATTTAGCGATAATGACGTTTTGTTTTATTCGTATTATTAACGTAATAAAATAGAAACATCTTTTTATATAAAATAGAATACTTTATTAAAGTTATTCTATAAATAGAATATATTATATTTTAATTAAAAGATTTTTCTTTAAATATGGACCGTCAGATTAAAGTAATCAATCTGGACCGTTCATGGATTAGTTACTATGCATTCTATTTTTTTATAAATAGCAGCTCATTCCTTCATTATTTTTTACGAATTCACTAAACTCTAGAGAGAGAAACTATAGAGAGAAACTATAGAGAGAGAGAAGAAGAGTATTCTGGTACTTAACTACTTCCTTATTTCAGCTCTTCTTTAAAACGGTAAGGGGTGTTATTCTTTCTTATTCATAAAGAGAACTGTTGTTATTCCATTTCTTATTATTCTGTTGGAATATCCTGTCTGTGTGTTTTACACCGGACCTAGTTTCGTTTTTATTATTATTTTGTTAGAACATCATGTCTGTGTGTTTTACACCGGACCTGGTTCCGTCTTGTTATTATTCTATTGGAACATCCTGTCTGTGTGTTTTACACCGGACCTGGTTCCGTTTTTATTATTATTCTGTTGGAACATCCTATCTGTGTGTTTTACACCGGACCTGGTTTCGTCTTGTTATTATTCTGTCGGAACATCCTGTCTGTGCGTTTACGCCGGACCTAGTTCCATTATTTATTATTCTGTCGGAATATCCTGTCTGTGTGTTTACGTCGGACCTGGTTCCATTATTTATTATTCTGTTAGAATAACCTGTCTGTGCGGTCTATCGCATGCCGGGTGATTTCTTTTGTTATTCCATTCTTTATTATACTCAGTTGGTTAAGTTTTAACTTCTATACTCCATGAAATTAGTGGAATATCCTTGATAATTGCGGTTCATCCAGTATCTTTTCATGAAAATATTCTTCTAAGCATTCTTAAATTTTACTTCACAAAGCAGTATCATGTTGACAATTTGGACGTTGTTAATTCTTGGATAAATTAATTCTTGAACTTGTTTTATTGAATTCTTATATCATTGTCATCATCCCTATGTTTATAAAATGTTAAAAGTCATCTGTGGCCTGTAGTGCATAGATGGACTTGGTATGATTATGACCTGGGATTATTCGCTATAATCATGACCGTAATGTTACAAATGATGTGGTAAAAGTCCTCATTGGCCGTAGTGCGTTGATGGACAGTTGTTGGCATGATCATGACCATTAATGAAAACACGAATATCCTTGGCCGTAGTGCAGGGGTGATTCGATGATGTGAATTATTTTATTAAGCTGAGTCCCAGCGATCACAGTGTTGAAAAACCTTTTAAATCATAAAAAATAGTTGAGTTTATTTTCTACTTGACTCTTTTAATGGATTGCTTGTTCCGCTGCAGTTAAACTTGATGTCTATTATATTTTATCAGTTTAACATTGTTGAAGGCTAATGATAATTTATTCTGCATTATCTTAGTCATAATTTTTCTTACTGGGCTAGTTGAGCTCACCCTTTATTTCACTGTTCTCTTCAGGAAATGAAAACGTAGCTGGGGCAAGTCGGGGAACGGAGGGATGGTCCGAATGATAGTATTAATTAGTAGTCCTCACGATTCTATGTAATAGTGTGTTAATAAATGCAATGAGGACTCCTTTTGAGTATGAATACTCTCTAGAAGATAATATTTCTATTCAAACTCACAGTTTATGTTTTGTTATATTGTACACGACAGTTGTATTAGTAAGTTGTATTTGTATTCTGTACTATGTATCTGACGACCCAAGATGGGTGATGTATACCTAATTTTGGGGGCGTCACAGTTGGTATCAGAGCTTAGGGATATGATCCCTGGCTAAGATGTGAGAATAGAACTAGAAAGGGAGAGACGGGGAATTCCGTGGCTAGTATGACCTACCTAAGTTTATTTGCATGGTATTTAATTGGTCGGTCATAATATAAGGATAATATATGACATATCAATTAACTTTTATTTTGTGGCAGTATCTGAAAATGGCATCTAAGAATGTTGAGAATTGCAATGGAGCACAGGCAACTGTTGATTCACCACATATCAATAATCAGGATAATGTGCATCAGGAAGGTGACAATCCTCATGCAAACAACAATACTGACCAGATGATGAATGATGGAATGTTCAGAAACTTTATGCAGTTCATGCAACAGCAGGCGAGAGCGGCTCCTGTCCAAAATATAGGAAGAAACACTGAAAACTCTCGGACGGTCACCGCTAAACAGTTCAAGGAGCTGGGACCACCAGAGTTTAAGGGAGAGCCAAAACCACTTATAGCAGAAACATGTATAAAGTAGATTACCAAGATATTTGATGTCTTGGGATGCTCCGAGGAGCAAAAGGTTCCCTTTGTCGCCTTTATGTTGCGAGGAGAGGCAGATTACTTGTAGGAATCGATTAAGCGTACTCAACCTGCCGCACTGAAGATGTCTTGGGAGAAGTTTGAAGAGCTGTTCAATGACAAATACTTTCCCGAAATTGTTTGTCACATGAAGGAGGTAGAGTTCATCAAATTGGAGCAGAATAATAAGACCGTGTCGCAATATGAGGCTAAATTTACTGAGTTATCCCGGTTTGCGTCCCACTTGGTGGATAATGAAGAGCGAATGACGCGAATATCTTTGCGAGGTTTGAAACCTGAGATACGTCAACATCTTATTTCTCATAAACTGTGTTTGTATTCAGATGTTGTGAATAGGGCTCAGTTAGTGGAGCGTGATAACGAGTCAACGCAACCAAAAGAGAGCAGTCGGCAAAATGATAATACCAATGAGAGCAGTCATCGAAGCGGTGACAACAAGCATAGAGGGAATCAACAGGCCAAAAATGGTAACCACTTTGGTGGTAATCAGGGCCAAAACAATAGGAATGGTCATTTCAAGAAGAGGATATTCAACAATAATGGAAAGACGTCAGCACCAGCACCCGTTGTTAAGGAAGGAGAACGACCACCTATCATATGTTTCAAATGCGGAGGGGAGGGGCACATCAGTCCAAACTGCGCGATGTCGTCTAAAGCATGTTATAATTGTGGAAGAGAAGGTCATTTAGCTCAATTTTATCATTTACCAAAAATAAGTTCAGCCAAGATGGAGACACCAAAGGCCGTCCCAGAAAAGTCAAAATCGGTAGTGCAAGGGAGAGCATTTGTTGTGACCTCTCAGAAAGCAAGGAACCCGAATGAGGTCATCACGGGTAAGCTTATCATAAACTCTAACGAAGTCTATACTTTATTTGATACCGGTTCAACCCATTTTTTTATTTCTCCTACTTGCGCTCATCGATTAAATTTGACTCCGAAAAAATTAGACTTTGATTTATCTATTGAAACTCCATTGGGAGAAACCTTCATTACATCCACGGTTTATAAGTCTTGTTTGGTTCAAGTTGGTACCCAAACATTACCTGTCGATCTTATTTCATTAAAAATACTTGCATTTGACGTGATTCTAGGGATTGATTTGTTAACTACTCATCATGTAAAAATTGATTGTTTTCGTAAGGTTGTTAGCTTTCATATTCCTAATCGACCTATTATGCGAATTCAAGCAATCAAACCATTAAAATCAATCGTTGTCATCTCAAGCCATAAAGCTATTCGTTTATTAAAAAACGGATGCCAAGCTTTCTTAGCTCATGTCACGGATCTAAACAAAAATATGTCAGTTTTGAATGATATTTCTATTGTTAATAAATTCCCTGACGTATTCCCTGAAAAACTTCCTGGCCTACCCCTAGAGCGTGAAATTGAATTTTGTATCGACCTTGAACCCGGTACAAAACCCATTTCCAATGCCCCATATCGAATGGCTCCTATTGAACTTCAGGAGTTAAAGATCCAACTGCAGGAATTGTTAGACATTGGCTTTATTCGTCCTAGTACTTCTCTTTGGGATGCTCCTGTGCTATTCGTGAAGAAAAAAGATGGAAGTATGTGACTTTGTATTGATTATCGGGAGTTGAATCATGTCACCATCAAAAACAGGTACCCATTGCCACGTATTGATGTCCTGTTTGACCAGTTGCAAGGAGCACAACTCTTTTCAAAGATCGATCTTCGTTCTGGATAACATCAGCTGAAGGTTAGAACTGAGGATATTCCAAAGACGACTTTCAGAACTCGGTACGGGCATTATGAATTCCTAGTCATGTCCTTTAGATTGACTAATGCTTCTGCTGCCTTCATGGATATGATGAACCGGGTATTCAAGGAATATTTGGATCACTTTGTGGTCATCTTTATTGATGACATCCTTATTTATTCCAAAAACCGTGAAGATCATGAGCAACACTTGAGGCTGATACTCCAAAAGCTTCGTGAATACAAGCTTTATGCCAAGTTAAAAAAATGCGAGTTCTGGTTGGAGGAGGTAGCATTCCTTGGGCACATTGTATCAAGTCGTGGAATATCAGTTGACCCGACAAAGATTGAAGCTATTCAAAGCTGGGAGTAACCTAAATCAGTGATCGAAGTACGTAGCGTTCTTGGTTTAGCTGGTTATTATCGGAGATTTGTGGAAGGATTTTCTCAAATCGCTACTCCATTAACTCAGCTGACTCGAAAAGATACAAAGTTCAGTTGGAGCAAAGAATGTGAGAAGAGTTTTCAAGAACTCAAGAGGAGAATCATTTCAGCACCTGTTCTAACAATACCATCTGGCTCGGAGGGATTTGTCATCTACATTGATGCCTCGAGAAAAGGGTTGGGATGCGTTCTCATGCAACATGAAAAAGTTATAGCCTATGCATCAAGACAACTCAAGGAATATAAGAGGAATTATCCTACTCATGATCTAGAGTTGGCAGCTGTTGTCTTTGCACTTAAAATTTAGAGGCATTACTTGTATGGGGAGAAGGTGGAGATCTTTACGGATCATAAAAGCCTCAAATATTTCTTCACTTAAAAGGAACTCAACATGCGACAACGACGTTGGCTTGAACTGTTAAAAGACTATGATCATACCATTTAATACCATCCTGGAAAAGCGAACGTGGTAGCTGATGCATTGAGTAGAAGATCATATGCAAGTACGAGTGCGATATTGTCAACACAAATGCCCATTTTGTGTGACTTGCAAAGGATGGAGATAGAGTTAAAGACTCCAGGGACCCATGTGATGATGACGAATATACGAGTAGAACCAACTTTAATCGATAAAGTTAAAGCTGCTCAAGCTATAGACCTGGAGCTGATGCTTATGAGGAAGAAAGTGCAAGAAGGTGCTATGCCGGAAGTAAGAATCGATGAAGAAGGAATACTTCGAGTCAACTCCAGACTTTGTGTTCCTAACAACCCCGATTTAAAGTATGAAATCATGATGGAGGCGCACAACACACCGTTTGCAATCCATCCTGGAAGTACCAAAATATATCATGATCTTCGTCATACATTTTGGTGGAGCAATACGAAGAGAGAGATAGCGCTGTTTATCTCAAGGTGTTTAACTTGTCAACGAGTCAAAGCGGAGCATCAAGTACCAAAAGGACCATTGCAACCACTTGAAATTCCAAAATGGAAGTGGGAGCACATTACCATGGATTTCGTTACCTGTCTTCCTAGGGTTTCTCAAGGTATTGATGCGATTTGGGTCATTGTGGATAGATTGACCAAGTATGCCCATTTCTTACCGATACGAGAAACTTATATACTTGAACATCTTGCTCGTATGTACATAAACTAGATTATAAGATTGCATGGTATGCCAGTATCTATAGTTTCTGATCGAGACCCAAGATTCACTTCACGATTTTGGGTTAGTTTACAAAAAGCTATGGGCACAGATTTATGATTTAGTTCGGCATATCATCCTCAGACGGACGGACAATCAGAGAGGACTATTCAAACTCTAGAAGATTTATTAAGACTCTGTGTCCTTGACTTCAAGGGAAGTTGGGACAAGTTCTTACCATTGGTGGAGTTTTCCTACAACAACAGTTATCAAGCAAGTATTGGCATGGCTCCATTCTAAGCATTGTATGGAAGAAAATGTCGTTCTCCAGTATGCTGGGATGAGGTGGGTGAAGCAACGTTGTTGGGACCGGAGTTGGTACGTATGACTACAGAAAAGATTCAAACGATCCGACAGCGTATAAAAACCTCACAAGATCGACAAAAGAGTTATGCTGATCTTCATCGAAAGGACGTGGAATTTGATGTAGGAGATCATGTGTTCTTACGTGTTGCTCCATGGAAAGGAGTTACGAGATTTGGAAAGAGAGGAAAGCTCAATCCTCGATTTATCAGTCCATTTTTAATCCTCGATCGAGTAGGAGCTGTGGCTTATAGACTCACTTTACCGCCAAGTATGTCTTGTATTCATAACGTTTTTCACATATCCATGTTACACAAATATGTGGAAGACCCGAACCACATTATTGAGTCAGAACCGGACGAAATAGCGGAGGATTTGACGTATGAAGAAGTTTCTGTTCAAATCTTGGATAAGAAGGAACATATTCTACGCTCTAAGGTTATACCTCAAGTCAAAATTTTGTGGAGAAACCACGATGTTGAGGAAATGACTTGGGAGTTAGAATCTGAAATAAAATTAAGGTATCCTTACCTCTTCGACATACCAGGTATGTACCCTAATTTCGAGGGCGAAATTTCATAAGAAGGGGAGGTTGTAAGACCCCAATTTTTATAAATAAAGATGAATTTTCTATAAATATCATTTTTGAATATTATGGAGTTAATTTGATATAATGTTATAGTTATGGGTAATATTTATAAATTTTATAAAGTACGCAAGTTGTTATATAATATTCGATTGGTCGGGGAATATTCGTTTTAGCAGAGAATATTCGTACAACGGCGCAATCATTGGTGGACCCCACAACGGAATTATTGTCGGATTGAGAAAACGACAAAAATATTTTATTCAAAATAACGGCGGAAGTTTTACCATTGATACTGTTGAACTACTCGGTAGTAAAAGTACAGTATTACGTGTGGTTGCATAGTAGCACACGGTATTGATTATTAATGCTTATGTGGGAAGTCACTCAGTTTGATTCAATTATTGTCAGTTAATAATATGAATTATTTAGCGATAATGACGTTTTGTTTTATTCGTATTATTAACGTAATAAAACAGAAACATCTTTTTATATAAAACAGAATACTTTATTAAAGTTATTCTATAAATAGAATATATTATATTTTAATTAAAAGATTTTTCTTTAAATATGGACCGTCAGATTAAAGTAATCAATCTGGACCGTTCATGGATTAGTTACTATGCATTCTATTTTTCTATAAATAGCAGCTCATTCCTTCATTATTTCTTACGAATTCACTGAACTCTAGAGAGAGAAACTATAGAGAGAAACTATAAAGAGATAAAAGAAGAGTATTCTGCTACTTAACTATATCCTTATTTCAGCTCTTCTTTAAAACGGTAAGGGGTGTTATTCTTTCTTATTCATGAAGAGAACTGTTGTTATTCCATTTCTTATTATTCTGTTGGAACATCCTGTCTATGTGTTTTACACCGAACCTAGTTCTATTTTTATTATTATTCTATTGGAACATCCTGACTGTGTGTTTTACACCGGACCTGGTTCTGTCTTGTTATTATTCTGTTGGAACATCCTGTCTGTGTGTTTTACACCGGACGTGGTTTCGTTTTTATTATTATTCTGTTAGAACATCATGTCTGTGTGTTTTACACCGGACCTGGTTCCGTCTTGTTATTATTCTGTCGGAACATTCTGTCTGTGCGTTTACGCCGGACCTGGTTCCATTATTTATTATTCTGTCGGAATATCCTTTCTGTGCGTTTAGGCCAGACCTGGTTCCATTATTTATTATTCTATTAGAATAACCTGTCTGTGCGGTCTATCGCATGCTGGGTGATTTCTTTTGTTATTCCATTCTTTATTATACTTAGTTGGTTAAGTTTTAACTTCTATACTCGATGAAATTAGTGGAATATCCTTGATAATTGCGGTTCATCCAGTATCTTTTCATGAAAATATTCTTCTAAGCATTCTTAAATTTTACTTCACAAAGCAGTATCATGTTGACAATTTAGACGTTGTTAATTCTTGGATAAATTAATTCTTGAACTTGTTTTTATTGAATTCTTATATCATTGTCATCATCCCTATGTTTATAAAATGTTAAAAGTCATCTGTGGCCTGTAGTGCATAGATGGACTTGGTATGATTATGACCAGGGATTATTCGCTATAATCATGACCGTAATGTTACAAATGATGTGGTAAAAGTACTCATTGGCCGTAGTGCGTTGATGGACAGTTGTTGGCATGATCATGACCATTAATGAAAACACGAATATCCTTAGCCGTAGTGCAGGGGTGATTCGATGATGTGAATTATTTTATTAAGCTGAGTCCCAGCGATCACAGTGTTGAAAAACCTTTTAAATCATAAAAAATAGTAGAGTTTATTTTCTACTTGACTCTTTTAATAGATTATTTGTTCCGCTGCAGTTAAACTTGATGTCTATTATATTTTATCAGTTTAACATTGTTGAAGGCTAATGATAATTTATTCTGCATTATCTTAGTCATAATATTTCTTACTGGGCTAGTTGAGCTCACCCTTTCTTTCACTATTCTCTTCAGGAAATGAAAACGCAGCTGGGGCAAGTCGAGGAACGGAGGGATGGTTCGAATGACAGTATTAGTTAGTAGTCCCTACTATTCTATGTAATAGTGTGTTAATAAATGTAATGAGGACTCCTTTTGAGTATGAATACTCTCTAGAGGATAATATTTATATTCAAACTCACAGTTTATGTTTTGTCGTATTGTACACGACAGTTGTATTAGTAAGTTGTATTTGTATTCTGTACTATGTATCTGACGACCCAAGATGAGTGATGTATACCTAATTTTGGGGGTGTCACACTGGACATGGTATAATTAGCAATAATTAACCACTATAATAATTGAATGAATATAACTCAAGGTTGAGTTAGGAAACTTGCCTTCTCCGCTGATTACTGCTACATAATATAATTAACTACGTTCGTAAGACCTATAATCAACAATTTCAGTCTCACAATTAGTACAATTATTTATAATACGTAACACTGTATTTTACAGTCAAACTTCTCCTAGGCACATTATCACATAATCATATCAGTGTTTATAACCTATATAAACACTTATCCAGTCTAACAATTTCGGTCTAGTTAGACTTCGGTCCATTCTCGATGTTCTGGTCACTTTATCCGACAATTAACACATTGATTGCCAATTAAACTTGGTCTCTAAGCTTCAATATTATTTTAGATAAGTAAAATATCGTTTATAATATTTTTCGGAAGCTTTTAATAATTTATAAAAAATTAATATAATTTATAATAATTTTTCAAACACTTAAATCATTTTTAAATGATTTAATTATCAAATAATCTTATTATCATTAATATTTAATAATATAAAAATATTAATGTTATACTTGTCAAAATATTAAAGTTATTATTAATAACTTAAAATATTTTTAAATAATCAATATTCTACTTAAATTATTTTTTTTAAAATAATTAAAATCATTTTTAAATCATCACCATTAATATTTTAATATTAATGAAATTATTATCAAAATATTAAAAGTCATTAATTATAACTTACAATTTTTTAAAAATATTTATCTCATTTTAAATGATTTTTAAGTCAATAAAATCATTTTTAATTCCTTTATTTAATATAATAATTAAATAAATCTAATATCATTAATATTATTTTAGTAATAAAAATTCTCCAAAAATATTAAAAGTTACATTTTATAACTCAAAATATTTGTTAAATAAATTATTCTTATTTAAAATGATTTTTCATAATATTAAATCAATTTTTTCTAATTTATTTAATATACTAATTAAATAAATTAAATACCATTTTTATTCAAATAATTATATTTATTAATGAAAAATGTCCCAAATAATTAAAAGTTATTTTTCATAATTTAAAATAATTTTTAAAACCATTTTTGGTAATTTTTATAATTTATTTCTATTTTTAAATAATTTTTGAAATATTCAGAAATTAGAAAATAATAAAACCGTCGTTATAGGGCTTTAGCGACACAAAGCGTCGCTGTTAGTGTTCTTGAGCTCAAGAACACTGACAGCCGGCAGTACAAGGGGTCAACTTTGCCCGGATGTAATTCTCAACCAAAATTATTTTTGTGCAATCTAAGACTTTGATATTGTAGTATTAAGGTAACACTACAACATCCACCAATCACGTTGGTCAAATAACATCACAACAAAGAGATCTAAGTCTCCAAAGTTGTTGTCAGGTGGGTTCTGGGTTTTCCAGAAACCCAAGTTGTTCAACTAGTCACTTTCATGCTCAAGTTATTCTATGTTCCAGTTATCAAATGGCTCGATTTTTGGTCCACACACGTAGTAATCATGACAAGGAACACATATAAATCAACAGATCATTTAAACAACAACACACCTGCTAGATTAATCCCGGTCAAACCCTGTCAGAATCATGGTTTAACCAATTTCTGGGTTTTCAAGAAATGGTTTCCATGTTCGACATGCCCAGTTTGACCGTCCCCTATGTCCCACATGTTTTTTGTTTAAGAGATCTAAACGTATAGATATACAGTACATATTACAGACTAAAATTTAGTTACCAAAACATCAACAAACAATCATCAAATCTGTCAGATCTGGGCCGTTCAAAAGTTGTCAGACGCTATTCATGGCCTTTCTGGGTTACCCAGATTTGCCCCGGTCATGCCCGATCAACGGGTTTTGACCGATTATATCTTCAAATCCAGACAACTAATGACTCTGATTCCACTTGCAGCTTAAAGACCACATACCAGGCTACATGTAACAACTTTAAAACAACAAAAATAGTAAACGAACAATGATCTTTGGCCACTGACATTGCTTGTCAGATCACAAAAATTGCTCAAGAACAGATTTTGAAAAACATCATTTTAAGGCACTTTGATGCTATGGATTCATGATAGATCCTCATAGATCTTCATAAAACATCCATTAGCAAGATTATAAACACAAAAACACAAAAGTAGTCTTAGCATACTATATCAAAATGGGTTTTAGGGTTTATACCTTTATGTTCTAGATTTTGATCTTTGCTCTCCAATCTGATCTTGGGTTATTAATGGGCTGTTTATGTGACTAAAACACTTTAAGAATTCAGAAGTTTTGAGAGAAGGTTAGTTGGTGAGAGCTTGAACACAAAATAAGCCAAATACTAGACTTTCTCTCTCTCTCTCAAATCTCTTATATAATGCTTGACATGTTGCTAGGTCTGATGTGGTTGCCGAATTTTGTTGGATTTCTATGTGACAAGTTAATGTGGTTGCTTACCAACTAAAGTTGCTAGCTAAAATTACAAGTTACATATTAAAATACACAAAAAAGGGCATTTTGGTCTTTCCCATTTTAATGGCATACTAGGAATTTGCACAAATCCTTAGGGTTTAACCCTAAGGTTCAAACCCTTAGGTTTTAAACTTTTGCTTCTAGGATTATTTTCTAATTAGGGTTTTAAAAATAGAAAATTAAGAAATTCAAAAATGTAATTAGGGTTTTAAATAGAAATTAATATTTCTTAAGTATAATTAGGGTTTCCTAATTATATTAACATATACTAATCACTTTAGGATGCTAATTAGGATTAGGCTTTTAGGATTCCCGAATATAAAATTAGGACTTCTAACTGTACGTTATGTTTCCTAAATCTGAGATTAGAGTTTCTAATCTCTTATTGAGGTTTATAAATTTTAAACATTATCCGATCAATCATTGATCAAATTCTCTATACAGTACAAACACGTACTTATCAAAATAATTATTTTAATTATATTTTCTATTGAATCCCTATCCAAAAATTAGGGTTAGGATTTCTAAAGCTGTTAAGCACAACTCTACTCTAAATTTATAAGTCAATACAAAAATTGACCTTCTCGAGACTCGTATCACAGAAACTTGTCACAAAATTAATAATCAATATTAATATTAATAAAAAAAAATTAATCGTACAATTTTGATTATTCGAAATCTCGAGTTATCACATTCCCCCCTCCTTAAAAGGATTCCGTCCTTGGAATCACCGCTTTCTTATTCTCTACAATCTTTTAAAGTTGTATCATCAATTCATTTTTATCAACACAATATTAAATTGTGTCTCAAATTCTATCTTGTGACCTGAATCTATAAAAGATAATAGTTCACAGAAATATCTGACTCATATTACTTGCGTAATTAAATTTCTAAATGAAATCATTACCTGCTGCCACCTCCTGAGTAGCCACCGCATCTTGCGCCATCATGTTGAATGTACGGGCTATTGGTCTTCCTGGCTGTGCAGGTCCTCGAATTGCCAAGGTTCCGCCACCGGGTCCCTTGTTGACACTTTCCTTCTCAGCATTCTTCTTCGGACACTTTCGAACCATATGGTCAGTTGACCCACAGGCATAACAACCTTGTATCTTCTTCGGATTGGGGTAATTGGGTGACATGTGCCCCTCTTGCCCACAATTATAGCAAACTCCCTTCTTCTTCAGGCAAACTCCAGCATGGTTCTTCCCACAATTCGAACATGACTCCCTTTCTTTCCAATTATCTTTTGTCTTATTACCCGACTGGGTATTCTCATTCCATTTCCTTTTGTTAGGGTTACTTCCACCACTGCTTGCACCATCATTGGTCTTCTTCTTCTTCTTCTCCTGATGAAATCGAGACGCAGCTTCGCTCCATCCTTCAGCAATTAATGCTTTCTCCATCAAAGTCGCGAACGTGTTGATTTGTAATACTGCTACCTTGTTGAATATCCCCGGCTTCAGTCCGTTCTTGAATCTTCTCGCCTTTCTCGCCTCTGTGTCCACCTGAAGAGGTGAAAATCTTGCCAGCTTGTTGAATTTAGCCGCATACTCAGAAACAGACATATTCTCCGGCTTTAGTTCTAAGAATTTGACTTCCATCCTGGATTGCATACTCGGTGAGAAATAGTTCTCAAAGAACAGTTCCTTTAATCTTGTCCATGTTACTATAGCTGTACCCACTCTTGCTTGGTTAGTCTCCCACCAGTAATTAGCTTCTCCTTTCATCAGATATGTTGCAAAAGCCGTCTTTTGCTCCTCTGCTACTCTGGCGATAACGAATGCTTTCTCCATCTCCTTCACCCAAGTTTGGGCTTCAATCTGATCTGTGGTCCCTTTGAATTCAGGCGGTCCAACCGCTTTAAAGTCTTTGAAGTTAGCCAATCTGTCGGCTGGCTGATTCGTCGCTCTTCCTCTTGCAGGTGAAGCTCTATTCTCCATAGCTTGGGCTAACATATCTGCACCATTTTGCATCGGGTCAGCTTGACCTCCTTCGTTATTCACTTACTGTTCTTCTTGTTGGTTTCGATTCTGTCGTCTAGGCGGCATGATCTGATTTAAATAAAAATCTTACATTAATTCTCTTGCTCTATAAAATTCTTAACATAATAAGAATTCAATACATAATTCTCATATATAAACGAATATTTATTCAAATAATTCATAGCACATTTAGTGCTTAACACATATTACTATCCCTTTTTAAATCATATCAGGATTTAACAACACAACTTTACACAAAAAGTTGCAATTCTCCATTCACACATAGTTATTACTAGTTCGTCAAACTTACCACACTTATGAGTTCAGGAACTTGCCACAATTATATGAGTGTGTGAACTTATCCTAGTCAGACCTTTGGCGTCCATTCGCTGAGTGGTTCAGAACATTTCATATAATCATGAGTCATTAACTTACCATAAGTATGAGTTTTAAGAACACATAAATTAATCTTAATCTTATATTCATATAGAAAATAAAGATTTCATTCATAAAACATATATATTTACATATGCTTAAACATCATTCTCAATATTATAACACTTAACAGCATAATCTACTACCAAAAGGTACTAACGCTTAAACTTAAACTATCTACCGTCCACTCCCTTCACCAGTCTTCTTCTTGTTAGGACACTTGTTGAATCCGTGACCCGTTCTACCACATGAGAAGCACTTCCTTATATTCGGCTTAGGACAATGTAGAGAAATATGTCCTTCTTGCTTGCAGTTGAAGCACATGTTCTTCCACATTATGCATTCTCCCGCGTGAGTCTTTCCACACTTGCTACAGATATGCTTCTTCTTCGAGTTTGACTTTTTAGAATTAGGGCTGTCGTTGTCCCTCTTTCTCTTATTCTTGCCCTTCTTGCTGGTTCCTTCAAACGATCCTCTACCTTCAGTCTTTATTCTCTCCACCTATGCCTTGAGATCGTTTCGTTCTTCAGTCATTTCGTGTAATGCTCGTTCCGTCTTCCACAGTTCCTCCAAGAAAAATGCCTTACTCCGGAGTTCTTGAACTTCTGCAGCTAGTTGATCTTGTTCTTCAACTTTAGTCTTATTCCCTTTCTCCATCTTAGCTTGCTCAGACTCTACCTCCTCATCTCCACTCAAATGCATCTCGGGATAATCGTCATGATCGCTCCCCAGATTGACCATAGGTTCATCTTCTCCCACCTTCTCCACTGATTCACTTTGCGCTTGCACCTCGACTTCTGGCATTAGTGCAACAGCCGCTAGCATCTCCGCACTCATTTGATCTTCTCCAGACATCCTACAATCAGTTTAGATAACTTGATTAGTACTACATTAGTACAAACTTCTCACATTATGTGTCCACAAATCTCATTATTGATGCACTTCGGCAATCCCTCATTTAGAACTCTAATTGAGTTTTCTCTGTCTCTCGTATGGTTATAATCCTAGGGTTTCCCCCCACCCCACTTAAGGTTTATAACCTACAGCTTTGATACCAACATGTGACACCCCCAAATTCGGGTTACCTGACCCCCAAGTTTGATGTTCATGATTCACAATATAATAATATCTAACTACCTATTCTTGTAGAAATAGTAATACATAAGTCATTAACATTGTAACATTCCAGAATTTTAAAGTGTAATATTAAATAATTATTGATTTATATAAGTATTTAATGGATATATTTATTTTTTGAATAAATAATTGTTCAATTTGAGTTGATGTGGTTTATTTATTTATTTGTTGAATAAATAATTAAATATTATATATTTATTTACAATATTAAATATTTATTGAATTATATAAGTATTTAATGGCAATTTGAGTTGATGTGGTTTAGTTAATTATTTGTTGAATAAATAATTAAGGAGCTAAGAAAATTAATTGTTATGAGGTTATATACTAATTTAATTTAATAATTAAGTTAGAGAGCTAATAATGATTAAATGAATTATAATATTTTAATTGAAATTTGTGATTAAAATAAAGTGTTAGTTGGTTGAATAAAATTATAATTATAAAGGAAATTAAAATTATGAGATAATGATTTATGTGTGAAAGTAATTTAATAGATTAATATTTGAATTGATTAAATTGATTATTTAATTTACTAGAAGTGTGACAAATAACCTTGCTATAAACGAGTTATTAAAATAAATTAAAAGAGTTTAATTCAGTTTTGCCAAACAAGGCCTAATGCCTATTAAGTCTTTAATATAATTGTGTTTTACCAAACAAGGCATAAGGATTAATTTATTATATTTTTAGTGGTTAGCCAAACAAGCCTTATGACTTTTAATTTTCAAAACTCAAATAACTGATATCAGTTATATGTTTTATATTTATATCATATAATAAATATATATTATATCTTATACGTTATATCATAAGACATAAGAATAGAGGAGAGAGGTTAGAGAGAAGAAGAGAAAAACTCAGAGGAAGAAGAAGAGAAGAAGATAAGAAGAAAAGAAGAGAGGAAGAAAGGCTAGAGATTGGAGAAGAAGAAGCTTGAGAATAGAAAGGAATAGCCATCATCATCTTCTTCAAGGTATTTCTCCTATTCTTTTTAGTTTTAAAAGTTTAGATTTTCTCTTCCCAAATTCTTTGTAGAATTCTTGTGTAAGCATGAATTGTTGTTGCTATGTGCCTTCATATGACATACCAGTGATGTTAAAATGATTTTCATAAGTTAAAGTCAATGTATTGTTGTTATGTATGTAGTTTGTGAAGAAAACCTTTTTACAGATAGTTTTTGTGAATGAGTAAGGGTTAATTTAAAGTAGAAATTGAGGGTTAATTAGTTGTTTAGTTGATAAATTGATCATCTAATTTGATAGAGTATGTATAATTATTGATAAAGATACTTTGAATTAATTGTTTTGGGTTGAAAACAAATTTTACAGTGTTGATTTTTATTGAAATATCAAAAAGTGAGTTTTTATCAAAAATAGTGAAATTGGATGTTTTAAATTCGTTGTTTATGTTGTTGTATGGGTAGAAGCATGTTAGAAGTTCTTGAATTATGTTTACATGAAGTTTTTGTATGAATTGCATATGAATTAGTCTGTTAGAAACGAGCTTGTAGGCCAAATTGGCTTTTTCTTGTACTGTTGCCGAAGCTGTCAGTTGAAACTGCAGTTTCCCGCCGCGTCGCGGCCCAGCAGTACGTTCGTGGTGCCGCAGAGCCATCGCTACACCGCAGCGTGGCTTCGCAGTTTATTTACCACGTCGCAGCGCCATCCCCACGCCGCACCGCAACCCACAGTGTAAACTGTGGCACCGTGGCGCGAGTTAGCAGAATGGTCTGACAGTGTACTTTTTTGTACACGAAATTTTAAGAAAAGTTATGTGATGATAGTAGGACTGTAAAATGTTGATTTTAGTATTTCTATACTATGAATAATTATGTTATTAAAAATTAACTTGTGTTATAACTTCATTATGTGATTAAATAATCCAACCTACATGATGAATGCTTTAGTTATGTGATAATGACTAACTATGTCATAATGACATATGTATATAGGATATTGTGATTCAAATTATTCGGTTTAATCTACGAACAATGCAAGTTTTCTAATCTATTATCTTGTTAATTCAATTACTGTTTTCAATTCGATTACAATATAATGATGTAAGTTATTCTGGAGCAAGTTATTCTTGTATTTAACTTGTTGTTTAGCATGCACAACTATATATACTAATGTCGATCATTTCTATCGTTTAAATTGTTGTGCATGCTTAGTGTTCAATTCTAATTAACCTTGGCTTAGTATTGTTCAAGCAATGTATGCTATAGTTATTCAAATTGTATGCTATTAGATTATTCCTAAAGCATGACTTTAGTTTACTATGATAGATTCAATCACGATTATTCTATAGTATAGCATTATTGGTTTTATTCAACTACTCCTTAGTTGATGTTCATTGAATTTCAAATTACCTTGAAAGCTTATCCAAACCAAACTCCTTTGGTGCGGACTTGTATTCTAAATACTGAGATGAACAACCCTATTGTTATGATTAAGGTTAACTTACGCATGGCGTCAAAATGTTTGCGCACAATACATTGTACGAGGGCTGATCCCCCTAAGTACGAGGTCTTATAGTCTTATGACTGTTAAAGTTGGAGTTGAAAGATTACTTGCAACTGTGGACGTAGTTCATGGTCTTACAACCCTTAGCGATGTATATTTTCCATATGTTGGGATTTCAGTTTCTGATTATTATTGATAGAGTACTATTCAATTTTGATGAGCCTATTTCGACAGTTATTATTGTTATACTCCTGTTGATTCTATATTATATCCAGTGAGCAATTGTTTTGCTCACTTTTGCATATTTATAAACTCATTGCAGTTAAAGAAGAGAAGGTAGGCGAACCTTCGTCTACCAAAGGAAAGGGAAAAATGTACAAGTGATGAAGACTTGTAATTTTATTTTTATTATTATGATAATTGACTTTTAAATATGATGTGATGTAATAAATTTTAGATTTTGCATTTGAATGTTTGTAACTAAAGGTTAGATAACCTGGGATATTTTTATTTAAGTTTAATCCTGTATGGGCAGGTTTTTATTATTCAATTTTATTATGATTGGATAGTTAGAAATGAATGTTTTGATTAAGTGAACACCAAATCTTGAGGAAATGAAGTACCAGGATTTGGGGGTGTCACAGGTTGGTATCAAAGCTTTAGGTTATGAACCTTAGGTGGGGGGGGGGGGAAAGCCTTAGGAAGTAACCTTTGAAAAGATAGTGGAGATAACTCTTATCGAGTTTTAAGAAAGATGTAATAAAACACTTATGTGCTTGTGTGATTATAATGTATGTACTCGTGAGTGTCAAGTAGTAATGATTAATAATTAAAACTTTAAAACTTTGTTGTCAGGATGACTAATGTCAGAGAATCCAGTCAGGTTAGGGAGGAGGGACCTCAAATGCCTACAAAGGAGGAGCCTCGCGACATTCAAGTAGTTTGGGAACAACTACTGCCACGGGAGTCAGCCCCGTTGGTCACAGTAGTTGAGGATGAGGATGATGATGTGGAGACAGACGAGGAGGATCCTGTTGAGTTACCACAGGAGGATGAGGATGACGAGGATGAGGAGGAAGAGACTCCACTAACCTCGATAGCCGCTCATATGTACGATGAAGTCTATAACCGCAACATGGAACTTCAGGATACCGTCAAGGAATTACAAGAGATAGTAGCTGAACAACAGACTGCAATGACATAGAAGGGCGACGAGATTTAGGATCGTGAAGAACGACTGACAAATGTCGAGGAGAAACTAGTACAGACGGAAGGAGAGAAAGAACAACTGATCGAAGTGGTCGCTGAACTGAAGAACAAGCTAAGAGAAGAAGCTGCTAAGAGGACAAGAGATGAAGATGCTTACGAGGAAGTTTTTTAGCGAACCTGAATAGCAATAAGAGACACACAAGCAAGGAGGATGAATATGGAAGAGATGGATAAAGTATTTAACACCGCAATTAATCGAGCTCAAGATCGGATCATGGGATATCCGATTCAGTTCGAGACGCTGCCATCATTCGTGTTAGATCGCAGAACAATGTTTCGAGTCATGGAGGAAGAACGTCATAGGGCTAAGAAGTATCTTAATAGAACATTGTAGCTGTTGTATGACGAGTGAAAGGTTAAATAAATTGTAAATCCCTAGTGTTATGCAACCTATGGGATATGACTATGATGTTGTCCTGAAACTTTTGTGGTTCAGGAAAGGAATGTAAATAGCAGTGATGCTATTATTTTTATGTTTTTCGAAGTAATGATGAATAAATAAAAGTTGTTACTTTATTCAAAGTGTTATGTGGTTATTTCTGTTTGGAGGCAAGTTAATTAGAAAATACTTAAAGAAGTTGATTAATAGTCTAATAGATGTTTTGTTTTAACAGAAAATGCCTCCCAGACGTCAACCACCACGACAGAGAACCAAGAAAGGAACCAATAACGACAATGTTGATGGTAATCCCGTTCAACAACTAGTGACGCTACTGACATGAGCGTTGCTAAATCAACCACAGAACCAGGGAACAACGTTTAAGGATTTCAAGACGGTGGGACCACCTAAATTCCGTGGGTCCATGAATCCAGTCGAAGCACAGACCTAGGTTATGGAGATAGAAAAGGTGTTCGATGTCGCTAGGGTAGGGGATGATCAGAAGACTGTTTTTGCAACTTTCATGTTGAAAGCAGAAGCTAGTTATTGGTGGTAGGCCAATAAAACTCGTGAAGGGCCAGGAGTGATGACCTGGGATAGGTTCAAGGAGTTGTTCTTCGAGACTTATTTCTCGGAGAGTTCAAAGAGTCAGCTAGAAGTGCAGTTTCTGGAGTTAAAGCAGGGAACGATGACGGTATCGGAGTATGCCGCGAAATTCAACGAATTGGCAAGGTTTGCGCCATATCAGGTCAGTACAGACGAGCGTAAGGCAAAAAGGTTTTAACAGGGACTGAAGCCCTGGCTATACAGTAGGGTTTCCCTGTTCCAATTGAAGACATTTGCAGCGGTGATGGAGAAAGCAGTACTCACTGAAGGTGGAGGCGAGGCAGTGACAAAGTTCAATCAGGAACAAAAGAAGAAGAAGAATGAGAATGAGATTTAGAATAGAGGTGGTAGCACTAGAAACAACAACAACAACAACAACAACAACAACAACAACAACAACAACAACAGCTAGAAGAGGAAGTGGAATGGGAGCATGGGTGCTGGAAACCATCAGGGTAACCAGTAAAATAAAAAGTTTGAAGCATGTGCGACATGCGAGAAATTTCACAAGGGTGCGTGCTTGATGCGGAAACGAGTTTGCTTCAATTGTGGCCAGGAGGGTCACACGCCCCAAATTGCACTCAACCGAAGAAGAGTGCGTGCTTCACGTGCGGATCCAAGGATCACTTTGCTCGTGAATGCCCTAAAAAGAAGGATGGAGTGACTACCAGAAGCAATGGAGGTAACAATGAAGGTACATGGGCCATTGCAGGATCTGCAGCATCAAACAAATCCACAGCTAGAACCTTCAACATGACTGTGCAAGATGCTGTGCAATCAAAAGATGTAGTATCAGATATTATCCCAATCAATGAAATAAATGCTTATGTATTATTTGATTCGGGTGCTACTTGTTCGTTTATATCTGATGAATTTGCTAAGAGGTTAGAATTGCCTAGAGAAGAACTGAATTTTCCTTTGAACATAGAAATTTCGAATAAGGAAGTAATCCCTATTAGATTCGTATACAAGAATTGTAGGGTGAACATTAAGGAGAATATCTTGTTGGTAGATTTAATTCCTATTAAACTCAGGGAGTTTGATGTAATTTTGGGAATGGATTGGCTGTTCAAATACGGAGCGGTAATTGACTGCCAAAAGAAGTGTGTAAACCTTATGACTCCGTCAAAGGTAGTATTTTATGGTAGCAAGTCGCCTAGACAAATGAAATGTCTAACGATTATGCAGGCCAAGAAATTGTTGAGTCAAGGCTGTGTGGGCTATTTAGCTTACATAGTCGATACTCAGAAGAAGAATGTAGAACTGGATGAAATACCAGTAGTGAGGGAATTTGTAGACGTCTTTCTAGAGGATTTTTCAAGACTTCCGCCTGATAGAGAAATTGAGTTCGTGATCGACTTAGCGCCGGGTACAACACCGATATCGAAGGCCCCGTATAGAATGGCTCTGGTAGAAATGAAGGAACTGATGGTACAGTTACAAGAGTTGTTGGACAAGAAATATATTCAACCAAGCGTATCACCGTGGGGAGCGCCGGTTTTATTTGTGAAGAAGAAGGATGGATCAATGCGTCTTTGCATTGATTATAGAGAGTTAAACAATGTCACTATTAAGAATAGGTATTCGTTGCCTAGAATAGATGACTTGTTTGATCAGTTGAAGGGTGCTAAATATTTTTTGAAAATATATTTGAGAAGTGGGTATCACCAGTTGAAAGTGAGGAAGGAGGATATACCACGAACGACATTCCGAACTCGGTATGGACATTACGAGTTTCTGGTGATGTCTTTTGGTTTAACCAATGCACCTGTTGCGTTCATGGATTTGATGAACATGGTGTTTAAACCATTCTTAGACAAGTTTGTAGTGGTATTTATTGATGACATCTTGGTGTATTCCAAAACTCAGGAAGAACACATGGAACATTTACATTTGACATTGGAAACACTAAGGAAGGAAAAGTTGTACGTGAAATTCTCTAAGTGCAAATTTTGGCTCGACCGTGTATATTTTTTGGGTAATGTTATTGACAAGGATGGGATTTCAGTGGATCCGTCAAAAGTGGAAGCTGTAATCAATTGGGAACAACCAAGAACACCGTCAGAAGTGAGGAGTTTCTTGGGACTGGCTGGTTATTATAGAAGATTTATTCAAGATTTTTCTAAGATAGCCACTCCGCTAACAAATTTTACAAGGAAAGCTGTAAAATTCGTTTGGACGGAGAAATGTGAAAATAGTTTCCAAGATTTGAAGAAGAAGCTAATTATGGCACTTGTGTTGACATTACCAGATAATACAGGAAATTTTGTGGTGTATAGTGATGCCTCACACAAAGGGTTGGGTTGTGTTCTTATGCAGAACGACAAAGTTATTGCGTGTGCATCAAGATAACTGAAGGATTATGAGAAAGGGTATCCGACTCATGATTTGGAATTGGCTGCAGTTGTATTTGCTCTGAAGATATGGAGGCACTATCGTTATGGAGAAAAGTGTGAGATCTACACAGACCACAAAAGTCTGAAGTATATTTTCACTCAGAAGGATTTGAACATGCATCAAAGAAGATGGATGGAACTGATAAAAGATTACAATTATGAGATCTTTTATCATTCGGGAAAAGCGAATGTGGTGGCAGATGCTTTAAGCAGGAAAGGTCGAGAGAAGTTGATGCTGATAACAACTCAAGAGGAGCTCATTTCAGCAATGACAAAACTGGAGTTGGAAATCAAATTTCCAAAGGAATCTGACGAACAACTATTCTAGATAGAAGCTGGTCCAACTTTAGTGGACAAATTGAAGAATGCTCAACTATAAGATGCAGAGTGTGGGAAAATCAAAGAGAATCTGATTGAGAGTAGTTATGTAAAATACAAGATCGACACCGAACGACTACTACGATTTGGGGGAATAATCTGGGTTCCAGCAACACCAGAGCTGAAAGAAGAAATTTTGACCGAAGCTCATAGCTCAAAATATTCAATTCATCCATGAAGCACAAAAATGTATCAAGATTTGCACCGACATTTTTGGTGGCCGAATATGAAAATGGACATTTTTGGCAAGATTGTACATTAAAGAGATCGTTTCGCGGCATGGAGTGCCAGTATCAATTGTGTCCGACAGAGATCTGCGATTCACGTCCAATTTCTGGAAGAGACTACAAGAATGCATAGGGACACAATTGCGAATGAGTACGGCTTATCATCCACAAACAGATGGCCAAAGCGAATGAACGATTCGGACATTGGAAGATATGTTTAGAGCATGCGTCATGGATTTCAAAGGAAGCTGGGAAGAATATTTACCATTGGTGGAATTCGCTTACAGCAACAGTTACCACGCGAGCATCTGCATGCCACCTTACAAGGCATTGTATGTCAGAAAGTGCAGAACTCCACTGTGCTGGGATGAAGTCGGTGAACGCCAACTGTTAGGACCAGAACTGGTACAACAAACTGCTAACGTTGTCAAACTCATCAGGACAAGATTAGTAGCAGCCCAAGACAGACAGAAAAAGTATGCTAATCAACACAGACAAGATCGTGCATTCAACTTAGGAACTTTTGTATTCCTAAAAGTTTCTCCCTGGAAGGGAAAAATTCGTTTTGGTAAAAAGGGAAAGCTAAGCCCGAGATTTATTGGACGCCTTGAAATGCTGCGAAGAGTGGGAGAAGTGGCTTACGAGGTAGCTCTACCTCCAGAGTTGGAAAAAATTCACAATGTTTTTCATATTTCAGTGATACGACCATATAAACCCGACTACAAACATGTGATCGAGTACGAACCGTTGTAGTTCGAGAAAGATTTGTCTTATAAAGAGGTTCCTATCCAGATAGTTGACAGGAAAGAACAGGTGCTCAGGAATAAAGTTATACCTTCTGTGAAAGTGATATGGAGAAACCACAATACTGAAGAAGCTACGTGAGAACCCGAAGATAAAATGATGAAAGATTACCCCGATTTATTTGTTTAATATGTGTCTTCGATTCTGGGGACAAAATCTTTATAAGTATGGAAGAATGTAACGAATGATTTGTTTGAGTTATGATTCTGAGGACATAATCCTTATAAGGAGGGAATGATGTAACATTCCAGAATTTAAAAGCGTAATATTAAATAATTATTGATTTATATAAGTATTTAATGGATATATTTATTTGTTGAATAAATAATTGTTCAATTTGAGTTGATGTGGTTTAGTTATTTATTTGTTGAATAAATAATTAAATATTAAATATTAAATATTTATTTGCAATATTAAATATTTATTGAATTATATAAGTATTTAATGGCAATTTGAGTTGATGAGGTTTAGTTAATTATTTGTTAAATAAATAATTAATGAGCTAAGAAAATAAATTGTTATGAGGTTATATACTAATTTAATTTAATAATTAAGTTAGAGGGCTAATAATGATTAAATGAATTATAATATTTTAATTGAAATTTGTGATTAAAATAAAGTGTTAGTTGATTGAATAAAATTATAATTATAAAGGAAATTATAATTATGAGATAATGATTTATGTGTGAAAGTAATTTAATAGATTAATATTTGAATTGATTAAATTGATTATTTAATTTACTAGAAGTGTGACAAATAACCTTGCTATAAATGAGTTATTAAAATAAATTAAAATAGTTTAATTCAGTTTTGCCAAACAAGGCCTAATGCCTATTAAGTCTTTATTATAATTCTGTTTTACCAAACAAGGCACAAGGATTAATTGATTATATTTTTAGTGGTTAGCCAAACAAGCCTTATGGCTTTTGATTTTCAAAACTCAAATAACTTATATCAGTTATATGTTTTATATTTAAATCAAATAATAAATATATATTATATCTTATACGTTATATCATAAGACGTAAGAATAGAGGAGAGAGGATAGAGAGAAGAAAAGAAAAACTCAGAGGAAGAAGAAGAGAAGAAGAAAAGAAGAGAGGAAGAAAGGCTAGAGATTGGAGAAGAAGAAGCTTGAGAATTGTTGTTGCTATGTGGCTTTATATGACATACTAGTGATGTTAAAATGATTTTTATAAGTCATAGTCAATGTATTGTTGTTATGTATGTAGTTTGTGAAGAAAACCTTTTTATAGATAGTTTTAGTGAATGAGTAGGGGTTAATTTAAAGTAGAAATTGACGGTTAATTAGTTGTATAGTTAATAAATTGATCATCTAATTTGATAGAGTATGTATAATTATTTGATAAAGATACTTTGAATTAATTGTTTTGGGTTGAAAAATAAAATTTACAGTGTTGATTTTCATTGAAATATCAAAAAGTGAGTTTTTATCAAAAACAGTGAAATTGGATGTTTTAAATTCGTTGTTTTTGTTGTTGTATGGGTAGAAGCATGTTAGAAGTTCTTGAGTTATGTTTACATGAAGTTTTTGTATGAATTGCATGTGAATTAGTCTGTTAGAAATGAGCTTGTAGGCCAAATTGACTTTTTCTTGTACTGTTGCCGAAGCTTTCAGTCGAAACTGTAGTTTCGCGCCGTGGCGCGGCCCAGCAGTACGTTCGTGGTGCCGCATTGCCATCTCCACACCGCAGCGCGGCTTCAAAGTTTATTTACCACGCCGCAGCGCCATCCCCACGTCGCAGTGCGACCCACAGTGTAAACTGTGGTGCCGCGGCGCGAGTTAGCAGAATGGTCTGACAGTGTACTTTTTGTACACGAAATTTTAAGAAAAGTTATGTGATGATAGTAGGACTGTAAAATGTTGATTTTAATATTTCTATACTATGAATAATTATGTTATTAAAAATTAACTTGTGTTATAACTTGATTATGTGATTAAATAATCAAACCTATATGATGAATGCATTAGTTATGTGATAATGACTAACTATGTCATGATGACATATGTATGTAGGATATTGTGATTCAAATTGTTCGGTTTAATCTACGAACAAGGCTAGTTTTCTAATCTATTATCTTGTTAATTCAATTACAATATAATGATGTAAGTTATTATGGAGCAAGTTATTCTTGTATTTAACTTATTTGTTTAGCATGCACAACTATAAATTCTAATGTCGATCATTTCTATGGTTTAAATTGATGTGCATGCTTAATGTTCAATTCTAATTAACCTTGGCTTAGTATTGTTCAAGCAAGGTATGCTATAGTTATTCAAATTGTATGCTATTAGATTATTCCTAAAGCATGACTTTAGTTTACTATGATTGATTCAATCATGATTATTCTATAGTATAGCGGTATTGGTTTTATTCAACTACTCCTTAGTTGATGTTCATTGAATTTCAAATTACCTTGAAAGCTTATCCAAACCAAACTCCTTTGGTGCGGACTTGTATTCTAAATACTGAGATGAACAACCCTATTGTTATGATTAAGGTTAACTTACGCATGGCGTCAAAATGTTTGCGCACAATACATTGTACGAGGGCTGATCCCCCTAAGTACGAGGTCTTATAGTCTTATGACTGTTAAAGTTGGAGTTGAAAGATTACTTGCAACTGTGGACGTAGTTCATGGTCTTACAACCCTTAGCGATGTATATTTTCCATATGTTGGGATTTCAGTTTCTGATTATTATTGATAGAGTACTATTCAATTTTGATGAGCCTATTTCGACAGTTATTATTGTTATACTCCTGTTGATTCTATATTATATCCAGTGAGCAATTGTTTTGCTCACTTTTGCATATTTATAAACTCATTGCAATTAAAGAAGAGAAGGTAGGCGAACCTTCGTCTACCAAAGGAAAGGGAAAAATGTACAAGTGATGAAGACTTGTAATTTTATTTTTATCATTATGATAATAGACTTTTAAATATGATGTGATGTAATAAATTTTAGATTTCGCATTTGAATGTTTGTAATTAAAGGTTAGATAACCTGGGATATTTTTATTTAAGTTTGATCATGTATGGGCAGGTTTTTATTATTCAATTTTATTATGATTGGATAGTTAGAAATGAATGTTTTGATTAAGTGAACACCAAATCTTGAGGAAATGAAGTACTATGATTTGGGGGTGTCACAAGTTGGTATCAAAGCTTTAGGTTATGAACCTTAGGTTGGGGGGAAAAGCCTTAGGAAGTAACCTTTGTAAAGATAGTGGAGATAACTCTTATCGAGTTTTAAGAAAGAAGTAATAAAACACTTATGTGCTTGTGTGATTATAATGTATGTACTCGTGAGTGTCAAGTAATAATGATTAATAATTAAAACTTTAAAACTTTGTTGTCAGGATGACTAATGTCAGAGAATCCAGTCAGGTTAGGGAGGAGGGACCTCAAATGCCTATAGAGGAGGAGCCTCGAGACATTCAAGTAGTTTGGGAACAACTACTGCCACGGGAGTTAGCCCCGTTGGTCACAATAGTTGAGGATGAGGATGATGATGTGGAGACAGACGAGAAGGATCCCGTTGAGTTACCACAGGAGGATGAGGATGACGAGGATGAGGAGGAAGAGACTCCACTAACCTCAATAGCCGCTCGTATGTATGATGAAGTTTACGACCGCAATGTGGAACTTCAGGATACCGTCGAGGAATTGCAAGAGATAGTAGCTGAACAACAGACTACAATGACACAGAAGGACGACGAGATCCAGGATCGTGAAGAATGATTGACAAATGTCGAGGAAAAACTAGTATAGACGGAAGGAGAGAAAGAACAACTGATCGAAATGGTCGCTGAACTGAAGAACAAGCTTAGAGAAGAAGCTGCTAAGAGGGCAAGAGCTGACGATGCTTACGAGGAAGCTTTTCAACAAACCAGATTAGCAACAAGAGACATGCAAGCAAAGAGGATGAAGATGGATAAAGTATTTAACACCACAATTAATCGAGCTCAAGATCGGATCATGGGATATCTGATTCAGTTCGAGACGCTTCCATCATTCGTGTTAGATCGCAGAACAATATTTCGAGTCATGGAGGAAGAACGTGATAGGGCTAAGAAGTATCTTAATAGAACATTGTAGCTGTTGTACGATGAGTGAAAGGTAAAGTAAATTGTAAATCCCAAGTGTTATGCAACCTATGGAATATGACTATGATGTTGTCCTGAAAACTTTTGTGGTTCAGAAAAGGAATGTAAATAGTAGTGATGCTATTGTTTTTATGTTTTTCGAAGTAATGATGAATAAATAAAAGTTGTTACTTTATTCAAAGTGTTATGTGTTATGTGGTTATTTCTGTTTGGAGGCAAGTTAATTAGAAAATACTTAAAGAAGTTGGGTAATAGTCTAATAGATGCATTGTTTTAACAAAAAATGTCTCCCAGACGTCAACCACCATGACAGAGAACCACGGAAGGAACCAATAACGACAATGTTGAGTCTTAATGGACTTTGAGTTCATGGACTTTGTAGAATCCAATTGGACTTGGATTATGTCAAGCCCAATGATTTGCGAAGTTAAGCCCAAGTTAGGCCCAATAAGAATTAGGGTTAAGGCCCAAACCAAGAAGATAAACCGCGGATCGAACCGATGGGTAAACGGATGGGTAAAACCATTGGGGCAACCCATGGGATGACCCATGGGCATGTGGGCCGGCCACTTGGCCACCAAGTAAGGGTGGTGGCCAAGTAAACTTGGTGGTTAAGTTGTTGAGGAGGTGGGAATAGTAAGGAGGTGGGGGGCGAAATGACTAAAATAACCCTAGCCTTGAAAATCTAAAAATAGAAAGATTAATTTCATTTTCTAGGATTTTGAAAATCCTAGAACTTGAGAGAGAGAGAGAAAGCTCGGTTGGGAGAGGAGAGGAAGAGATTGAGCATGAATGCTAGGATCAAAAGTGATCGAGAAATAGAAAAGCTCGCAAATCATCGGCTTTGTCTAACAGAAGAGGATTAAAGAAGAACGGTAATCCGAACCCTAGTTCTTCTAATTTTCTTTAAGTTTTTACGTTCAAAAACATAACTTAAAGAACATAAGAAGTAGATGAAGTTAAGAATGATTTCATATGGTTGAAATCGTAACAAAATGAAGAAATAAGAATTAGAAATTTATTTTATAAATTTTTTAAGGAAGTATAAGATTCATGAGGATTTTGAGCGATCCGAATGAATTTTATGAGTTAGTAGGCCAAATAAGTAAGGAATGGTGTTCTATAATATCAAATTCCAAGAAAAAGTAGAATCGTAATCCAAAATATCGATTAAAATAAAGAACGAACGAAGAACGCGAAGAACACGAAGAACGTTGTTGATGGACAAATTTAAAACCATCGTAGTGTAAATGTTGTTGATGGAGAAGTTTAAAACCATCGCGTATAAGTTAGATGCTTATTGCTTGGTTAGGAACGGTAGAAACGTTCATGAAGAACGGATTAAAATTGAGCTATAACGAAGTTATGACGAAATTTTCGTAAAAGACAGAACGAAAATTTGAAAGTTAGTAAATGAACACGAACGTGTAGGGTTTTATAAGAATGTAAGAGAACGTATAAAACGTGAGTCGTGGACTCAAGAATGAACAAATTCTGAGTTCGGATGACCGAATTACGGACGAACGAACGAAGATCGTTAAAAACGTTAAAATGAACGAAGAGTGAAGATTAACCCAATTGAATGGCATGTTAACGGATTCAGAACAAAGTTCTGTCTAAGGGTAATCAAAGTACGCAAGATAAGGAAGAAAATAGCTTGGGAATGACCTCGTTCTGAGTTATAACGAAGAAGTTATGAGATTTCGAAATCGATGTCTCAAGCTTGTAAAAGACTTAGAAAATTTTTTCTAGGTTTCATGCTCGGCACCGCAACGCGAGTTGTGCCTTGGAGGCCGGCGCCGCAGCACAAGATCGGCCATAACCTTCTAGAGAGTGGCACCGCAGCGCGAGAAATAATAAAGGACTTGGCGCCGCAGCGCCAACCCGGGAAGAGAGGAGAGAGAAGTAGGTCGCGCCGCAGCGCGAGAGGAAAGAAAGGGCACGGCGCCGTAGCGCCAGTACAGGGCAATACCCAGAAATTAGATTTTAACTGCTCAATTTCTCGGGGGATGTGCAAGAAAGAAGTATGAACATATAGTTCACGTAATGTAACACTTAAGTAAGTGTGTTAAACCTTTAATAAAGGTTGAACAAAAAGATTAAACGAGATTAAAAGATAAAGAATATACACGCTAGATTACGTAACCGATAGCCGGGGACCGTAGTCGTAATGAACGAACGTGAGGGATTGCCATGATTACGACTCCTTAGACGTTGAGTGATGAAGGTAATGAATAACATTCCGATGTTATGTCATGGTAAGGGGAGATAAGTGTAAAGTGTTTAGACGCTATGAACGCAACGTTGTTGCGATGAACGCTTGGTCTTAGCATACAATGAACGGTATGTCTTCGACATTAAGAAAGAATAATGAACATGGGGTTCATGGGTTGGATAACAATTGAATGCAATTAAAACCTTGAGTGAAGGTTGAATGAGAGATTAAGAGATGAGCAATGTGAATGTTGAATACGTAAACGATCCTTGTGAATTGTATTCGCGTTGGATGAACGTTCTAAGTATACCCTAGTTGTATGACTTAGACGTTGATGAAAGTAGTAAGTAAGATACGAATGGTATCAAGAAAGCCGTAAGGTAATGAAGAATGTTGATTAACCGTGAATGGTGAAGAAACTGAGTTGAAGATAATAACGTATAACGTTAAGAAGCCGAGTTAATAAGTATAACTTAGATAAACGTTCTGAGTGGAAGGAATTGGACGTTTTAAGATATGAATAAATTCATATGAAATGGTTAACGCTATGACCTCATAGTATTGACAATGAATGATCGCTCCGAGTATACAAAAGACTGTATGACTTAGACGATAAAGAATGAATCCTGAGGTTTGGCATTTAGTTGCCAGGAAGCCATAAGAATTAAGAGGTTGACTTAACGAACATTATAGTTTAATGGTTCGTATAAGTTAAGAGAAGTTATGTTGTAGTACAATCGTAACCTTTGATGGTTGACATATGGGAGCTGCGCTAAACAATTCCTTCAGAGAGCGAAGTTATATACGAAACTGGCAACCGATCTAACTCACTGTGATAGCAGTGTAGATGAGACGGGAACTTGTTTGTTAGTTGTTTGTGGGAAACCACTCAGAGTACCATATGGACTACTAGCAGAGAAGCGATGTGTACTGAGTCCTAAGAGAAGTATAAGAAGAAGATAAGAATGTAAATCGTCAAAGATGATAAATGTATGAATAAGACATCTCAGTATGTCATAAAGCCGTAATCTGGTAATGAAAGTTAGTCGCGTAAGCTTAAATTACAAGAACGCGAACCTTAAGAAGTAAAGTTAAGTAAACCAAAGCGTAAGTCAAGTATATGACTAATTGGTGTACGTGTTATTTTCTTATGTGCTATATAGGAATGGGAATGAGCAGTTCAGCGTAAGTTGTAGCTGTGCGTAAGGCAAGTTTCCTAACTTCATTCATATTTTAAATGAATGCTAGTTTCTTAAATTTCTCAGATGTTGAACTTGAGAAGTTCTGTCTATGTGCGAATGTGCAATATTTATACAAGGTGGTAGAATGTATGAAGCCTTGTGCCACAATGTGAGCACTTCGGTGTTTCTATGAAATGAACTATTTTGCAATCGAACTGTTCAATACAAGTATGCTCGGTTTATTCATGAACCGTTATTGTTAAGTCTGTGCTGATGATTCTAGCCAGACAGAATGTATATGAAAAAGGTAGAAGAATGAAAGTATTTCAAAGTGAAAGTGAGTATGGTTTTAAGATGATAGGATATTCAAGCTGCTTCATAACCTTTGTTCGGTTATCGAAGTTCTAAAGAATGTTTAAACTCTTGAGCTTGTTTGTTCAACTGTTATGACTTGCTGGGCAATTGAATGCTCACACTTGCTTTAAATGAAAAACATTTTTAGGCAACGATGTTATAAAGAACTTAAGGATCCCGTAAAGATCAAGCTAAGTGGTATCCAGACGAAGTGCCATTCAGTATGTGAATGTGTGTGAAGATCAAGTGAAGACTTGTAATATAGAAAGAAAATTAAACTATAGACTAGTTTAATGAACTATATGTATCCTTGGTGGCGGATAAAAGTCACTCTTGTAAGATGAAAGGAATAATGTAATTATCATTATTTGTAATGAGAAAGGTTATAAGGTTTCGAGAACCTGGGAATTGAGAATGTATGTTGTTATATTTCAATATATAATGATGTATGTTGGATGAATGATGAGATCGTGACACACGGAGTCCGGGTCTGAAGGTAGACCAGATTTCGGGGCGTTACATAATATCTAGAAAGTTCTGTCAAGGAGAGGTTTGGTCATCTAATTACGCGCCAGTAAGGAGAAATCCTTATCGGAAAGCCCCTTCTTTCCTGGGAACTGCCTGGTTGCCATAATTGTGATTCTGTAATATTATTTGTGAATAATTAATTATTGATTTACATGATAAGAAAATATTTATTTTATGTGGATATAAATGATGATTTTATTTATGTGGTTATAAATGAAGAAATTAATGTTGAGGTGTTTTATCAGTATTTTGTCGGATTGGAGGTATTATTAGATCAAACCAGTGTTTTTGAGCTATATTACGTGAGTTATATTTTTTAATCTGACCGTTGGATCGTTGTGATTTTTGGATATATTATACATATATAAGTTGGGTATATGTCCACAAATTTTGAACCGTTAAAAATGAACGTATGATTTGTTATGAATTTTAAGAGGTGACTGATTCGAAAATTAGGTTTAAAAATGATTTTGGTGGAAAATTCTAGAATTGAGTGGACCCCACTTGTGGTTGGTGAAGAAATATGCTGAATTTTATTTCAAATGTGATGGGTGACAATAGTAGCAGGTAAAGCCATCAGGTAGAAGGTCAAATCTGTTTCGGCGTGCTAACATTTTCCTATAAATAGAGGGCTAAGTTAGAATTAAAAATTACACCAGAAACATAAGTTTTCTCTGTTTCTCTCTCTATATTATCGAGCGTATTTTGTGAGTATATAGATACTTGGTGAGTTGCTATTCATCAGTGCAATTTTTCTTCAGCGTCATATCTGATATTCAGTCAGAAGTACTGCTCTTTTGAGGTAAGGGATATTGTCATTATTATGGTAAGGGATAGTAAGGGATATTAAGGGATGTTATATTCTTCATAATGATATTATTCTTTCAATATCATTAAACTGAAAAATTGGTATGGATTTTATTGTAGAATTTTTACCTTTTTGAGTCGGGGTTACTATTCATGTATACGACACTATTCACGTATACGACACTATTCATGTATATGGCACTATTTACGTATATGGCATTATTTATGTATACGATACTATATACGAATACGGAGTACTATTCACGAGTTACAATTCACGAGTTACTATTCACGGGTACTATTCACGACAAAAATTAGTTCCTTTTTCTGACCAAATTATCGTTAATTTATGATTGTTGCTCTTGAAAATAAATGCAGTTGTTGATCATATTATTTTTATTATCATATATAACATTTTTATAACCCTGATGTTGAATTTCTCTTTCACTTGAGTGTAAAGATGGGTAAATTATTGGTATGATTGTGATTGAGGAATATCTTTGGCTTGTAGTGCAAAGATGAATTGTTAACTGGTATGATTATAACCATTGAATTTATAATTGTATATCTTTAGCTTAAGTGTATAGATGAATTGATTAACATGGTTATAATTATTGTTTATATAAATTCTGAAATGATTATATATTTCTTTGAGATATGAATATATTTGGCCTGTAGTGCAAATATGAACTGTTGAGGAATATCTTTGGCCTATAGTGCAAAGATGAATTCTTGATGAATATCTTTGCCCCGTAGTGCAAAGATGACCTGTTATTGAATATCTTTGGCCAGTAGTGCAAAGATGAACTGTTGATTAATATACTTGGCCTGTAGTGCAAAGATGAATTGTTGATGAATATCTTTGGCCCGTTGTGCAAAGATGACATGTTGTTGAATATCTTTGGCCAGTAGTGCAAAGATGAACAGCGGTTGAGATAAACATGACCAACTGGTGATACAAATGAATATCTTTGGCCGTAGTGCAAAGATGAAGTTATTAGTATGATTATGAACAGGAAATGTGATTTGGTGTAACCATGATCTTTGATGTTTCAGGTAAATATAGGTGATGAAAATTATCTTCGTCCTGGATGAGAAGAGGAATTTAGAACTACAATTATGATTATGAGTTATTCATATGATTGTGGACCAGAATTGTTGATTGATGTTACAGGGATAAAACATTATTGGTAGATTTTTAACATGGAGAAAATAATAGACTTTATAGTCTATTTGACTCTTCTAATGGATTGCTCGTTCCGCTGTAACTATGGTTGAAATTTTTATCATCTTCCATATGTTCTAAATCTCTGATTTATTATTGATGAAGGCTATTGATAATTTAATTATCTTTAGTCATGATATTCTTTATTGAGCTAGTTGTGCTCACCCTTTTGCTTCACAATTCCTTTCAGGTAATAAAAGTGTAGCTGGGTCGAGCGGGGGTAACAAGGGAATAGAATGGTAGTCTCTAGCTGTGGAGTTCTCCCTAAACAGTATAGACAAGTGTGTTATATACATATTTTAGTAGTTATATTTGGTGAATCATATAGGGTGAGGCGAACCCAATGTTGGAAGGGTGTTTTGCCACTATCATACAGGATGTCTAATGACATACAACCTCATGTCATCATAAGACAGAGTTGTGCTCATCCACTTGCTGAGTATATTTACGAGCACTACCTATATAATCTTGGTGTTTGTTTGAAGTATAATTCTCAATTAGAAACAGTGGAGATAATGATAAGTCAAGAGAAGACTTACCATTGGGAAGAAGAATATAATAGTAATTTCTCCTTTTTCTTTGGGATCAATTGGGTCAACCAAGGATAATTATGTGGCCATATGATATCTATCTTAACCTAGACGCATGGCCTCCCATGTACGAAGGTTTTCTTGAGCACTTCCCAAAGATTCTAATTTCTAAAATAGTTTTTGACTATACCTTTATGTAGGTATCACTGTGAGGTGCTGTCCACTGATGGGACATTTGTCACATTACGGTTGGAACACGAGTCACAGTTGGTATATATTTATATCCAAACTCACATCATATATGTTGTTGTATTTTGCACGACAATTATGGTAATAAAGTTGTAGTTATTTTCTGTACCATGTATTTGGCGACTTAGAATGTGCTGGATGGAATGGACCTATTTTGGGGTCGTCACAGTTGGTATCATAGCTTAGGGATATGATCTCTGGCAGAGATCGAGAAATAGAACTAGGAGGGGAGAGATGAGTGAATCCTTCGCTAATGTGTCCTACCTAAGATTATTTGTTGGTCAGTCATAATATCAGGATATTATGTGATATGTTAATTTGTTCAATTAACCCTTGTTTTGAATCTGTATTCTAGAATGATATCTAAAATACAGGAGATAAGCAATGAAGAAATTATGATGACAGGGAAGATGAAATATGAAATGAAAGTAAGGTATTCTCAACTCTTTGAATTATCAGGTACGTAAATTTTGGGGACGAAATTTCATAAGGAGAGGAGATTGTAAGACCCCGAATTTTATGAAATAAAAGTATTCAATTTTTCTATTTAGTAAATGGTTAAATTGATAAAAAAAATGTTAAGGGTGATATATATAAAATTTTCAAAATACGCAAGTGGTTATAAAATACTCATTTCTATTGGAGAATATTTGTTTGGTCGTGGAATATTCTTGTTGTCGGGGAATATTCGTACGACAGCGCAACCATTTGTGGGCCCCATAACAGAATAACTGTCGGATGAAGAAAACGACAAATTTAAATTTTTATAAATAACGGCGTAATCGTTACCGTTAACACTGTTGGAATACCTGGTGGTTAAAATACAGTAATACGCGTGGTTGCACAGTAGCACACGGTATTGCGCAGTATTTTTGAATTATTGATTCTTACGTAAGAAGACACTACTCAATAATTATCACAGTAATTACTGTTCAATATTTTATTTTATGGATTCAATAATTGCTGCGTTGATATTTTATATTATTGTTGTTTTAATAATTGTCAATGCACAGTATTTCCCATTATCAGATCAATAATTCATATTATTTGAATAATATTATTAGATAACATTATTGACAATGTCTAGAAAGTTCTGTCAAGGAGAGGGTTGGTCATCTAATTGCGCGCCAGTAATTCTTATTGGAAAGCCCCTTCTTTCCTGGGAACTGCCTGGTTGTCATAATTGTGATTCTGTAATATTATTTGCGAATAATTAATTATTGATTTATATGATAAGAAAATATTTATTTTATGTGGATATAAATGATGGATTTATTTATGTGGTTATAAATGAAGGAATTAATGTTGAGGTATTTTATCAGTATTTTGTCGGATTGGAGGTATTATTAGATCAAACTAGTATTCTTGAGCTATATTGCGTGAGTTATATTTTTTAATCTGACCATCGGATCGTTGTGATTTTTGGATATGTTATACATATATAAGTTGAGTATATGTCCACAAATTTTGAACCGTTAAAAATGAACGTATGATTTGTTATGAATTTTAAGAGGTGACTGATTCGGAAATTAGATTTATAAATAATTTTGGTGAAAAATTCTAGAATTGAGTGGACCCCACTTGTGGGTTGTGAAGAAATGTGCTGAATTTTATTTCAAATGTGGTGGGTGACAATAGTAGCAGGTAAAGCCATCAGGTAGCAGGTCAAGTTTGCTTCGGCGTGCTAATATTTTCCTATAAATAGAGGGCTAAGTTAGAATTGAAAATCACACCAGAAACATAAGTTTTCTCTATTTCTCTCTCTATATTATCGAGCGTATTTTGTGAGTATTTAGATACTTGGTGAGTTGCTATTCATCAATGCAAGTTTTCTTTCAGCGTCATATCCGATATTCAGTCAGAAGTACTGCTCTTTTGAGGTAAGGGATATTGTCATTATTATGGTAAGAGATAGTAAGGGATATTAAGGGATGCTATATTCTTCATAATGATGTTATTCTTTCAATATCATTATATTAAAAAATTGGTATGAATTTTATTATGAAATTTTTACCTTTTTGAGTCGGGGTTACTATTCATGTATACGGCACTATTCACGTATACGACACTATTCATGTATATGACACTATTTACATATATGATATTATTTATGTATACGGTACTATATACGAATACGGAGTACTATTCACGAGTTACTATTCACGAGTACTATTCACGACAAAAATTGGTTTCTTTTACTGACCAAATTATCGTTGATTTATGATTGTTGCTCTTGAAAATAAATGCAGTTGTTGATCATATTATTTTTATTATCGTATATAATATTTTTATAACCCTGATGTTGGATTTCTCTTTCACTTGAGTGTAAATATGGGTAAATTAGTGGTATTATCGTGACTGAGGAATATCTTTGGCCTATCGTGCAAAGATGAATTGTTAACTGGTATAATCATTACCATTGAATTTATAATTGAATATCTTTAGCTTAAGTGTAAAGATGAATTAATTAACATGGTTATAATATTGTTTATATAAATTCTGAAATGATTATATATTTTTTTGAGATATGAATATATTTGGCCAGTAGTGCAAATATGAAGTGTTTAGGAATATCTTTGGCCTATAGTGCAAAGATGAATTGTTGATGAATATCTTTGGCCCGTAATGCAATGATGACCTGTTATTGAATATCTTTGGCCAGTAGTGCAAAGATGAACTGTTGATTAATATCTTTGGCCTGTATTGCAAAGATGAATTGTTGATGAATATCTTTGGCCCGTAGTGCAAAGATGACATGTTGTTGAATATCTTTGGCCAGTAGTGCAAAGATGAACAGGTGTTGAGATG
The DNA here is from genome assembly GCA_016801055.1 of Panax notoginseng. Taxonomy (NCBI): domain Eukaryota; kingdom Viridiplantae; phylum Streptophyta; class Magnoliopsida; order Apiales; family Araliaceae; genus Panax; species Panax notoginseng. Next base: position 63,702,192 of record CM029014.1, on the reverse strand, counting down.
AACATGACCAACTGGTGATACAAATGAATATCTTTGGCCGTAGTGCAAAGATGAAGTTATTAGTATGATTATGAATAGGAAATGTGATTTGGTGTAACCATGATGTGACGCCCCCAAAATTAGATATACATCACCCATCTTGGGTCGTCAGATACATGGTACAGAACACAAATACAACTTACTAATACCACTGTCGTGTACAATACGACAAAACATAACTGTGAGTTTGAATATAATTATTGTCTACTAGAGACTATACAAACTCAAAAGGAGTCCTCATTACAATTATTGTCACACTATTTAACAGAATAGCGAGGACTACTAATACTATCATCTGGTCCATCACTCCGTTCCCCGACTTGTCCCAGCTATATTCTCATTTTCTGAAGGGAACATTGAAAGAAAGGGTGAGCTCAACTAGCCCAGTAAGAAATATTATGACTAAGATAATGCAGAATATATTATCATTAGCCTTCAACAGTGTTAAACTGATAAAATATAACGAACATCAAGTTTAACTGCAGCGGAAGAAGCAATCCATTAAAAGAGTCAAGTAGATAATAAAATCTATTATCTTATATGATTTAAAAGGTTTTTCAACACTGTTATCATTGGGACTCAGCTTAATAAAATAATCCACATCATCGAATCACCCCTGTACTACGGCCAAGGATATTCTTTAGTATCACGACCACAATTATCCATGCACTACGGGCCAAGAATATTTTTGTATTCATTAATGGTCATGATCATGCCAACAAATGTCCATCAATGTACTACGGGCCAATGAGGACTTTTACCACATCATTTGTAACATTACGGTCATGATTATACCGAATAATCCCTAGTCATAATCGTACCAAGTCCATCTATGCACTACAGGCCACAGATGACTTTTAACATTTTATAAACATGAGGATGATGACAATGATATAAGAATTCAATAAAATAAGTTCAAGAATTATTTTATCAAAGAATTAACAACGTCCAAATTGTCAATATGATACTGCTTTGTGGAGTAAAATTCAAGAATTCTTAGAAGAATATTTCCATGAAAAGATACTAGATGAAGTGTAAATATCAAAGATATTCCACTAATTTTATGGAGTATAGAAGTCAAAGTTTTAACCAACTGAGTATAATAAAGAATGGAATAACAAAAGAAATCACCATGCATGCGATAGACCGCACAAACAGGATATTCTAATAGAATAATAATAAAGACGGAACCAGGTCCGGTGTAAAACACACAGACAGGATGTTCCAACAGAATAATAATAAAGATGGAACCAGGTCCGGTGTAAAACACACAGACAGGATGTTCCAACAGAATAATAGAAGAATGTCACCAAGTATAGGGTAGACCGCGTATACAGGTTATTCCAACAGAATAATTAGAAATGGAATAACAACAGTTCTCTTCATGAATAAGAAAGAATAACACCCTTACCGTTTTAAAGAGGAACTGAAATAAGGAAGTAGTTAAGTAGCAGAATACTTTTCTTCTCTCTCTCTATAGTTTCTCTCTATAGTTTCTCTCTCTAGAGTTCAGTGAATTCGTAATAAATAATGAAGGAATGAACTGCTATTTATAGAAAAATGGAATGCATAGTAACTAATCCATGAACGGTCCAGATTGATTACTTTAATCTGACGGTCCATATTTAAAGAAAAATCTTTTAAATAAAATATAATATATTCTATTTATAGAATAACTTTAATAAAGTATTCTGTTTTATATAAAAAGATGTTTCTGTTTTATTACGTTAATAATACGAATAAAACAAAACTTCATTATCACTAAATAATTCATATTATTAACTGACAATAATTGAATCAAACTTAGTGACTTCTCACATAAGCATTAATAATCAATATCGTGTGCTACTATGCCACCACACGTATTACTGTACTTTTATTACCGAGTAGTTCAACAGTATCAATGGTAAAACTTCCGCCGTTATTTTTAAAAAAATATTTTTGTCGTTTTCTCAATCCGACAATAATTCTATTGTGGGGTCCACCAATGATTGTGCCGTTGTACGAATATTCCCTGTTAAAACGAATATTATATAACAACTTGCGTACTTTGCAAAATTTATAAATATTACCCACAACTATAACATTAAATCAAATTAACTCCATAATATTCAAAAATGATATTTATAGAAAATTTATCTTTATTTATAAAAGTTGGGGTCTTACAACCTCCCCTTCTTATGAAATTTCGCCCTCAAAATTAGGGTACGTACCTGGTATGTGGAAGAGGTAAGGATACCTTGACTTCATTTCAGATTCTAACTCCCAAGTCATTTCCTCAACATCGTGATTTCTCCACAAAACTTTGACTTGAGGTATAACCTTGGAGCGTAGAATATGTTCTTTCTTATCCAAGATTTGAACAAGAACTTCTTCATACGTCAAATCCTCCGCTATTTCATCCGGTTCTAACTCAATAATGTGGTTCGGGTCTTCCACATATTTACGTAACATAGATATATGAAAAACGTTATGAACACGAGACATACTTGGGGGTAAAGCGAGTCTATAAGCCACAGTTTCTACTCGATCGAGGATTAAAAATGGACCGATGAATCGATGATTGAGCTTTTCTCTCTTTCCAAATCTCGTAACTCCTTTCCATGGAGCAACACATAAGAACGCATGATCTCCTATATCAAATTCCACGTCCTTTCAATGAAGATCAGTATAACTCTTTTGTCAATCTTGTGAGGTTTTTATACTTTGTCGGATCGTTTGAATCTTTTCTGTAGTCATACGTACCAACTCCGGTCCCAACAACGTTGCTTCACCCACCTCATCCCAGCATACTGTAGAACGACACTTTCTTCCATACAACGCTTCGAATGGAGCCATGCAAATACTTGCTTCATAACTGTTGTTGTAGGAAAACTCCACCAATGATAAGAACTTGTCCCAACTTCCCTTGAAGTCAAGGACACAGAGTCTTAATAAATTTTCTAGAGTTTGAATAGTCCTATCTGATTGTCCGTCCGTCTGAGGATGATATGCTGAACTAAATCGTAAATCCGTACCCATAGCTTTTTGTAAACTAACCCAAAATCGTGAAGTGAATCTTGGGTCTCGGTCAGAAACTACGGATACTGACATACCATGCAATCTTAGAATCTCGTTTATGTACATACGAGCAAGATGTTCAAGTGTATAAGTTTCTCATATCGGTAAAAAATGAGCAGACTTGGTCAATCTATCAATAATGACCCAAATCACATCAATACCTTGAGAAACCTTAGGAAGACCGGTAACGAAATCCATGGTAATGTGCTCTTACTTCCATTCTGGAATTTCAAGTGGTTGTAATGGACCTTTTGGTACTTGATGCTCCGCCTTGACTCGTTGACAAGTTAGACATCTTGAGATAAACAGCGCTATCTCTCGCTTCATATTGCTCCACCAAAATGTATGACGAAGATCATGATACATTTTGGTAATCCCAGGATGGATTGAAAAAGGCTTGTTGTGCGCCTCCATCATGATTTTATACTTTAAATCAGGGTCATTAGGAACACAAAGTTTGGAGTTGACTCGAAGTATTCCTTCTTCATCGATTCTTGCTTCTGGCATAGCACCTTCTTGCACTTTCTTCCTCATACGCATCAGCTCTAGGTCTGTAGCTTGAGCAGCTTTAACTTTATCGATTAAAGTTGGTTCTACTCGTATATTCGCCATCATCACATGGGACCTTGGAGTCTTTAACTCTATCTCCATCCTTTGCAAGTCACACAAAATGGGCCTTTGTGTTGACAATATCGCACTCGTACTTGCATATGATCTTCTACTCAATGTGTTAGCTATCACGTTCACTTTTCCAGGATGGTATTGAATGGTATGATCATAATCTTTCAACAGTTCAAGCCAACGTCGTTGTCGCATGTTGAGTTCCTTTTGAGTGAAGAAATATTTGAGGCTTTTATGATCTGTAAAGATCTCCACCTTCTCCCCATACAAGTAATGCCTCCAAATTTTAAGTGCAAAGACAACAGTTACCAACTCTAGATCATGATTATGATCATTCCTCTCATATTTCTTGAGTTGTCTTGATGCATAGGCTATGACTTTTCCATGTTGCATGAGAACGCATCCCAACCCTTTGCTCGAAGCATCACTGTAGATGACAAATCCCTCTGAGCCAGATGGTATTGTTAGAACATGTGCTGAAATAAATCTCCTCTTGAGTTCTTAAAAACTCTTCTCACATTCTTTGCTCCAATCGAACTTTGTATCTTTCCGAGTCAGCTAAGTTAGTGGAGTAGCGATTCGAGAAAATCCTTCCACGAATCTCCGATAATAACCAGCTAAATCGAGAAAGCTACGTACTGCGGTTACTGATTTAGGTTACTCCCAGCTTTGAATAGCTTCCTTCAATCTTTGCCGGGTCAACAGATATTCCACGACTTGATACTACGTGCCCAAGGAATGCCACCTCCTCCAGCCAGAACTCGCATTTCTTTAACTTGGCATAAAGCTTGTATTCACGAAGCTTTTGGAGTACCAGCCTCAAGTGTTGCTCATGATCTTCACGACTTTTGGAATAAATAAGGATGTCATCAATAAAGATGACCACAAAGTGATCCAAATATTCCTTGAATACCCGGTTCATCATATCCATGAAGGCAGTAGGAGCATTGGTCAATCCAAAGGACATGACTAGGAATTCATAATGCCCGTACCGAGTTCTGAAAGCCGTCTTTGGAATATCCTCAGTTCCAACCTTCAGCTGATGATATCCAGAACGAAGATCGATCTTTAAAAAGAATTGTGCTCCTTGCAACTGGTCAAACAGGTCATCAATGCGTGGCAATGGGTACTTGTGTTTGATGGTGACATGATTAAACTCCCGATAATCAATACAAAGTCACATACTTCCATCTTTCTTCTTCACGAATAGAACAGGAGCACCCCAAGGAGAAGTACTAGGACGAATAAAGCCAATGTCTAACAATTCCTGCAGTTGGATCTTTAACTCCTGAAGTTCAATAGGAGCCATTCGATGTGGGGCTTTTGAAATGGGTTTTGTACCGAGTTCAAGGTCGATACAAAATTCAATTTCACGCTCTGGGGTAGGCCAAGAAGTTCTTCAGGGAATACGTCAGGGAATTTATTAACAATAGAAATATCATTCAAAACTGACGTATTTTTGTTTAGATCCGTGACATGAGCTAAGAAAGCTTGACATCCGTTTTTCAATAAACGAATAGCTTTATGGCTTGAGATGACAGCGATTGATTTTAATGGTTTGGTTGCTTAAATTCGCATAATAGGTCGATTAGGAATATGAAAGCTAACAACCTTACGAAAGCAATCAATTTTTGCATGATGAGTAGTTAACCAATTACGTTAATAATATGAATTAAACAAAATTTCATTATGGCTAAATAATTCATATTATTAGCTGACAATAATTGAATCAAACTGAGTGACTTCTCACATAAGTATTAATAATCAATATCGTGTGCTACTATGCAACCACACGTATTACTGTACTTTTACTACCGAGTAGTTCAACAGTATCAATGGTAAAACTTCCGCCGTTATTTTTAATTAAATATTTTTATCATTTTCTCAATTCGACAATAATTCCGTTTTGGGGTCCACCAATGATTGTGCCATTATACGAATTTTTCCTGTTAAAACGAATATTCCCCGACCAATCGAATATTATATAACAACTTGCGTACTTTGCAAAATTTATAAATATTACCCACAACTATAACATTATATCAAATTAACTCCATAATATTTAAAAATGATATTTATAGAAAATTCATCTTTATTTATAAAAGTTGGGGTCTTACACATGTTCTTTGATGTTTCAAGTAAAGATATGTGATGAAAATTATCTTCATCCTGGATGAGAAGAGGAATTTAGAACTACAATTATGATTATGAGTTATTCATATGATTGTGGACCAGAATTGTTGATTGATGTTATAGGAATAAAATATTGTTGGTGGATTTTTAACATGGAAAAGATAATAGACTTTATAGTCTATTTGACTCTTCTAATGGATTGCTCGTTTCGCTGCAACTATGGTTGAAATTTTTATCATCTTCCATATGTTCTAAATCTCTGATTTATTATTGATGAAGGCTATTGATAATTTAATTATCTTTAGTCATGATATTCTTTATTGAGCTAGTTGTGCTCACCCTTTTGCTTCACAATTCCTTTCAGGTAATAAAAGTGTAGCTGGGTCGAGCGGGGGTAACAAGGGAATAGAACGGTGGTCTCTAGCTGTGGAGTTCTCCCTAAACAGTATAGATAAGTGTGTTGTATACATCTTTTAGTAGTTATATTTGGTGAATCATATGGGGTGAGGCGAACCCAACGTTGGAAAGGTGTTTTGCCACTATCATACAAGATGTCTAATGACATACAACCTTGTGTCATCATAAGACAGGGTTGTGCTCATCCACTTGCTGAGTATATTTACGAGCACTACCTATATAATATTGGTGTTTGTTTGAAGTATAATTCTTAATTAGAGACAGTGGAGATAATGATAAGTCAAGAGAAGACTCACCATTGGGAATAATATGATAGTAATTTTCTCATTTTTCTTTGGGATCTATTGGGTCAACCAAGGATAATGCTGTGGCCATATGATATCTATCTTAACGTAGACGCATGGTCTCCCATGTACGAAGGTTTCCTTGAGCACTTCCCAAAGATTCTAATTTCTAAAATAGTTTTTGACTATACCTTTATGTAGGTATCACTGTGAGGTGTTGTCTACTGATGGGACATTTGTCACATTATGGTTGGGACACGAGTCACAGTTGGTATATATTTGTATCCAAACTCACAGCATATGTGTTGTTATATTTTACACGACAATTGTGATAATAAAGTTGTAGTTATTTTCTGTACCATGTATTTGGCTACTCAGAATGGGTTGGATGGAATGGACCTATTTTGGGGTCATCACAACAAGTTTGCCCCGCAAGTTAAGACATACAATAAATGTATAGAAATCAATATCTAGTCTTCTCATATTCTCCACAACAATAATATGATAATGAAAGAGTACAACGCTTTCAAGGTTTTCTACGATATTCAAATTAATAATCAAGAATTAATTCTACGAAATAGCAAAGTGGAATGTTTTTTAGATTTATGCTGAACGATCTGTTGGATCTTGAACTTCTCTTCTCGGGTATATATTAAAGTTTTACTTTGACATATACGCAGGTGTATCAGATAACCATAAAGATTAAATCATACCCCTCTCCAAGTACTTAGAGCCGGCCAACTCCTTGTACCCTATATTATGCATAATACTTATAGGTCACGCACAATGGTTGAATAAACGACTTAAAAATATTCCCTTTATATAAAAGGTTGTTCTTCTCAGTGTCATAATCAAGATTTGATTTAACAATAAAATTCAATGATTTCAATTCCTATTTATTTATCGATCTAACCGAAATAATTGGCATCGATCTATCAATAACAATTGAATTCTCTTCTCGAATTTATCAAGTTTTAACAAATGTTCGTCTAGCTAGAATAATTAGCTAAGACATTTCTCAACATTATTTGACAATAAACAGGAATTATATGTACTGTCAATTCTATTTTCTACGAATATGAATATCCGACAACAGTTATTCTACAAATGTATATTCTCCAAATCAGTAATTCAATTTGAATTATTAAATATGCACTAACTGCGAATAGTCAACAATAATTTCCTAGACATGGTATAATTAGCAATAATTAACCACTATAATAATTGAATTAATAGAACTCAAGGTTGAGTTAGGAAACTTACATTCTCCGCTGATTACTGCTACACAATATAAATAACTGCGTTCGTAAGACCTATAATTAACAATGTCGGTCTCACAATTAGCACAATTATTTATAACACGTAACACTGTATTTTACAGTCAAACTTCTCCTAGGCACATTATCACATAATCACATCAGTGTTTATAACCTATATAGACACTTATCCAGTCTAAGAATTTCGGTCTAGTTGGACTTCGGTCCATTCTCGGTGTTCTGGTCACTTTATCCGACAATTAGCACATTGATTTTCAATTAAACTTGGTCTCTAAGCTTCAATATTATTTTAGATAAGTCATATATCGTTTATAATATTTTTCGGAAGCTTTTAATAATTTATAAACAATTATTATAATTTATAATAATTTTTCAAACACTTAAATCATTTTTAAATGATTTAATTATCAAATAATCTTATTATCATTAATATTTAATAATATAAAAATATTAATGTTGTACTTGTCAAAATATTAAAGTTATTATTAATAACTTAAAATATTTTTAAATCATCAATATTCTACTTAAATAATTTTTTTAAAAATAATTAAAATCATTTTTAAATCATCATCATTAATATTTAAATATTAATAAAATTATTATCAAAATATTAAAAGTCATTAATTATAACTTAAATTTTTTTTGAAACATTTATCTCATTTTAAATGATTGTTAAATCAATAAAATCATTTTTAATTCCTTTATTTAATATAATAATTAAATAAATCTAATATCATTAATATTAATTTATTAATAAAAATTCTCCAAAAATATTAAAAGTTACATTTTATAACTCAAAATATTTTTTAAATAAATTATTCTTATTTAAAATAATTTTTCATAATATTAAATCATTTTCTTCCTTATTTATTTAATATACTAATTAAATAAATTAAATACCATTTTTATTCAAATAATTATATTTATTAATGAAAAATGTCCCAAATAATTAAATGTTATTTTTCATAATTTAAAATAATTTTTAAAACCATTTTTGGTAATTTTTATAATTTATTTCTATTTTTAAATAATTTTCGGAATATTCAAAAATTAGAAAATAATAAAACCGTCGTTATAGGGCTTTAGCGACACAAAGCGTCGCTGTTGGTATTCTTTAGCTCAAGAACACTGATAGCCGGCAGTACAAGGGGTCAACTTTGACCGGATGTAATTCTCAACCAAAATTGTTTCTGTGCAATCTTAGACTTTGATATTGTAGTATTAAGGTAACACTACAACATCCACCCATCACGTTGGTCAAATAACATCACAACAAAGAGATCCAAATCTCCAAAGTTGCTCAACTATTCCAGAAACCCAGGCTGTTCAACTAGTCACTTTCATTCTCGATTTATTCTATGTTCTAGTTATCAAATGGCTCGTTTTTTGGTCCACACACGTAGTAATCATGACAAGGAACACATATAAATCAACTGATCATTTAAACAACAACACACCTGCTAGATTAATCCCGGTAAAACCCTGTAAGAATCATGGTTCAACCAATTTCTGGGTTTTCCAGAAATGGTTTCCATGTTCGACATGCCCAGTTTGACCGTCCCCTATGTCCCGCATGTTTGTTGTTTAAGAGATCTAAAAGTATAGATATACAGTACATATTACAGACTAAAATTTAGTTACCAAAATATCAACAAACAATCATCAAATCTGTCCGATCTGGGCCGTTCAAAAGTTGTCAGACGCTGTTCATGGCCTTTCTGGGTTACCCAGATTTGGCCCGGTCATGCCCGGTCAACAGGTTTTGACCGATTATATCTTCAAATCTAGATAGCTAATGACTCTGATTCCACTTGCAGCTTAAAGACCACATACCAGGCTACATGTAACAACTTTAAAACAACAAAAATAGTAAACGAACAATGATCTGTGGCCATTGACATTACTTGTCAGACCACAAAAATTGATCAAGGACAGATGTTGAAAAACATCATTTTAAGGCACTTTGATGCTATGGATTCATGATAGATCATGATAGATCTTCATAAAAAATCCATTAGCAAGATTATAAACACAAAAACACAAAAGTTGTCTTAGCATACAATATCAAAATGGGTTTTAGGGTTTATACCTTTATGTTCTAGATTTTGATCTTTGCTCTCCAATCTGATCTTGGGTTATTAATGGACTGTTTATGTGACTAAAACACTTTAAGAATTAGGAGGTTTTGAGAGAAGGTGAGTTGGCGAGAGCTTGAACACAAAATAAGCCAAATACTAAACTTTCTCTCTCTCGAATCTCTTATATATTTTGTTGGATTTCTATGTCACAAGTCAATGTGGTTGCGTACCAACTAAAGTTGCTATCTAAAATTACAAGTTACATATTAAAATACACAGAAGGGGCATTTTGGTCTTTCCCATTTTAATGGCATACTAGGAATTTGCACAAACCCTTAGGGTTTAACCCTTAGGGTTTAACCCTTAAGGTTTAACCCTAAGGTTCAAACCCTTAGGTTTTAAACATCTGCTTCTAGGATTATTTTCTAATTAGGGTTTTAAAAATAGAAAATTAAGAATTTTGAAAATGTAATTTGGGTTTTAAATATAAATTAATATTTCTAAAGTATAATTAGGGTTTTCTAATTATATTAACATATACTAATCACTTTAGGCTTGCTAATTAGGATTAGGGTTTTAGGATTTCCGAATATAAAATTAGGGTTTCTAACTGTACGTTAGGTTTCCTAAATCTGAGATTAAAGTTTCTAATCTCTTACTGGGGTTTATAAATTTTAAACCTTATCCGATCAATCATTGATCAAAATCTTTATACAGTACAAACACGTACTTATCAAAATAATTATTTTAATTATATTTTCTATCGAATCCATATCCAGAAATTAGGGTTAGGGTTTCTAAAGCTGTTAAGCATAACTCTACTCTAAATTTATTAGTCAATACACAAATTGACCTTCTCGAGACTCGTATCATGGAAACTTGTCACAAAATTAATAATCAATATTAATATTAATAAAAAAAATTTATTCGTAAAATTTGATTATTCGAAATCTCGGGTTATCACAGACCCGGCGCCGCACCTTCGATGCAGGGCAATGGCTAGTGAGGACCTTTTAACTGCTGAAACTCTTAGGGAAGTGTACATAAAGATATAGAACATAAAGTTCACGTAAGGTAACACTTAAACAAGTGATTTAAACTTTTAGTAAAGGTTGAACGAAATGATTGAACGGGATTAAAAGACAAAGAATGTAATGGACATAAACGCAACGTAGTTACGATGCATGAGCGGTCTTAGCATACAGCGAACTGTATGACTTCAAAATTAAGAAAGATTAATGAACGTGGGGTTTATGTAATGAATAAATGAATGAAAGTCGTAACGAACGGTAATCAGATTAATGAAAGTCTGAATGTGAGTCGAATAGAGAATGATGGAATGAATGTAAGCGTTAAACACTTTAGCCGACATAGGGTTGAGTGTACGCAAATATTGAATGGGTAGAACCTACACTCCGTGTATGGTTTGACCGTAAGGTAATGAAGACTAATGACGTATAACATAAAGAAGTCGAATTAATGATTTTAACTTGGAGGACGTTCCGAGTCGAATGAACCGGATGTTGCAAGGTAGGAGTAAGGTAACGTGAAATGCTTAACGCTAGGAATACGTAGAATTAATGTTGAATGATCGTTCTGAGTATACAAAAGACTGTATAACTTTGACGATAAAGAATGAATCTTGAGGTATGGCATTTAGTGGCCAGAAAGCTGTAAGGAATAAGAAATTAATTTAACAAACATTATAGTTTAATGGTTTGGATAGGTTAAGATATAGTTAGGTTGAATTACAATCGTAACCTTCGATGGTTGACATATGGGAGTTGGGCTAAACAATTTCTTCAGAGAGCGGAGGTATATACGAAACTGGGGACCGATCTAACTCACTGTGAAAGACAGTGTAGACGAGATGGGAACTTATTTGTTGGTTGTTTCTGGGGATCCACTTAGAGTACCATATGGACTACTAGAAGAGACGCGATATGTACCGAGCCCTAGGAAGGTTATAAGAAGAAGATAAGAATGTAAATCATCAAAGATGATGATCGTATGAGTAAGACATCTCCGTATGTCATGAAGCCGTAAACCGGTAAAGAAAGTTGGTCGCGTAAACTTAGATTGCAAGAACGCGAACCTTAAGAACTAAAGTTAAGTAAACCAATGCGTAAGTCATGTATGTGCCTAATTGGTGTATGTTTTATTTCCTTATGTGTTATATAGGATTTAGAATGAGTAGTTCAGCATAAACTGTTGTTGTTCGGAAGGCAAGTTTCCTAAATTCATTCATATTACATGAATGCTAGTTTCTTAAACTTCTCAGATGTTGAACTTGAGAAGTCTTGTCTATGTGCAAATGTGTGTTATTTGTACAAGGTGGTAGTATGTATGAGACCTTATGCCACAAGTTGAACACTTTGGTGTTTCTATGTGATGAAGTATTCTATGATTGAGTTATTCAATACAAGTATGTTATGTTTATACATGAACCGTTATTGTTAAGTATGTGGTAATAATTCTAGCGAGACAGGATGTGTATGGAAAAAGGTAGAAGAATGAAAGTATTTCAAAGAGTATGTGACTAATGTTTTAAGATGATAGGAATCAAGATTATTCCTATTATTACAGTTGCTTCGTAAACTTTGTTCGGTTATGGAATTCTTAAAAGAATATTTGAATTCTTGAAGTTATTTATTCAACTGCTCTGACTGTAACGACCGAGAAATTCGGATCCATTGTAAAATAATTTTATTTAATTAAATAATGAATAAAATTATATTATTTGTTATTAATATGTGTTAGTAAGATGAATATAGTTCTATAACCTAGAAATGTCAGAAAGTCATAGTATTTTAACTACGTGAATGAATTAAAGTGTTTGAATTTCCAAGACAAAAATAAAAGCTTTCCGAGAAATTTTCCAAAAACACTATTCATCGATTTCCACTCGGGAATTATTTTTGAACTTCCGAGAAATACGTAACGATAGAATATCGAGGTGAGATGGATTATGTAATAATAATTCAAGTATGGAAAACGTAAATTTTCGCATGCGGACTTAATTTGAGAACGTTAGGCAAAATAAAGCGTTAGAAGTTATTGTGATGATCGTATGATACTTGGGTATTGTACGAGGTAATTGATACGAAGTATTATACGGGTATGTATGAATGATGGTATATCGTATATTATGAATTAGTATACGAATTAGAATACGAGAATAATACGTAAATAATACGTTATAAGGCTTTTAGCCAAATGAAATGGACTTGTAGGATTGTTTAGCAAATTGGTAAAGTTCAATAGATGTTAATGTGCAAGCCCATTTGTGATTAATGTTAGAGTCCAAATGGTTGTTAATGTAAAGTCCAACATGGATTAATACAAGCCCAAAAGAATAAGTTAGGCTAATTGGATTAACGCCCAAATTAAGAACCAATGGGAAACATGATCCATGGGGCAACCCATGGGTGATTTTGGTGACCAAGAACTTTATGTGATGGCCAAGTATTTAGTGTAGGGAGCAAGCTTACTTAGTTACTAAGTATTGAATAGTAAGGAGGTGGGATTGGCATAAATGACTAACAAGCCCTAACCTTGGTTTTCCTATAAATAAGAGAGTTGGATTTCATTTGTTGGATTGTTAACTGTCGTCCAACCTAAGACAGCTTATTTGGTAGAGAAAATAAGCAAGTTTAAGTTAGACTTTCAAGTAGAAGAAATGCTTGATCATCAAGGGTAAGCCTTCTATGTCATAATCTTCCAACTCTTTCATAGCAGCTTGATAGAGAAGGGATGAATGATGGTTCATGTATGTTAAGAAGTAAAGAAATTGGATAATCAATGGACTTAAGCCGTTTAAGTCATGAATAAGTAATTTAAACTTAAATAAGTTATGAACTTATGATGAATATATATGAACTTGTCATATGTCTACATGAATGAAGTTAGTGTGTTAATAAGATGTAAGAATGTTGGTTAAAGGACTTAAACTATCATAAGTCATGAGAATTGAAACTATATGTAGTTTATACTTGGATAAGTTATAAACTCTTGAAGAATAAGTAATAACTTATCATGAAAATAAGTTAATGAAATAAGTAGCTTAGATATCATTATGATGGATAAAATCCATTTGGAACAATGAACAAATCATAATAACGAAGTTATGCCGAAATTCACACGATTGGACGATAATCGTCGAATTCAAGAAATTCTCGGAATGGAAGTCAAATTTTGATATTGAGCTTGAAAACGTTGGTTTTCAATGGAAACTAGTCTTATTTGGCATTATAGAGTTGCGAACTCAAAAATGACTGAATTCTGACTTAGAACGAAGAAACGAGCGTTGAACGTTCACGAACGTTTATCATTTTCGTTAAAAATGGACTAACAGGTGAATTTTTAGTTAACGATGTCGAAAATGTAAAATTCTTGCATGAACACGTAGAGTATGTGATTCATGAAATAATGGCTTTTTAACGAGCCAATTCAGACTTATAAAGAAGAAGTTATGAGCCCGGGAATCTCACAAAAGAAAAGTCTGTAAAAAATTTCTGGTGCATAGAGCTGGCGCCGCAGCGTCAACCCAAGGCTAAATAGGTGGCGCCGCAGCACTGAAAAGGCCATAAACCACTAGAGTCTCGCGTCGCAGTGCAATTTATAACGTTAGGACTCGCACCGCAGCGCCGAGTCCGGTCCTCAGCCCCTAGAGTTTGGCGCCGCAGCGCAACTTAAGTAAAGGAAGCTGGCGCCGTAGCGCCAGCCTTAGGGATTGCACTGTAAGGAAAGTTTATACGTAAAGAAAGAAAGTAAAACTGATTAGTAATAAACTATTACTTAATGTAACATTGTTTAAGACATTGTTAAACCTTAAGTATGATAACTAAAGGTTGAAGATAATCAATCAAACATGAATGTAAGAACAATGTAAGTTATAACGGTAAGCCGAAACCATAATAACAAATCTAATACATAATTAGATTGAGAAGAAATGTAAGATTCATTAGGAACTATGTATGTTATTCATGACCTAATGTGTTACGTTATGTGATCATCTAATGTAGAGATGTTAAGGACTTAAAGTGCACGTGTAATAACAGTAGCAGACATTGAAGGCAAGTGTTCTAACCCTTATTTCAGTTCAATATGAACAAGCTTTGTGATTCATGTATTCTTACGCATGAATTGATGAATAATGGAGTCAAAGCTAATTCTTTCGACTAGACTTACCATATGTTGGATTTCTTATAATCTTCTGAAGTATTTTCAATGTTTTACCAAACTATGTTGGCGTGGTTTTCAAACGAAGACTGAGTATGCTAAAATGTTTTGTCGTCAAACGACAGGCACGTGAGGTTGCCACAACTTAAACGTACATACATTTAAAGAATGTAATGTTGATCAACATAGAGTACTATATGCTGATCACCTAGACGTGCTCGTAAGATATGTCGGACTTACGGGATTAGTGTCGGGTTGTCCTTTTCAAAGAAAGTATGAAATGCTCATGGTCTTGGACCGAAATTGATGTTTTACGGAATATTGTCATTGTAAAACATTTTGAAGGAAAAGAGAAGTGCTATTTTGAATTATCGATAGTACTTCATAACTATTGTTCAGTTATTGGAGATATACGATTCTTATATTTCAAGCATGCTATTTAATTGAAATTATTATACTTGTTGAGCTTGTTATGCTCACTCTTGCTTGAACCATATGAATGCAGCTAAGACCGAATGGACTGAAGGATCAGGTAAAGATAAGGGAAAGGCTAAGGCAGACCATTAATCTGTCTATGTAATAGTATAGGTTAATGTTGTAATGTATTTGATATTATGACAAAGAAATTATGTATTGGTTATAAAAAACCTGGGAAGGGAATATTGTTTTGGAATATATAAAAGACATATTCATTCTTTTGAGTCATTTCAATTGAATGTGTGAACTGTAGCACCGTGTAGCACCATATGCCGGGTTGAAAGATACCAAAATTTGGAGGCGTCATAGGTTGGTATCAAAGCATTAGGTTATAAAACTTAAGGGGGAATTTGAACCTTAAGTCATAGCCTTAAAAAAGAGTCAAAGTAAAAGATGGAAATTAACCCTATAAAAATGCATTATATATGTTATGTGTTTTTATTATTCTACTGACGTGTACTAATCAAACTATTTGTTTTGTTGTAGATGTTAGGAGGAAATGAAGTGTATAGGGATATACATGTAGTCAGTGAAGGGTCGGTGAACCAAGTAGAGATTATACCGAATCCTATAGCAGCAGAGCATGAGGTGGTGATATATAGTTGCGTCTGGAGACTCAGAGAGCTTAGACCTGATGGCCATGTTTGATGGCATGTCTGAAGAAGAGGTAGAGGTGGTGCCTTTTAACCCCATAGCACCTGAGGAAGAGATGACTCCAGGGGAGTCAATGGGAGCACTGTTCATGGCAGTATTGGATAGAAACATCCAGTACTGTAAGGAGGTGAAGGAGCTGAAATAGGAACTCCATGCTGTCTTGGAGGATAATACAGATGTGGAGTTGATGTGGGAGCACGAACATGGCGAGAGAGTTTTAGCCAAGGACAAGGTCCACGAGCTGAAACAAGAGGTCTTTGAGCTCAGACGGGAGCTAAAGACCAAGAAACAGAAGATAGGGAGGATGTCCTATATTCATAGGAGTTCTCATAAAGATTTCCAGCAGCAGGTAGCTGGGTATCCCGTAGAGGCTGGGCAGACTCGGCATACAATCAGCTGTGATGTTATCGCCAGTCTTGCCACCGCGGATTTTAATAATGCCTTATGACAAATGTAATCTAGTAGTAGCTAGAGTAGTTATAGATATATAAATTTTTGTGTATCTAGTAGTGACGTAAAACCCTCTTTTGTGTATCAAAGGGTAGTCTTTTGTAAATACCAAATGTTGGAAAGAAATTACGGGATAGTAATGTAATCAGCTTCAGCTGTATAATGTAAACGATGTAGTATTATACTACAATGAATTAATCAATATAAGCCTTTTTCGAAAAATATTAAGTAATGAATGTTGAAGTTATTGTTTAATCTTGAATAATAACTAACTAACAGGAAGCAAATAATAATGAAATGTGTTGTTTATTGTAAAAACAAAATGCCGCCAAGAAGGAGACAACATAATTAGGACGTTAATGAAAATCAACTAGAAGGAGGTCCGGTAACCTAATATAGGAATTTGTTAACTTATTAACAGCAGCGTTTAATAGAAATGGGGCTAATATTCTCGTATATCCCGGAGTAGTACGAGCTACTTCATTTAAGAATTTCAAGAGTGTAGGTCCGCCAGAGTTCAAAGGAACTACGAACCCTATAGAAGCCCAGACTTGGGTGAAAGAAATTGAGAAGGCATTTGTCATAGCAAATGTCGACGAGGGTCAGAAGGTGGTCTTTGCAACCTATATGATGAAGGGAGAGGCCAACTTTTGGTGGGAGGCAAACCAGGCTAGGGCTGGTACTGAGAATATAACGTGGGTAAGGTTCAAGGAGATTTTCTTCGAGAACTATTTTCCCATGAGTATGCAATGGAGGATGGAAATGCGGTTTCTTGAATTAAAACAAGGGGAAATGACGGTTCCCCACTATGCTGCCAAGCTTAATGAACTAGCGAGGTTTTCTCCACACCAAGTGGATACCGAGGTTAGAAAAGCTCGACGGTTCAAGCAGGGCTTGAAACCTTAGCTCTATAACTAGATATCTGTGTTCCAGAGTACTTCCTTTGGGACCATACTAGAGAAGGCGTTAATCACCGAAGGTGGGAGCGAGGCTTTGAGCCAGTACCACAAGGATAAGAAGAATAAGGGAAAAGTTGATGGGTGAACGAAGATAGAAGGAGCCAGCGGGAGTGGCGAGGGACAGCAATGGAAAGGGTTTAACTATGGGAATGATGGAGTAAAGCAAGGAGATCCGAAGAGGATGACAGACGCCTGCAAGACCTGTGGGAAGACTCACTTAGGAGTCTGTCTCAAGGGGAAGGCCGTTTGCTATGGATAGGAGGGGCACATTTTGCCTAACTGTTCAAGTCCGAAGAAGAATCATAGATGCTTTATATGTGGGTCAACTGACCATATAGCAAAGAACTGCCCGAAGAAGGGGATGAACGGGAATAAGGGCGCTAATAACGGTAAGTTAGCTATTGGTGGTCCAGCGTAGATGGGTAGGCCGATGGCCCGTACCTTTAACATGACGGTCCAAGATACGATGGCATCAGGGGACGTAGTCGCATGTATTATTCCTATCAACGACCTAAATGCTTACGTGTTGTTTGATTCAGGTGCTACTTGTTCGTTTATAGCATGTGATTTTGCTAGACGATTAGGATTACTTCCCGAAAAGTTACCAATACCTTTAAATATTAAGGTAGTCAATGAAGAGATAATTCATGTCGAATATATTCATAGGAGTTGTTGTGTAGACATACGGGGTTGTAAATTATCGGTATATTTGATACCGATAAAGTTATGAGAATTTGATGTAATTCTCGGAATGGATTGATTGTTTAACCATGGGGCAATTATAGATTGTCAGAAGAAATGTGTGAACATTAGAACGTTGAGACAACCTCGTATAATATTTTACGGTAATAAATCGTCGGGGGGTTCGTGCTGTCTTACGATGACACAAACTAGGAAACTATTGAGGAAGGGGTGTGTAGGTTATATGTGCCATGGTGTTGATACCAATAGAGTGGGAGTGACCATGGAATAAATACCTATAGTAAGAGAATTCATGGATGTATTTCCAAGTAAATTGTTGGGTCTTCCACCGGATAGGGAGACCGATTTCATAATAGACATTGTGTAAGGAGCGGCATCAGTTTCCAGGGCACCGTATCGTATGGCGCCTATGGAGATGAAGGAATTAATGGTTTAGTTACAAGAACTGTTGGACAAAAAGTACATATAACCGAGTGTTTCATCGTGGGGAGCACTGGTACTATTTGTGAAGAAGAAGGACGGGTCGTTAAAACTTTGTATCGACTACCGAGAGTTGAACAAGTTGACGATAAAGAATAAACACCCATTGCCCAGGATTGATGATCTTTTTGTTCAGTTAAAAGGGGTAAAGTATTTTTCTAAAATAGATTTAAGGACGGGGTATCATCAGTTAAAGGTTAGGAAGGAGGATGTACCAAAGACGGCATTCAGGACTCGTTACGGTCATTACAAGTTTCTGGTGATGTCATTTGGGTTAACTAATGCACCAGCTGCATTTATGGATATGATGAACAAAGTGTTCAAACAATATTTGGATAAGTTTGTCATGGTGTTTATCGATGATATTCTAGTCTATTCTAAGACGCCAGAAGATCATGTTGAACACTTAAGAATAGTGTTGGAAACACTAACGGAGGAGAAGTTATATGCGAAATTCACTAAGTGTGAATTTTGGCTAGAAAGGGTACAATTTTTAGGTCATGTCATTGACCATGAGGGGATTTCAGTAGATCCAGCAAAGGTGGAAGCCGTGATGAATTGGGAACAACCAAAAACGTCGACTGAGGTGCGGAGTTTCCTAGGGTTAGTGGGATACTATCAGAGAGTCATCCAGGATTTTTCGAAGATAGCTACTCTGTTGACTAACTTGACAAGAAAGACGGTGAAATACGCGTGGACTGATAAATGCGAGGACAATTTTCAAGAACTGAAGAAGAGGTTAAGTGAAGTGCCTATTTTGTCATTACCTGATGACACAAGAAATTTTGTAGTATATAGCGATGCTTCGCATAGAGGACTTGGTTGCGTTCCCATGCAGCATGACAAGGTTATTGCGCATGCAACAAGGCAGTTGAAGGATTATGAGAAAGTTTACCCTACTCATGATCTGAAATTTGTCGCGGTAGTGTTTGTGTGACACCCCCAAATCTGGGTACTTCATTACCACAAGATTTGGTGTTCACATAAATAAAACATTTATATCTAACTACCCAATCATAATAAAAATTATATAATAAACCTTCCCATTAAAGGATTACATTTAATAAAATCTCCCAGGTTGTCTAACCTTTAAATACAATCATTTAAATTCAAAAATTAAATAACTTCATTACAATCATTAAAATAAAGTCTGACAATAAAAATGTCAAAATATTACAAGTCTTCAATACTTTTTCATCTTTCCTTTCCCTTTACTAGTGCTAGGTACGTCAACCTTCTCTACTTTAGATGAAATGTTATATAAGAAAGAGTGAGAAAACAATGCTCACTTGAAATGATAATGAATAAAACTTTACAACCACTACCAAATAATCGGCACAATGAAACTGAACAAAATATTTTATCAATGATAATCAGAATCATGAAACATTTAATTGAGAGTCATAAGACCACGAACTATGTCTATAGTTATAAGTAATCTTTTAACTTAAAATTTAACAGTCATAAGACTATAGGGACTCCTCGTACTTACGGGGATCAGCCCTTCGTACAATGTATTATGCACAAACATTTCAACGCTAAGCGTAAATTATCCCCTAATAATAGGGTTGTTCATCTTAGTATTTAGAGTACAAGTCCGCACCAAAGTAACTTTGGTTTGAATACATTTCAAGGTAATTTAGGTTTAACGAACATCAACTAAGGATTAGTTGAATAAGAAGTTCATAACGTTATGATGTGGAATAAATCATAACTGAATCAACATTTTATATTAAGGTCATGCTTTAGGAATAAACTAAGAGCATAAATATTGAATAATTATAACGTAACTTGCTTGAACAATATTAAGCCAAGGTTATTTAGAATTGAGTACTAAGCATGCATAACAAATAGTAAATTGAACGATAACACTTGTTAAACATTAGTATATCAGAATATGTAAACTTGCATGCTAGATAACAAGTTAAAGACGAGAATAACTTGTTCAATATCAGAATAAGAGTTAGAAAACTTGCATCATCATAAACAAACTAGATACAAGACACTTACGTAATTATAATTGAGATAGGATAATTAAACTTGCACAATAACAACAATAGAACTAGCTCAACGAAAGTGTAGAGTTAGAAAACTTGCTTAATGTAACAATAGATTTAGAGAACTTGCCTTGAGTGTAAGATAAATCGTAACAACTTGAATCTCAATACCCTATATATATATATATGTCATAATGACATAATTAGTTACTACCAACCATAAGTATTTACATCATGAAAGGTTTGATTTTTAATCACATAATAAAATTATATTAGTAATAAAACTAGTAGCATATTAAAATATACTCGTTCTTATTATAGAAGTACTGAAATCATATGTTAATAGTCCTTTTATTAAAACATAACAACTTTTTTTTAGACTTTGTGTAACCAAAGCACACTGTCTGACCATTCTGCTAACTCGCGCTGCGGCGCCACAGCTTATACTTTGGGTCGGCGCTGCAGCGCGAGTCACAGACCACTAAGTGGCGTTGTGGCGTTGCGGCGTGGCGCTGGCGCTGTGGTATGAGAACTGTACTGTGAGGCAGCGCTGCGGCGCCGAATTACAGTCCTCGACGACCAACTTCGGCAATCACATGAATAAAGCCAATTTTGGCCTACAAGCTACTTTTTAACAACTGAATTAACACATAATACATACATAAAATTCACACAAACATAATTTGAGGTCTCTTAACATAATTTAACCCATATAAAAATATAAACATTTAATTTAAAGCATCTAATTTCACTATTTTTGATAAAATTCACTTTTTGACATTTTCAGTGAAAATCATCATTGTGATTTAATTATTCAACCAAAAAAGTTAATTCAAAATACTTTGTTTTAGTTTTTTCATCTACTTTCAAAATCAATAGTCAATATATATATTAAACAACTAATTAAACCATATTTTTTACTTTAAACTAAGCCATATTTATATATGTTCATACCAATTCACTGTAAAATATAGTTTTCTTCACAAATAATTACATAACGTGAATTAATTCATCTATAAACTTATGAAAACAACTTTATAACAACTAATTTATCATATAAAACTATATATAACAAATAATTTAACCTCTACAAAGATTTTACAGAGAATTTTAGAAAAGAATAAAACTAAAACTTTAAAGAAATTTAAAAGGGTAAGATGATACCTTCTTTTCTAAAACATGATAACTTTTCTTTAATTTTCAAGCTTCTTTTCTCCAATCTCTCTCTCAAATTCTCTAGACTTTCTTCTCCTCTTCCTTTTTCTTCTTCTGAGTTCTTTCTTCCTAACTCTAACTTACGTACTAACAAAATATAACATATAATAATAATATAGGTATTAAGTATATAACACTGACATCAGTTATATTATTTTTGAAAATCAAAAGCCATAAGGCTTGTTAGGCTAACCACTTAAAATTTAATCAATTAATCCTTATGCCTTGTTCGGTAAAACACACTTAAATTAAAGACTTAATATGCATTAAGCCTTGTTTGGCAAAACTGAATTAAACTTCTTTAATTTATTTTAATAACTCCTTTATAGTAAGGTTATTTGTCACACTTTTATTTAATTAAATTTTTAATAATCAATTTAATTAAATCAAATAACAATTTATTAAATTACTTTGACACATGAACTAATACAACATAATTATAATTTTCTTTATAATTATAATTTTATTTATTCAACTAACACATCATTTTAATTACAAATTCAAATTAAAATATAATAATTCATTTAATCATTATAAACTCTCTAACTTAATTATTAAATTAAATTAGTATATTATCTCATAACAATTAATTTTCTTAACTCCTTAATTATTTATTTAACAAATAATTAATCAATCTAGTGAAATCAAATTAAATATTTATTCAACAATAAACACATCCATTAAATATTTATATAACTCAATAACTATTTAAAATTAAACACATCCATTAAATATTTATATAATTCAACAAATATTTATAATTCTGGATTGTTACATCATTCCCTTCTTATAAGGATTCTGTCCCCAGAATCACAACTCAAATAATTCATTCGTCACATTCTTCCCTACTTACAAAGATTCTGTCCCCAGAATTGAAGACACATATTAAACAAATAACTCAGGGTAATCTTTCATCATTTTATCTTCGAGTTCCCACATAGCTTCTTCAGCATTGTGGTTCCTCCATATCACCTTCACGGAAGGTATCACCTTATTCCTGGGCACTTGTTCTTTCCTGTCGACTATCTGGATAGGAACCTCTTCATAGGACAAGTCTTTGTCAAACTGCAATGGTTCGTATTCGATCACGTGCTTGTAATCGGGTTTATACGGTCGTAACACCGAAACATGAAAACCATTATGAAAGTTTTCCAACTCTGGAGGTAGAGTTACCTCGTAAGCCACTTCTTTAACTTTTCGCAGCACTTCGAATGGTCCAATAAACCTCAGGCTTAGCTTTCCCTTTTTACCGAAACGAATTTTCTCCTTCCAAGGAGAAACTTTTAAGAACACGTAATTTCCTACGTCGAATGCACGATCTTGTCTATGTTGATCAGCATACTTCTTTTGTCTGTCTTGAGTAGCTACCAATCTTGTTCTGATGAGTTTGATAACCTTAGCAGTTTGTTGTACTAGTTCTGGTCCTAACAGTTGGCGTTCACTGACTTCATCCCAGCACAGTGGAGTTATGCACTTTCTGCCGTATAATGCTTCGTAAGGCGGCATGCCGATGCTTGCATGGTAACTGTTGTTGTAGGCAAATTCCACCAATGGTAAATGTTCATCCCAGCTCCCTTTCAAGTTCGTGATGCATGCTCTCAGTATATCTTCCGATGTCTGGATTGTTCGTTCGCTTTGGCCATCTATTTTTGGATGGTATGTCGTACTCATTCTTAATTGTGTTCCCATGCATTCTTGTAGTCTCTTCTTGAAGTTTGTCATGAATCGTGGATCTCTATCTGACACTGGCACTCCATGTCTTGAAACGATCTATTTAACGTACAACCTTGCCAACTGATCAAGATTGAACCTAATTTTTATTGGCAAAAAGTGTGCTAATTTCGTCAGTCTGTCCACTATCACCCAAATCGCATCGCATCCTCTTTGAGTAGTTGGAAGACCCACCACAAAACCCATTGTGATGTGTTCCCACTTCCATTCTGGTATTTCCAATGGTTGAAGTAATCCGCTTGGTCTTCGATGTTCAACCTTAACTCTTTTACATGTCAAGCATCTCGCGACACATTCTGCGACATCTCTTTTCATGTTTGGCCACCAAAAATGACGTCGTAAATCTTGATACATATTCGTACTCCCCAGATGAATCGAGTATGTTGAGTTATGAGCTTCGATCAAGATTTCTTCTTTAATCTCCGGTACTGGTGGAACCCAAATTCTTCCCTCGAACCTCAGTAACCCTTCGGTATCGATCTTGTATTTCTCCTATTTACCTTCGTGCACCCCTTCCTTTATTTTTCAACATTCTTCATCTTGTAGTTGAGCATTCTTCACCTTATCTACTAAATTTGGACCAGCTTCTATCTGGAATAGTCGTTCATCGGATTCTTTTGGAAATTTTATTTCCAACTCTAGCTTTATCATTGCTGAAATAAGTTCCTCCTGAGTGGTTAACAGCATCAACTTTTCCCGTCCTTTCCTGCTTAAAGCATCTATAACCACATTCGCTTTACCTGGATGATAAAAGATCTCATAATCGTAATCTTTTATCAATTCCATCCATCTTCTTTAACGCATGTTAAGGACTTTCTGAGTAAAAATATACTTCAGACTCTTATGGTCCGTGTAGATCTCACATTTTTCTCCATAGAGATAGTGTCTCTATAACTTCAGAGCAAATACTACTGAAGCCAACTCTAAATTATGAGTCAGATACCCTTTCTCATAGTCCTTTAGTTGCCTTGACGCATATGCAATAACTTTATCGTTCTGCATAAGGACACAACCCAATCCTTTATGTGAGGCATCACTAACTCCACAAAGTTTCTTGTACTATTTGGTAATGATAACAAAGGTGCCACACTTAACTACTTCTTCAAATCTTGAAAACTTTCTTCACACTTCTCCGTCCAAACAAATTTTACAGCTTTCCTTGTCAAATTTGTTAACGGAGTGGCTATCTTGGAAAAATCTTGAATAAATCGTCTATAATAACCTGCCAGTCCCAAGAAACTCCTCACCTCTGAAGGTGTCCTTGGTTATTCCCAATTGATTATAGCTTTAACTTTTGATGAATCCACTGAAATTCCATCTTTGTTAATCACGTTCCCGAGAAATTGTACCCGATCTAGCCAAAATTCACACTTAGAGAATTTTGCGTACAACTTTTTCTTTCTTAGTGTCTCCAACGTTAAACGTAAATGTTCCACGTGTTCTTCTTGAGTTTTGGAATACACCAGAATGTCGTCGATAAATACCACCACAAACTTGTCTAAGAATGGTTTAAACATCCTGTTCATCAAATCTATGAATGCAACAGGGGCATTAATCAAACCAAAAGACATCACTAGACTCTCATAATTTCCATACCAAGTTCTGAATGTCGTTCTAGGTATATCCTCCTTTCTTACTTTCAATTGGTGATACCCACTTCTCAAATCTATTTTTGAGAAGTATTTAGCACCCTTCAATTGATCAAACAAGTTATCTATCCATGGCAATAGATATTTATTCTTAATATTGACTTTGTTTAATTCTCTATAATCAATGCAAAGACGCATTGACCCATCCTTCTTCTTCACGAATAACATCGGTGCTCTCCACGGTGATACGCTTGGTTGAATATACCTCTTGTCTAACAGTTCTTGCAGTTGTACCATCAGTTCCTTCATCTCTATCGGAGCCATTCTATACGGGGCCTTCGATATCGGTGCTGTTCCCGGCACTAAATCGATCATGAACTCAATCTCTCTGTCAGGCGGAAGTCCTGGAAAATCCTCCGAAAATACATCTACAAATTCCCTAACTATTGGTATCTCTTCCAGTTTCACACCTTTCTTCTAAGTATCGACTATGTAAGCTAAATAACCCACACAGCCTTGACTCAACAACTTCTTGGCTTGCATAATCGTCAGATATCTTGCATGTCTAGGCGATTTGCTACCATAAAAAACTACCTTTGACGGTGTCATAAGGTTTACGCATTTTTTTTGGTAATCAATTATCGCTCCATAATTGAACAGCCAATCCATTTCCAAAATAACATCAAACTCTCCAAGTCTAATCGAAATTAAATCTACCATCATGATATTTTCCTTAATATTCACCCTACTATTCTTGTATACGAACCTAACAGGAATTACTTCCTTATTCGTAATTTCTATGTTTAAAGGGAAATTCAATTCTTCACTAGGCAATCCTAACTTCTTAGCAAATTCATCAGATATAAACAAGAAAGTAGCACCCGAATCAAATAATACATAAGCTTCTATATCATTGATTGGGATAATACCTGACACAACATCCTTTGATTGCACAACATCTTTCACAGTCATGTTGAAGGTTCTAGTTGTGGCTTTGTTTGATGTCATTGCTCTAGCAATGGCCCATGTACCTCCACTGCTACCTCCCTTGCTTCATGTTGTCTCTCTAGCCTTCTTCTTAGGGCACTCACGAGAAAAGTGATCCTTGGACCCGTACGTGAAGCAAACGTTCTTCTTGGGTTGATTGCAATTTGGGGCGATGTGGCACTCCTGACCAAAGTTAAAGCATAATCGTTTTCCCAATAAACACACACCCTTATGAAACTTCCCATATGTAGCACATGCTTCGAACTTCTTATTCTGATGGTTACCCTGCTGACTTCCAGCACTCACATTTCCATTCCATTTCCTCTTCAAATTATTATTATCATTTCCACTACCACCACTACCATTCTTAACCTCCACTTCATTCTTCTTCTTTTTTCTGTTCTTGATTAAACTTTGTTATCGCCTCGCCTACACCTTTAGTGAGTATTGCCTTCTCCATTACCGCTACAAATGTCTTTAGCTGGAACAGGGAGACCCCTACTGTACAACCAGGGTTTCAGTCACTGCTCAAATCTCTTAGCCTTGTGTTCATCTGTGCTGACTTGATATGGCGCAAACCTCGCCAACTCGTTGAATTTTGTGGCATACTCTGATACCGTCATCGTTCCCTGCTTCAGTTCTAAAAATTGCACCTCTAGTTGACTCTTCGAACTCTCTAGGAAATAAGTCTCAAAGGATATCTCCTTAAACCTACCCCAAGTTATAACCCCTAGTCCTCCTCGAGTTTTATTGGTCTGCCACCAATAACTAGCCTCTGCTTTCAACATGAATGTTGCAGAAGCAGTTTTCTGATTCTCCCCTACTCTCGCAACATCGAACACTTTCTCTATCTCCATGATCCAGGTCTGTGCCTCAACTTGATTCATGGACCCACGGAATTCTGGTGGTCCAACCGCCTTGAGGTCCTTAGATATTGTAGCTTAATTCTGTGGTTGATTCTGCAGTGCACCCGTCAGTAACGTCACCAGCTGCTGAACTGGATTAGCATCAACATTGTCATTATTGGTGGTTCCCTCAGTGGTTCTTTGTCGTGGTTGATGTCTTGGAGGCATTTTCTATTAAAATACACTTATTAGATTACTACTCAACTCCTTTTAAGTATTTTCTACTTAACCTACATCTCATAAAAGAAATCATCACATAACACTTAACACTTTGAATAAAATAAAATAATAACTTTTATTCATTCATAATCTTTTCGAAAACATCATAACAATAGCATCACTATTATTTACATTACTTTCCCGAACTACTAAAGTTTCAGGACAACAGCATCATCATATCCTATATGTTAAATAACACTTGGGATTTACATATTATTTAACATTTTATTAATCACATATCAGGTACATTCCCTACGATGTTCTACTAGGATACTGCGTAGCCTTATGACGCTCTTCCTCTATAATTTAGAACATTGTTCTGAGATCTAATATGAACGATGGCAGCGTCTCTAACTAAATCAGATAACCCATGACCTGATCTTGAGCTCGATTAATCACGGTGTTGAATACGTTATTCATTTATTCCGTCTTCATCGTCTTTGATTATGCATCTCAATCTGCTATCCCGACTCGTTGATAAGCTTCCTCGTACGCGTCTTCTGCTCTTGCCCTCTTAGTAGATTCTTCCCTCAACTTGTTCTTTAGTTTTGCAATCTCCTTGGTCAGTTATTCATTCTCTCCTTCAGTATGTACCAGCTTCTCTTCGACATTAGTCAGACGTTCATCTCGATCCTGGATCTCATCGTCCTTTTGTGCCATCGAGGTCTGTTGCTCAGCTATTATCTCCAACTCCTCGACGGTATCTTGAAGTTCCACATTGTGGTCGTAGACTTCATCGTACATACGAGCAGCTATTGAGTTCAGTTGAATCTCTTCCTCCTCGACCTCGTCATTCTCATTCGCCTGTGGCAGCTCAACGGGATCCTCCTTATCTGTTTCTACATCATCATCCTCATCTTCATCTACTGTGACCAATGGGGCTGGCTCCCGTGGAAGTAGTTGTTCCCAAACCACCTGAATGTCACAAGACTCCCCTTCTCTAGGCATCTGAGGTACTTCCTCCCTAGCCTGACTATATTCTCCAATATTAGTCATCCTGACAATAAAATTTTTAAGTTTAACTTATTAATCGTTACTACTCGACACTCACGAATACATAAGTTGTAATCACATAAGCACATAAGTGTTTTATTACTTCTTCCTTAAAACTCGATAAGAGTTTATCACCACTATCTTTTCAAAGGTTACTTCATAAGGCTTTTCCCCTCACCTAAGGTTCATAACCTAAAGCTTTGATACCAACTTGTGACACCCCCAAATCTGGGTACTTCATTACCACAAGATTTGGTGTTCACTTAAATAAAACATTCATATCTAACTACCCAATATTAATAAAAATTAGATAATAAACCTTTCCATTAAAGGATTACATTTAATAAAATCTCTCAGGTTTTCTAACCTTTAAATACAATCATTCAAATGTGGAAATTAAATAACTTCCTTACAATCACTAAAATAAAGTCTGGCAATAAAAATGTTAACATATTACAAGTCTTCAATACTTGTTTATCTTTCCTTTCCCTTTATTGGTGCTAGGTACGTCGACCTTCTCTACTTTAGCTGTAATGTTATATAAGCAAGAGTGAGCAAACAAGGCTAACTTGAAATGATAATGAATAAAACTTTACAACCACTGCTAGATAATAGGCACAATGAAACTGAACAAAATACTTTATCAATGATAATCAGAATTATGAAATTTTTAACTGAGGGTCATAAGACCATGAACTATGTCCATAATCATAAATAATCTTTCAACTTAAACTTTAATAGTCATAAGACTATAGGGACTCCTCGTACTTAAGGGGATCAGCCCTTCGTACAATGTATTGTGCACAAACATTTCAACGCTAAGCGTAAATTATCCCCTAATAATAGGATTGTTCATCTCAGTATTTAGAGTACAAGTTCGCAACAAAGTAAGTTTGGTTTGGATTCATTTTAAGGTAATTTAGGTTTAACGAACATCAACTAAGGATTAGTTGAATAAAAAGTTCATAACGTTATGCTATGGAATAAATCATAACTGAATCAACATTTTATATTAAGGTCATGCTTTAGGAATAAACTAAGAGCATAAATATTGAATAATTATAACGTACCTTGGTTGAACAATATTAAGCCAAGGTTATTTAGAATTGAGTACTAATCATGCATAACAAATAGGAAATTGAACGATAACACTTGTTCAACATTAGTATATCAGAATATGTAAGCTTGCATGCTAAATAACAAGTTAAAGACAAGAATAACTTGTTCAATATCAGAATAAGATTTAGAAAACTTGCATCATCATAAACAAACTAGATACAAGATACTTACGTAATTATAATTTTGATAGGATAATTAAACTTGCACAATAACAACAATAGAACTAGCTCAACGAAAGTGTAGAGTTAGAAAACTTGCTTAATGTAACAATAGATTTAGAGAACTTGCCTTAAGTGTAAGCTAAATTGTAATAACTTGAATCACAATACCCTATATATATGTCATCATGACATAATTAGTTACTACCAACCATAAGTATTTACATCATGAAAGGTTTTGTAACGCCCCCAAATTTAGGTACTTGAAACCCGAACTCAGTGCTTTACGATACCATTTCTATGAGCGGAATAATACTAATAATAATAACAATAATATGACTATCAAACTTAATTTACATGTATCAGAGTTTAATCCCAGGTATGCGACCTTTACTACTATACATTACATGATAGATAATAAATATCATTATCTTAATAATGTCTAACTATTACAAAAGATACCATAACACTTATTTTGTTTGCTTTCCTTTTCCCTTGTTCTTATTCGAACCTTCTGGTTGTTCACACTTAGCTGAAAACATTTAAATTAAGCAAGAATGAATATTTGAGTGCCCGACAAGTAATAGCAACAATAAATATTAGCTGAAAGGATTAAATATTTTCTTTGAATGATACTTCTACAACGAATCAACAGTTGTGAAGTAAGTTGAACCAATAATTACAACATAATAATTCTATACCAAATTTTTGAAACTACGTATTGACTACAAATGGAGAGTAGTCGATAGACT
The DNA here is from genome assembly GCA_016801055.1 of Panax notoginseng. Lineage (NCBI taxonomy): Eukaryota > Viridiplantae > Streptophyta > Magnoliopsida > Apiales > Araliaceae > Panax > Panax notoginseng. The sequence goes on along the minus strand of CM029014.1, from coordinate 63,671,715 downwards.
ATGAACTTTGTTTTCAATTTTCGATAAGGTTTAACATAACTTCATCTGCAAACCGTCATAACTTACGGGCGCGAGGGAGATTTGCCCAATGTGCCCTGTATTGATCAATACTACATGCAAGAACGATATTATCGTTCATCTTTTCCGCCTTAGGCGCATAAAAGTTTTCTCATATTCGGGATGTTCATACTTAGTCGGGAATTCAAACCAAAGCAATTTGATTGGATACAATAAAGTTTTATCATGTTCAACAATATTTCTAAATCTGTGTCTAGCTAGGTCAAATAGCTTAGACGGCTTTGAAGTCAACGTATACATATTGGAATTTAATAAGTATGTATCAACATGTGATTAAATACAATGATTATCTAAGTGAGGACACTTGTATAACCATATTTAGAAATTAACGAACAGAATAAATATCTAAATTATAATATAATGCTATGTTAATAAACAATGATCGGATAATTTAAGAACTTGTATGAATACAATTTATTGGATATAATATCGATAATAATAGAGTTAATAATCTGGCACAATAATAATATCATTCTGAAACTTTCTTACTCATGTCCATTGCATAAAGGATATGTAAATTTAGGATACTTGTCTGGTCTGCTGCTTACAGTTACGCAACTTAGTTTAATCTTTTATATCGAGACCTATCATTAATAAGATCATTCTATCGATTAAAAATATATATCATAACACATAGTACTGCAAATTGCAGTTAGCACATAACCTAATCACATTATCACATTTGTTTAACAGTCATTGAATCACAAACAAACACATATACAGACAAATTATATAAGTGCAGATCAATTTCTGAAATATTTCGGTGTACCGACGGCATTATCAGGTAATTATCGAGTCTAAAACTCTATCGTGTAGTTCAATATTTCTTTAGATACTTTAAATATCAGTCGTATTATTTTTCATAGCCTTATAATAATTTTTAAATAATTATTATAATTTATTATGATTTTTCAAACACTAGAATCATTATTAAATGATTTATATTCTAAATAATTCTATTATCATTAATATTTAATTAATATTAAATTATTAATGAAACTATTGCCAAAATATTAAAGTTATTTATAATAACTCAAAATATTTTTAAAACATTTGTATTACCCTTAAATGATTTTTAAAACAATTAAAATCATTTTTAAATAATTATCATTAATATTTAAGTATTAATGCATTATTTGTCAAAATATTAAAAGTCATTAATTATAACTTAAAATATTTTTAATTCATTTAAATAATTTTTAAATCAATAAAATCATTTTTAAATTATTTATTTAATATGATTATTAAATAACTCTAATATCATTTAATATTAAATTATTAATGAAATTTAACTTTAAATATTAAAATTTATATTTTATAACTTAAAATATTTTTAAACTATTTATTTTCATTTAAATTTTTTTTTATAATATCAAAATCATTTTTAATTAATTTATTTAATATAATAGTTAAATAAATCTAATATCATTAATATTAAATAATTAATGAAATTTGTCTTAAAATATTAAAAGTTATATTTTATAACTTAAAATATTATTAAATACCTTTTTATCATTTAAAATGATTTTTAATATAATAAAATTATTTTTAATTAATTTAATTAATGCATTTATTAAATAAATTAAATATCGATAATATCCAAATAAATATTAATATTTATGATAATTATATCAAATTATTAAAAGTTAATTTTTATAACTTTAAATAATTTTTAAAACTATTTTTGGAATTTTTTATAATTAATTTCTATTTTTAAATGATTTTTGAAAAATAAATCAAATAAAATTAAAAAGTCTGTCGCTATAGCCTTTAGCGATAGAAAGCGTTGCCTTAGGTGTTCTTGAGCCTCAAGAACACTGACAAGTCAGTGTTCAAGTGGTCGTGTTTGACCGGAGCTAGATCTTTGGTTGTTATGTTTTCTAGTCAGCTAAGGTATTAAACATGTAGTATTCGTGTCATGGTACACACAGAAACTGATTTCCTAGCCAAACTACATTAGATCAGTGAGTTATAAGTCTCACAAACTCATGTCATAGGCTGTTCTTCATTTCTGGGTTACCCAAAAATGAAGAACAGTTCATGGGTCTCACTTTGAGCCCTTGAATCTAAAGGTTCCAGGCTTTCTTAATATGTTATAAAGGTTCAAACATGTAGTCGAAATGTCAAGGTCCATTTTTACAACACTATATCACTCTAACAACATTACATGAACAAGATCTGGCATGGTCAAACCATGTCAGAAACCTTGTTCATCAACCATCTGGTTTTTTAAGAAAATCACCAGAACAGGTGGTCAACCATACTTTGACCCTTAACAAATTTGATTCTATACAAGATATGGATGATATATAGGCATGATTGTGTAGTCCTTATACCAGTCTAGAAGATCAAAACAATAACGTGGTAAAATCACTTAAACACAGAAAGATTAAAGCCTTTAAAATCGGCTGTCAGACTTTTCTGGGTAAACTGGGTTACCCAGAATTTCATTTTCGTGACCGGTCAGCCCTGTTTGACCACTTATAACTTTTAATCTATAACAGATATGGACCTGATTCAAGTTCCATATCAAAGAACTCATGACATTGTGACACCCCCAAATCCGGGTACTTCCATTCTCACATGGTTTGGTGTTCACTATACAAATATCATATATCTATCTACCCATAATAAAAGCAAACCATGAAATAGATAGAAATAATAAAAGATCTCCCCTTATGGGGTTACATCAACTGCATAATAAATAAATCCCAGGTCACTCTAACCTTAAATCATCTGTGCGAAAATATAAACAAATAAGTCTTAAGCAACATCAATTCTAATTACATAACCACAGTAATAGAACAGTCTTCATTACTTGCTAAGCTTGCCCTTGCCTTTACTAGTGGAAGTTTCATCTGCTATTTCGTTCTTAACTGTAGTGTTATTATTAAGCAAGAGTGAGCACGATTGCCCACAAGTATAACAGTATAACAATGAATAATAACATGCGAGAAAATAATAACTTCGAATATAAAAACTCAACTTTTCAATCAAGAATGAATAATAAGAATCAAAAGAATTTCTGAGGGTCATAAGACCTTGAACTATGTCCTAGGTTGTCAAGGGTTATACTTGAAACCTTCAACAGTCATAAGACTATAGACCTTTCTTCTCGTACTTCGGGGGATCAGCCCCTGGTACCATACTGTGCACAATATCTTAACGCTAAAGCGTAAATAATCCGCTATACAGGGTTGTTCATCTCAGTTTAACATTCGAGTCCGCACCAAAGGAAGTTTGGTTTGGATAATTCATCAAGGGTTCTAAAATTTAGAACGCTCATCAACTATGGACTAGTCGAATCAATAAGGGTTTGCTAGTCTAACAAGGTTTAACAATAATTGATAACTTAATTGAATAGAATCTCAAAAGGTATACAATAGAATAAATATTGTATAACAGCATCATGCTTGAAAGATTTATAAACTTTAATAAACAAAACAAACTTAATCAATAATAATGAGAACTTGCTCAATGTAGAAAGGTGAATTAATCAACTTATATAACGATAACAAGTAGGGTTAGGAAACTTACCTCGTGCGTAGATTACACGTTAATTAAACGCGTTCCTTGAATATAATCCTACATACCATTTACATTCACAATACCAGTTAATTATAACTTAACTAATCATCATAAGTTCATTCTCTTTTGTCTAACTTTGATTATGACTATACCTAGTCAACTTATCACATTCATTGTCACATAATTTACACCTCATAATTAACAAGCTAATTATGTAATCAATAATTCAATCCATATGTAATTATGTTATTTACATGTTAAGTATCTATTTTAACATCTCATTAAATGTCTAACAAGTTTTTATGTTCATTACTATAAGTTACTAACACATTGCTAGACTTGAACATTTAAAAAAAATAAGTCATTTCTGGACATTCTGCAGAGTGGCGCTGCGGCGCCACTGCTGAACTGGTACTCGGCGCTGCGGCCGGACTCTTGGCGTTGCGGCGTCGTGGCGCCGTGGCGCTGCAGCGCAGGAAATGGTGCTGCGGTGCGGGATGTAAGGCATGAGTCTGGCGCCGCGGCGCGGCGAACCAGAAACTGTTCTGCAATTCGCGAAAAATTGCAGAACACAGCCAAAAACTCCAATTAAATTATTACTACGCGAATTTAATCATACTCACATGTTATAATTAATATATAATCAATACCCAATATTTATAGAGTGCTTTTAACCAATTAAAACACATAATCACATAATTAAAATATGCAAATTGTACTGTTCTTGATGTTTTTGAAGGTTTTGAATATAAATCATGAAATTTAATACTTCGGATTCGTTATAACAGCGAATCCGTTCGCTTAAGGCTTGGTCTCTTTTGTATCAACATGCATAATCAAATGAGAGTGGGAATTTTATAAAAATATTTATGTTTGACATATTAAAAAACACGTTTAAGGCTATATGGTCATAACCCAAACTCTGTAATTTTGCAGCAATCACATACAACATGTTTTCATGAATTTGATGATATGGTTTACGTAATATATATAATTAAATACGATGTGTTATGTCATAACACATACACAACCCATAATCATTACTCCTATCCCAATTACAGAGGTTTAAACCAAAAACTTTGAAACCCATATTAATGAAACTTAACAACGTAAAAATAGAAATTGGGAAGGAGGAGATTACCCTGTGGAATATAAATTAGTAGGCTAAATGCTTTTCAATTCTTCTCTTTCAATCTCCTTCAAAACTCTAAATATTTTCTCTGAAAGTGTTATCTCTGTGATTGTTTGTTCTTAGACTTAGAAAAATAGGAATTAATAAGAAGACGTATATATGGAATGAACTGACGCACTGAGTGGTCAATTAACCCAATAATGGGTAACTGCTTCTAACTCCCCATAGGGCCTTGTTTGGCTAGCAAGAATAGATTTCAAAACCATTTAATTTAATAAAACCTTTTATAATAAAGTTTAATTAATGTCACACTCCTTCATAAAATCAATATCTTATTTAATATAAATAAAATATAATAACTTCTCATAATTTCACATAGTCATATAATTAATTTCTCATTAATAAATAATGTCAAATTATTAACTCTCTAATTAATAATTAAATAATATCATGCTTAATTAAATATTTTATTTAATTCAATAAGCCCACATAATTATATATTTCGATAATAAAAATTCTCCACATTAATTTAATAAATGTAACACATATAATTAAATTAATGTACCATAATTTTATCAAATAAATATTTAATCTGATAATTAATTCATCGAAAAATATTTATTCAATCCAATAAATATTAAAATTAATTACAAAATCTCGGTTGTCACATCTTTCCCCTCTTAAAAGGATTCTGTCCTCAGAATCACAACTCAAACAATTCGTCCTGTTACATTCTCCCCCCCCCCTTACAAAGATTTTATCCCCATAATCGCTTATAACAATCTAGGTAAATAAATGAGGATAATTCTTCATCATATTCTCTTCGAGTTCCCACGTAGCTTCTTCAGCGTTGTGGTTACTCCAAATTACCTTAACAGAAGGTATTACTTTATTTCTCAGAATTTGTTCTTTTCGGTCGATAATTTGAACATGAATTTCTTCGTAAGATAAGTCTTTATCGAAATGTAGGGGTTCATATTCAATCACGTGCTTGTAATCGGGTTGTAGGGTCGTAGGACTGAGACATGGAAAACGTTGTGGACATTCTCTAAAGCTGGAGGTAAGGCTACCTCATAAGCAACTTCTCCGACCCTTCTCAAAACTTCAAAGGGTCCAATGAATCGTGGGCTTAATTTCCCTTTATTTTTGAACATGATCTTTCCCTTCCAAGGAGAGACCTTTAAGAATACATAACTACCCAATTCAAACTCAATATTCTTACGATGTGGATCAGCGTATTTCTTCTGTCTATCTTGAGCTGCTGTCAATCTTGTTCGGATCACGTTGACTATTTCTGTTATTTGTTGTACCAATTCTGGGCCTAGCAGTTGTCTTTCGCCAACTTCATCCCTGTAAAGTGGAGTTCTACACTTTCTGTCGTATAACGCTTCGTAAGGCGACATGCCTATACTAGCGTGGTAACTGTTGTTGTAGCCGAACTCTACGACTGGTGGATGATCATCCCAATTTCCTTTAAAGTCTATTATACAAGCTCTTAACATATCTTCCAATGTCTGAATTGTTCTTTCACTCTGTCCATCTGTCTGAGGGTAATATGCCGTACTTATTCGCAACTGTGTACCCATGCATTCTTGTAGACGTTTCCAGAAGTTCGACGTAAAGCGCGGATCCCTATCGGAAACGATTGACACCGACACTCCATGCCTCGAGACAATCTCTTTTACATATAACTTTACCAACTGATTTAAGTTGAATCTGATTTTGATCGAAAGGAAGTGTGCGGATTTCGTCAGTCGGTCAACGATAACTCATACTGCGTCGTAGCCTTTCTGAGTCGTCGGAAGGCTAACCACAAAGTCCATTATAATATGTTCCCATTTCCATTCTGGGATCTCCAACGGTTGTAGCAATCCACTTGGTCTCCGATGTTTTGCTTTTACTTTCTGACAGGTCAGACACTTGGCAAAACATTCTGCAACATCACGTTTCAAATTAGGCCACAAGAAATGTTGTCGAAGATCTTGGTACATCTTAGTACTACCAGGATGAATCGAATATCGTGAACTATGAGCTTCGCTTAAATTTTCTTCCTTAATCTCTTGTATTGGCGAAACCCAAATTCTACTTTCAAATCTTAGTATTCCTTCCTTATCCATCTTAAATCTTGGTTCAGTTTCTTCAGATATCTTCGTTGTCACCTTTTTGCATTCATCATCCTGAAGCTGAGCCTTCTTCACTTTATCTAGTAGAGTTGTACCAGATTGCATATGAAATAGCTTCTCATCAATCTCCATTGGATACTTTACTTCCAATTCCAGTTTCTCCATTTCTACAATTAGCTCCTCCTGAGCAGTCAACATCATCAATTTCTCACGACCCTTTCTACTTAAGGCATCGGCAACCACATTCACCTTACCCGGATGGTATAAAATTTCACAGTTTTAATCCTTAATTAATTCTAACCATCTTCTTTGACGCATATTTAAGTCCTTTTGTGTAAAAATATATTTCAGACTCTTGTGGTCCGTATATATTTCACACTTATCCCCGTAAAGATAGTGCCTCCAAATTTTCAAAGCAAAAACAACTGCAGCTAACTCCAAGTGGTGGGTCGGATACCCCTTCTCATAATCCTTCAGTTAACGTGACGCATACGCAATGACTCTGCCATTTTGCATAAGCACACAACCAAGTCCCTTGTGTGACGCATTACTATAAACCATAAAATTTCCTGTATCGTCCAGAATAGACAACACATGTGTTGTACTTAACCTCTTCTTCAATTCTTGAAAGTTTTCCTCACACATCTCCGTCCAAACAAATTTCACCGATTTCTTAGTCAAATTCGTCAATGGAGTTGCGATCTTGGAAAAATTCTGAATGAATCTTGTGTAATAACCTGCCAATCCAAGAAAATTTTGTACTTTCGACGGCGTCTTCGGCTGATCCCAGTTGATCACGGCTTCGACTTTGGATGGATCTACTGAAATTCCGTCTTTATCGATCACATGTCCAAGAAATTGCACTCACTCGTTCCAAAATTTGCATTTCGAAAACTTGGCATACAACTTCTCCCTTCTTAACGCTTCTAACGTTAATCTCAAATGCTCTTCGTGTTCTTCCTTGGTTTTTGAATATACCAAAATATCATCTATAAATACCACTACGAACTTGTCCAAAAATGACTTGAACACACCATTCATTAGTCCCATAAATGCTGCAGGAGCATTCGTTAAACCAAACGACATTGCTAAAAATTCGTAGTGACCATATTGTGTTCTGAACGCTGTCTTCGGTACATCCTCTGGTCTCACCTTCAGTTGATGATAACCACTCCTCAAGTCTATCTTTGAAAAGTATCTTGCTCCCTTCAATTGATCAAATAGATCATCGATCCTCGGTAATAGATATCTATTCTTAATCGTGACCTTATTCAGTTCTCTATAATCGATGCAAAGCCGCTTTGTCCCATCCTTCTTCTTTACAAATAAAACCGGCGCTCCCCACAGTGATACGCTTGGTTGTATATACTTTTTGTCCAGTAATTCTTGTAGTTGTACCATCAATTCCTTCATCTCTACTAGTGCCATTCGGTATGGTGCCTTCGATATTGGAGCCATTCCTAGAGCCAAATCGATCACGAATTCAACTGCTCTATCTGGAGGAAGTCCCGACAAATCGTCCGAAAATACGTCAGCGAAATCTCTTACTACTGGTATCTCATCTATTTTTGGATTCTCTTTACGACTATCGACTATGTAAGCTAGATATCTTACACATCCTTGTCGTAACAACTTCTTGGCCTGCATCATCGTCAGACAACTCGCTTGCCTAGGCGACTTGTGACAACCCGAATTTTTATAAGTTATTAAAATAAGAATTTAATAATTAAAATTCTTATTATGAGGTGTATATATTTTGAATTATATGATTTGGTGTGAAGAGAATTATATATTCATATGTTGGAGAATGTGAGATTTAATAGGTAATTAAACTATTAGAGAAATTAAATAATATTAGTTAATTTAATTAAGTTGAAATTATGTTATGAGATAATATAATTTTAATTATTATGCCTTGTGGGCAATGGAAATAATTATGAGTTAAGTTTCATAAATAGTGTGAATAATTCACTTAATTAAAATTGTGAATTAATACAAGTATAATTGATTTAATAAAGTGAGAAGGTAATATATTGCATGAAAATGTAAATATTAGTATAATGCGAGTAAATATTTATTAAGTACATTAAATATTTTAGTTGGAAACTTTATGGAATTAGATGAATATTTATGATATTAATTAAATATTTGATGAAAATTGGTATGAGATAGTTTATCCATTGCATTACTAATTGCAGAGTATGTCTCCTCAAGTTTAGCCTTCTTCGCACGACGATCGTCTTCTGCAAGATCAGCACGACGTGACTCTCATACCCAGCCCTCCTCTACTATGGCAAGCCTCTCTGAGCTTTCCATCAGTTCCTTCTTTAACTTCTCTATTTCTTCAGACTTCTCCTCATTTTGACCCTTCTCGTGGACCAAATCCCATTCTACATTTCCCAGTCTTGTGTGAAGAGTCTCAACCTCCCTCTCCTTCTGCTTGAGAGTAATCTGCTGACTAATCGCCCGCTCAGTCAAGTCCTGAACAGTATCTCGTAATTCTACGTTATAGTCATATAACGCGTCGTACATCTCAGCATCGATGGAGTTCGGTGGGAACTCCTCTTCTTCATCTTCTTCTTCAGGATCATCCTCTTGATTAGTCTCAGGCTCATGCTCCTGACACCAACCTGTGACACCCCCAAATCCCGGTACTTCTATTCCCACATGATTTGGTGTTCAATATACAAATATCATATATCTATCTACCCATAATAAAAGCAAACCATGAAATAGATAGAAATACCTTATGGGGTTACATCAACTGAATAATAAATAAATCCAAGGTCACTCTAACCTTAAATCATATGTGTGGAAATATAAACAAATAAGTCTTAAGCAACATCAATTCTAATTACATAACCACAGTAATAGAACAGTCTTCATTACTTGCTAAGCTTGCCCTTACATTTACTAGTAGAAGGTTCGTCTGCTTTTTCGTTCTTAACTGTAATGTTATTATTACGCAAAAGTGAGCACGATTGCCCATAAGTATAACAGTATAACAATGAATAATAACATGCGAGACTTCGAATATAAAAGCTCAACTTTTGAATCAAGAATGAATAACAAGAATCAAAAGATTTTCTGAGGGTCATAAGACCTTGAACTATGTCCTAGGTTGTCAAGGGTTATACTTGAAACCTTTAACAGTCATAAGACTATGGACCTTTCTTCTCGTACTTAGGGGGATTAGCTCTTAGTACCATACTATGCACAATATCTTAGCGCTAAAGCGTAAATAATCCCCTATACAAGGTTGTTCATCTCAGTTTGACATTCGAGTCCGCGCCAAAGGAAGTTTGGTTTGGATAATTCATCAAGGGTTCTAAAATTTAGAATGCTCATCAACTATGGACTAGTCGAATTAGTAAGGGATCGCTAGTCTAACAAGGTTTAACAATAATTGATAACTTAATTGAATAGAATCTCAAAAGGTATACAATAGAATAAATATTGTATAACAGCATCATGCTTGAAAGATTTATAAACTTTAATAAACAAAACAAACTTAATCAATAATAATGAGAACTTGCTCAGTGTAGAAAGGTGAATTAATCAACTTATATAACGATAACAAGTAGGGTTAGGAAACTTACCTCGTGCGTAGATTACACGTTAATTAAACACGTTCCTTGAATATAATCCTACATACCATTTACATTCACAATACCAGTTAATTATAACTTAACTAATCATCATAACTTCATTCTCTTTTGTCTAACTTTGATTATGACTATACTTAGTCAACTTATCACATTCATTGTCACATAATTTACACCTCACAATTAACAAGCTAATTATGTAATCAATAATTCAATCAATATGTAATTATGTTATTTACATGTTAAGTATCTATTTTAACATCTCATTAAATGTCTAACAAGTTTTTATGTTCATTACTATAAGTTACTAACACATTGCTAGACTTGAACATTTAAAAAAAATAAGTCATTTCTGGACATTCTGCAGAATGGCGCTGCGGCGCCACTGCTGAACTGGTACTCGGCGCTGCAGCGCGATGGCACTGCGGCCGGACTCTTGGCGCTGTGGCCGGACTCTTGGCGCTGCGGCGCCGTGGCGCTGCGGCGCAGGAAATGGCGCTGCGGTGCCGGAAGTAAGGCACGAGTCTGGCGCCGCGGCGCGACAAACCAGAAACTGTTCTGCAATTCGCGAAAATTTGCAGAACACAGCCAAAAACTCCAATTAAATTATTACTACGCGAATTTAATCATACTCACATGTTTTAATTAATATATAATCAATACCCAATATTTATAGAGTGATTTTAACCCATTAAAACACATAATCACATAATTAAAATATGCAAATTGTACTGTTCTTGATGTTTTTGAAGGTTTTGAATATGCAAATTGTACTCTTCACACACGACTGGGAAATGCATAATGGGATTTGGTCCACGAGAAGGGTCAAAATGAGGAGAAGTCTGAAAAAATAGAGAAGTTAAAGAAGGAACTAAAGGAAAGCTCAGAGAGGCTTGCCATTGCAGAGGAGGGCTTGGTACGAGAGTCACGTCGTGCTGATCTTACAGAAGACGATCGCCGTACGAAGAAGGCTAAACTTGAGGAGACATACTCTGCACTTAGTAATGCAATGGATGAAGCCCAGGATCGAGTTTTGAGGTACCCAATCAAGTTTGAAGGTCTACCATCGTACATGCTGGATCACAGAACGATGTCTCGTATCATGGAAGAGGAACGTAGAAAGGCTATTCAGCGCCTTAACAGACAGTGATAGTATTAGTTTAATTATGTGAAAACTATTTGGTAGTTAATAATGTAAATTCCAATGTGTTTATAAACAAAGGAATATTTTGATGTTTTAAATCCTGTAGATTCTTTATCTCGGGATAGTTGATGTAAATAGCAGTGACGCTATCTTATGATGTTAAAACTTTTGAATTGAATGAAATGTCAGAGTTTATTTGAAGTAATGTGTTACGTGAAATATGATTAAATATTCTCGTTAAGTCTTAATTGTTTGAAGGATTGAATAAAGACCTAATAAGCGTATTTTCTTAACAGAAATATGCCGCCTAGAAGACAAAACCGTCAACCAGCTCAGGAAGTGTCAACGAATAATAACAATAATGTCAATGCCAATCCCATCCAACAATTAGTGAACTTACTAGCTGGAGTAATGAATAATCAACCTCAAGCTCCACCGAATACTTCGTTTAAGGATTTCAAGGGGGTGGGACCGCCAGAGTTTCAAGGTTCCATGAACCCGATCGAAGCTCAGACTTGGGTTATGGAGATGGAGAAGGTTTTTGAGGTCGCAAGAGTCAGAGAGGACCAAAAGACTGCTTTTGCAACGTTTATGCTGAAATCTGAAGCCAGTTTTTGGTGGCAAGCAAATAAGGTCCGTGGAGGAGAAGGTATGATAACCTGGGAGAGGTTCAAGAAGATGTTTTTCGAGATGTATTTCTTGACTACCTCGCAAAACCAATTGAAGGTTCAGTTTATGGAATTAAAGCAATGGAATATATCTGTATCAGATTATGAGCTAGATTTAACGAATTGGCAAGGTTCGCCACATATTAAGTGCATACCGATGAGAGGAAGGCAAGACGTTTCGAACAAGGACTGAAGCCGTGGTTGTATAGTAAGGTATCGATGTTTCAGTTAAAGAAATTTGCCGGGGTACTAGAGAAGGCCATACTCGCTGAGGGTGGAAGCGAAACAGTAACGAAGTACAATCAGGATCAAAAGAAGAAGAAGAATGAAAGTGAAGGAAACAACAAGGCTGGTTGGAGTAGCACTGGGGGTTACCATAATCAGAAGAGGAAGTGGTCTAATAACTCGTCGGCTGGAAGTCGGCAACGAGGGCAGAAGAAGAAGATTGAAGCGTGCTCAACCTGTGGAAAAGCTCATTTGGGAGTTTGCATGAAAGGAAAGCGAGTGTGCTACAATTGTGGTTATGAAGGCCACATAGCACCAAACTGTCCGAACCAAAAGAAGGGTGCATGTTTCACTTGTGGCTCAAAGGATCATCTGGTAAGGGACCGTCCCAAGAAAGGATCTGGAGGAATGAGTTTAGGAGGAAATAGAGGGAATACCGGTGGAAGCACTCTGACTATCGCAAGACTAACCACAACCAACCGACCGACTGCCAGAACATTCAATATGACAGTGCAGGACGCAATGCAGTCTCGCGATGTGGTGTCAGGTATCATTTCGATCAATAGAGTTAATGCTTACGTATTATTTGATTCGAGTGCTACTTGTTCATTTATATCCGATGACTTTGCTAATAATTTAGAATTGCTTAAGGATGAGTTAGAATACCCCATGAACATAGAAATTGCGAATAGAGAAATTATCCATGTTAAGTATGTGCATAAGAACTGTAGAGTGGATATTAAGGGTAATATCATGAACGTAGATCTTATCCCTATTAGACTTGGGGAATTTGACGTTATCTTGGGAATGGACTGGTTATCCAATTATGGAGCGGTAATTGACTGCCAAAAGAAGCATATTAACCTTATGACTCCGTCAAAGGTTGTGTTTTATGGTAGTAAGTCGCCTAGGCAAGCGAGTTATCTGACGATGATGCAGGTCAGGAAGTTGTTAAGACAAGGATATGTAGGATATCTAGCTTACATAGTCGATAGTCGTAAAGAGAATCCAAAAATAGATGAGATATTAGTAGTGAGAGATTTCGCTGACGTATTTTCGGACGATTTGCCGGGACTTCTTCTAGATAGAGCAGTTGAATTCGTGATCGATTTGGCTCCAGGAACGGTTCCAATATCGAAGGCACCATACCGAATGGCATCAGTAGAAATGAAAGAATTGATGGTACAACTACAAGAATTATTGGACAAGAAGTATATACAACCAAGCATATCACCGTGGGGAGTGCCAGTTTTATTTGTAAAGAAGAAAGATGGGACAATGCGGCTTTGCATCGATTATAGAGACCTGAATAAGGTCACGATTAAGAATAGATATCCATTACCGAGGATCGATGATCTGTTTGATCAATTGAAGGGTGCAAGGTACTTTTCAAAGATAAACTTGAGGAGTGGTTATCATCAACTGAAGGTGAGACCAGAGGATATACCGAAGACAGCGTTCAGAACACGATATGGTCACTACGAATTTTTAGTAATGTCGTTTGGTTTAATGAATGCTCCTGCAACATTTATGGGACTAATGAATGGTGTGTTCAAGTCGTTTTTGGACAAGTTCATAGTGGTATTTATAGATGATATTTTGGTATATTCAAAAACCAAGGAAGAATATGAAGAGCATTTAAGATTAACATTGGAAGTGTTGAAAAGGGAGAAGTTGTATGCTAAGTTTTTGAAATGTGAATTTTGGATTGAGCGAGTACAATTTCTTGGGCATGTGATCGATAAAGACGGAATTTCGATAGATCCATCCAAAGTCGAAGCTGTGATCAACTGGGATTAGCCGAAGACGCCATCGGAAGTAAGAAGTTTTCTTGGATTGGCAGGTTATTACAGAAGGTTCATTCAGGACTTTTCCAAGATCGCAACTCCGTTAACGAATTTGACTCGAAAAGCTGTGAAATTTGTTTGGACGGAGAAGTGTGAGGAAAGCTTTCAAGAATTGAAGAAGAGGTTGAGTACAACACCTGTGTTGTCTCTTCCTAATATTGTGGTTTATAGTGATGCGTCGCATAAGGGACTTGGTTGTGTGCTTATGCAGAACGGTAGAGTCATTGCTTATGCGTCACGACAACTGAAAGATTACAAGGGATATCCGACCCATGACTTGGAGTTAGCTGCAGTGGTTTTCGCTTTAAAAATCTGGAGGCACTATCTCTACTGGGAGAAGTGTGAAATAGATACTGACCATAAGAGTCTGAAATATATTTTTACACAGAAAGAATTGAATATGTGCCAAAGAAGGTGGTTGGAATTAATTAAGGACTACGATTGTGAGATTTTATACCATCCGGGTAAGGCAAACGTAGTTGCCGACGCCTTAAGTAGAAAAGGTCGGGAGAATCTGATGATGTTGACCGAACAGGAGGAGTTAATTTTGGCCATGGAGAAGTTAGAACTGGAAGTGAAGTATCCTATGGAAATTGATGAGAAGCTGTTCCAAATGCAATCTGGTACAACCCTACTGGATAAAGTTAAGGAGGCTCAACTTCAGGACGATGAATGCAAAAAGGTGATAAGGAAGATATTTGAAGGATCTGAACCAAGATTTAAGATGGATAAGGAAGGAATACTGAGATTCGAGAACAGAATTTGGGTACCACCAGTACCAGAGATTAAGGAAGAAATTTTGAGCAAAGCTCATAACTCACGATATTCGATTCACCCTGGTAGTACCAAGATGTACCAAGATCTTCGACAACACTTTTGATGGTCAAATTTGAAACGAGAGGTTGCAGAATGTGTTGCCAAGTGCCTGACATGTCAAAAAGTGAAAGCAGGACATCAGAGGCCGAGAGGGTTGCTACAACCTTTAGAGATCCTAGAATAGAAATGGGAACATATTACGATAGATTTCGTGGTTGGCCTACCGATAACTCAGAAAGGGTATGACGCGGTATGGGCTATCGTTGACCGACTGACGAAATCCGCACACTTCCTTCCGATCAAAATCAGATTCAACTTAGATCAGTTGGCAAAGTTATATGTAAAAGAGATTGTTTCGAGGCACAGAGTGCCGGTGTCAGTCATTTTCGATAGGGATCCGCGCTTTACGTCGAACTTCTGGAAACGTCTACAAGAATGCATGGGTACATAGTTGCGATTGAGTATGACATATCAGCCTTAAACAGATGGACAAAGTGAAAGAACAATTCAGACATTGGAAGATATGTTAAGAGCTTGTATAATGGACTTTAAAAGAAATTGGGATGATCATCTACCGCTCGTAGAGTTTGGCTACAACAACAGTTACCACGCTAGTATAGACATGTCGCCTTATAAAGCGTTATATGGCAGAAAGTGCAGAACTCCATTTTATTGGGATGAAGTTGGCGAAAGACAATTGATAGGGCCAGAATTGGTACAGCAGACTGCAGAAATATTCAAAGTGATCCCAGCACGACTGGTAGCAACTCAAGATAGACAGAAGAAATACGCAGATCCACTCCGTAAGAATGTTGAATTTGAACCGGGTAGTTACGTGTTCTTAAAGGTCTCTCCTTGGAAGGGAAAGATTAGGTTTGAGAAGAAAGGAAAATTGAGCCCAAGATTCATTGGACCCTTTGAAGTTCTGAGAAAGATCGGAGAAGTTGCTTACGAGGTAGCCTTACCTCCGGCACTCGAGAATGTCCACAATGTCTTCCATGTTTCTGTTTTACGACCCTACAAACCCGATTAAAAGTATGTAATTGAATACGAACCCCTACACTTTGAAAAAGATTTGTCTTACGAAGAAATCCCTGTCCAAATTGTCGACCGAAAAGAACAAATTCTGAGAAATAAAGTAATACCTTCTGTTAAGGTAATTTGGAGGAACCACAACGCTGAAGAAGCTATGTGGGAACTCGAAAAGAATATGATGAAGAATTATCCTCATTTATTTACTTAAATTATGTGTAAGCGATTCTGGGGACAGAATCTTTGTAGGGGGGAGAATGTAACGGGTCAAATTTATTGAGTCGTGATTCTGGGGACAGAATCCTTTTAAGGGGGAAAAGATGTGACGAACGAGATTTTTGTAATTGATTTTAATATTTATTGAAGTAAATAAATATTTTCGATGATTTAATTATTAGATTAAAGAATTAATTGATGCAATTGTGGTAGATTAATTTAATTATATGTGTTACATTTATTAAATTAATGTGGAGAATTTTTATTATCGAAGTTTGTGATTATGTGAGTTTATTGTATTAAAAGAAATACTAAACAAGCCTAATGTATTTTAATTAATTTAATTATTAATTAGAGAGTTAATAATTTGACATTATTTATTAATGAGAAATTTAATTATGTGACTATGTTAATTTATAAAAATTTATTATATTTTATTTAAAGTAAATTAAATAAAATATTAATTTATTTTATGGAGTGTGACATTAATTAAACTATATGATAAAGCTTTATTAAATTAAATGGTTTTGAAATCTATTAAGCCTAGCCAAACATGGCCTTAGTGGGAGTTACTAGCAGTTACCCATGACTGGGTTAACTGACCTTTATGCGTGTCAGTTTTCTTTTCCTTTATTACGCGTATTCTTTTCTTTCCTTATTTTCTAAGTCTGGGAAAAACAGAGAAGCAGAGTGTTTGAGAGTTAGAGAGAATTCAGAGAAATTGTGGGAGGAAAACTCTGTGATTGAAGTAGTATCTGAAAAAGAAATTGTTATCTTTACTCACTCTACACTTTATACTCTAGGTAAATTCTCCAAACCAAATTCTGTTTTTACGTTGTTTGAGTTTTCATAAACATGGTTTTCAAAGTTTACTGTAAAGTCTCTATAATTGGGAAATTGTGTTGTTATATGGATATATGTAATAATACGAGTAGCATAACATATTTTATATATGTATTGCATGATTCCATATCATAACTTTCATAATACGATGACTTGTTATTTCAAAAATTTACAGCGTTTGGGTTTTGGCCTTATGGCCCTTATACGTAATTTTAGTGTGTCAAACATAAATGTTTTCGTAAAATTTACACTCATATATTATTATGCATGTTGATACGAAGAGACCAAAGTTTAAATGAACGGATTCGGTGTTATAACGAATTCGTAGTGTCAATTTTTATGTTTTGTTTTCAAACCTTCAAGAACATCAAGAACAGTGGAAGTTGCATGCTTTAATTCTGCAATTAAGTGTTTAAATTGGTTAAAGTCGTTATATAAATGTTAAGTAATGATTATATGTGAATTAAATCATGTGGGAATGGAAGTACCCGGATTTGGGGTTGTCGCAGCGCCACGGCGCCGCAGCGCCAAGAGTCCGGCCGCAGCGCGAAGACCAAGTATAACAGTGGCGCCGCAGCGCCACTCTCCAGAAAGTTCATAATGAATTATTTTTAAAATGTTAAGTCTAGCAATGTATTAGTAACTTAATGTAATGAACATGTAAACATGTTAGAAGTATAAAGAGATGTAAAATAGATGTGTAACATGTAAATAACATAATTGCATGTGGATCGAATTATTGAGTACATAATTAAATTATTATTCATGAAGTGATATTATGTGACAGTGAATGTGATAAATTGACTAAGTATAGTCATGAATTCGAGATTAGACAAAGAATAACTTATTATATCATGTGGGTATGTCTAAATTTGAGTAGAAATTAAGAAATTGGTACGCCACACCGTAGCTCCGGCTGCAGGCATAAGAGTTGCGCCGTAGCGCGAGCCACGCCGCAGCGCGGGGCGTGCCGAGAAACAGTACAAAAGTGGAGCTGCAACGCCACTTAGCAGAATGTCCAGAAAATGTTTTTTTTAAGTGTTTAAGTATAGAAATGTGATAGTAACTTAGTCTAATGATCATAAAAACCTGTTAGACATATAATGAGGTGTTAAGATAAATTTTTAACACGGCCATAACACAATTACGTGTGAATTGAATGATCGAATGCATAGCTAGCTTTTTGTTTGTGAAATCTTAATTTTTACAATACGAGTAGTAATTTGACTAAATATAGTCATGAATTCGAGATTAGACAAAGAATAACTTATGATGTTTAGTACGTTATTTTTGACTAGTATTGTCAACATAATTGATATGTTGGATTTAAATCAAAGAACGAGTTTAGTTAAAGTGTAATCTACGCACGAGGCAAGTTTTTCTAACCCTACTTGTTATCATTATATAAGTTGATTAATTCACCTTTCTACATTGAGCAAGCTCTCATTAATATTGATCAAGTCTATTTTGTATATTAAAGTTTATAAATCTTTCAAGCATGATGCTGTTATACAATACTTATTCTATTGTATACCTTTTGAGATTCTATTCAATTAAGTTATCAATTATTGTTAAACCTTGTTAGACTAGCGAACCCTTATTAATTCGACTAGTCCATAGTTGATGAGCGTTCTAAATTTCAGAACCCTTGATGGATTATCCAAACAAAACTTCCTTTAGTGCGGACTCGAATGTCAAACTGAGATGAACAACCTTGTATAGGGGATTATTTACGCTTTAGCGTTAAGATATTGTGCACAGTATGGTACTAAGGGCTGATCTCCCTAAGTACGATAAGAAAGGTCCATAGTCTTATGATTGTTAAAGGTTTCAAGTTTAACCCTTGACAACCTAGGACATAGTTCAAGGTCTTATGACCCTCATAAATTCTTTTGATTCTTGTTATTCATTTTTGATTCAAAAGTTGAGCTTTTATATTCGAAGTTATTATTTTCTTACATGTTATTATTCATTGTTATATTTTTATACTTGTGGGAAATCGTGCTCACTCTTGCGTAATAATAACATTGCAGTTAAGAACGAAAGAGCAGACAAACCTTCCACTAGTAAAGGCAAGAGCAAACTTAGCAAGTAATGAAGATTGTTCTATTATTGTGGTTATGTAATTAGAATTGATGTTGCTTAAGACTTATTTGTTTATCTTTCCGCACAGATGATTTAAGGTTAGAGTGACCTGTGATTTATTTATTATGCAGTTAATGTAACCCTATAAGGGGAGATGTTTTATTATTTCTATCTATTTCATGGTTTGCTTTTATTATGGGCAGATAGATATATGATGTTTGTATAGTGAACACCAAATCATGTGAGAATGGAAGTACCCGGATTTGGGGGTGTCACACACTGAGTGGTCAGTTAACCCAATAATGGGTAACTACTTCTAACTCCCCATAGGGCCTTGTTTGGCTAGCAATAATAGATTTCAAAACCATTTAATTTAATAAAACCTTTTATCATAAAGTTTAATTAATGTCACACTCCTTCATAAAGTCAATATCTTATTTAATATAAATAAAATATAATAACTTCTCATAATTTCACATAGTCATATAATTAATTTCTCATTACTAAATAATGCCAAATTATTAACTCTCTAATTAATAATTAAATAAATAAATAATATCATGCTTAATTAAGTATTTCATTTAATTCAATAAGCTCACATAATTACATATTTCGATAATAAAAATTCTCCACATTAATTTAATAAATGTAACACACATAATTAAATTAATCTACTATAATTTCATCAAATAATTATTTAATCTAATAATTAATTCGTCGAAAAATATTTATTCAATCCAATAAATATTAAAATTAATTACAAAATCTCGGTTGTCATAGACATACTACAACTTCAAACATTTAAACAACAAAAACACATAACAGAATGAGATTTACAGGGCCTGACATTCGTTGTCAGACCACTTTTTAAATTTTTTCCAGATTCTTACAAACACCAAATTCGAGCATATAGATGTTATGGATCTAACATCTATCAACCCAGATCAACTATATATAATATAAACAACATATTTTAACACTCAAACATGACTTTTAACATAGCAATCAAGATAAGATTTGTAATTAGGGTTTATACCTTCTATGAACAAATCTTGATTCTAGGCTACTGATTTGTTGTGAGTAGTAGTGGGGCTTGTTTTGGGGACTGAAATGGTAAAGAAATCCGTGGGTTAGAGAGCGAGAGGGACTTATATAAGTATGGTGACCAAATGGGCTTAAAAAGTGACATTTCTCTCTCTTAAATCTATATATATTGTGTTATAATGCCTTTATCTGATGAATGAGGCTGATTGCTGGAGTTATTAATCACGTGGGAAAGTCACGAGTTGGTTTACCAACTAAAGTTTTGGTTAGACTTGCAAGCAACTTACTAAGTAATACAAAAAGGGTATTTTGGTCTTTTTGATCATGATTTTAATGGCTCTATTGTAATCTTGACAAACTCTTAGGGTTTGACCCTTGGGGTTTAACCCTTGGGGTTTAACCCTAAGACCTCACAAATTTTGATTTTTCTTGGATTTCAAATTAGGTTTAAAAATGCACAATTTAGTTTCCTAAATTATAAATTATGGTTTTTAAATTACTTTAGGTTTCTAATTACCTTGAACTTGGGAATTAGTCTTAATAATTCACTAAATAGAATTAGAGCTAATAATAAGCAATTAGGGTTTCATTTTAACAAATTAGGGTTACTAATTTAGAAATTAGTGTAAGAGCCCAACTTTTATAAATAGAGATGAATATTCTATAAATATCATTTTTGAATATTATGGAGATAATTTGATATAATGTTATAGTTGTGGGTAATATTTATAAATTTTAAAAAGTACGCAAGTTGTTATATAATATTCAATTGGTCGGGGAATATTCGTTTTAACAGGGAATATTCGTACAACGGCACAATCATTGGTGGACCCCACAACAAAATTATTGTCGGATTGAAAAAATGACAAAAATATTTTATTAAAAATAACGGCAAAAGTTTTACCATTGATACTGTTGAACTACTCGGTAGTAAAAGTACAGTAATACGTGTGGTTGCATAGTAGCATACGGTATTGATTATTAATGCTTATTTGTGAAGTCACTCAGTTTGATTCAATTATTATCAGTTAATAATATGAATTATTTAGCGATAATGACGTTTTGTTTTATTCGTATTATTAACGTAATAAAACAGAAACATGTTTTTATATAAAATAAAATGCTTTATCAAAGTTATTCTATAAATAAAATATATTATATTTTATTTAAAAGATTTTTCTTTAAATATGGACCGTCAGATTAAAATAATCAATCTGGACTGTTCATGGATTAGTTACTATGCATTCTATTTTTCTATAAATAGCAGCTCATTCCTTCATTATTTCTTACGAATTCACTGAACTCTATAGAGAGAAACTATAGAGAGAAACTATAGAGAGAGAGAAGAAGAGTATTCTACTACTTAACTACTTCCTTATTTCAGCTCTTCTTTAAAACGGTAAGGGGTGTTATTCTTTGTTATTTATGAAGAGAACTGCTGTTATTCCATTTCTTATTATTTTGTTGGAATAACCATTATACGGAGTCTACCCTATACATGGTGACATTCTTCTATTATTTGTTGGAACATTCTGTCTGTGTGTTTTACACCGGACCTGGTTCCGTTTTTATTATTATTCTGTTGGAACATCCTGTCTGTGTGTTTTACACCGGACCTGGTTCCGTTTTTATTATTATTCTGTTGGAACATCCTGTCTGTGTGTTTTACACCGGACCTGGTTCCGTCTTGTTATTATTCTGTTAGAACATCCTGTCTGTGTGTTTTGCACCGGACCTGGTTCTATTATTTATTATTCTGTCGGAATATCCTGTCTGTGCGTTTACGCCGGACCTGGTTCAATTATTTATTATTCTGTTAGAATAACCTGTCTGTGCGGTCTATCGCATACCGGGTGATTTCTTTTGTTATTCTATTCTTTATTATACTCAGTTGGTTAAGTTTTGACTTATATACTCCATGAAATTAGTGGAATATCCTTGATAATTGCGGTTCATCTAGTATCTTTTCATGAAAATATTCTTCTAAGTATTCTTGAATTTTACTCTGCAAAGGAGTATCATGTTGACAATTTGGACGTTGTTAATTCTTGGATAAATTAATTCTTTAACTTGTTTTATTGAATTCTTATATCATTGTCATCATCCTCATGTTTATAAAATGTTGAAAGTCATCTGTGGCCTGTAGTGCATAGATGGACTTGGTATGATTATGACCAGGGATTATTCGGTATAATCATGACCGTAATGTTACAAATGATGTGGTAAAAGTCCTCATTAGCCCGTAGTGCATTGATGGACAGTTGTTGGCATGATCACGACCATTAATGAATATATGAATATCCTTGGCCGTAGTGCAGGGGTGATTCGATGATGTGGATTATTTTATTAAGCTGAATCCTAACGATCACAATGTTGAAAAACCTTTTAAATCATAAAAGATAGTAGAGTTTATTTTCTACTTGACTCTTTTAATGGATTGCTTATTCCGCTGCAGTTAAACTTGATGTCTATTATATTTTATCAGTTTAACATTATTGAAGGCTAATGATAATTTATTCAGCATTATCTTAGTCATAATATTTCTTACTGGGCTAGTTGAGCTCACCCTTTCTTTCACTGTTCTCTTCAGGAAATGAGAACGTAACTGGGGCAAGTCAGGGAACGGAGTGATGGTCCGAATGATAGTATTAGTTAGTAGTCCTCACTATTCTATGTAATAGTGTGTTAATAAATGTAATGAGGACTCCTTTTGAGTATGAATACTCTCTAGAAGATAATATTTGTATTCAAACTCACAGTTTATGTTTTGTCGTATTGTACACGACAGTTGTATTAGTAAGTTGTATTTTTATTCTATACTATGTATCTGACGACCCAAGATGGGTGATGTTACCTAATTTTGGGGGCGTCACAGTTGGTATCAAAGCTTAGGGATATGATCCCTGGCTAAGATGTGAGAATAGAACTAGGAGGGGAGAGACGGGGAATTCCTTCGCTAGTATGACCTACCTAAGTTTATCTACATGGTATTTAATTGGTCGGTCATAATATAAGGATAATATATGACATATCAATTAACTTTTATTTTGTGGCAGTATCTGAAAATGGCATCTGAGAATGTTGAGAATAGCAATGGAGCACAGGGGACTGTTGATTCACCACATATCAATAATCAGGATAATGTGCATCAGGAAGGTGACAATCCTCATGCAAACAACAACACTGACCAGATGATGAATGATGGAATATTCAGAAACTTTATGCAGTTCATGCAACAACAGGCGAGAGCGGCTCCTGTCCAAAATATAGGTGGAAACACTTAAAACTCTCGGACGGTCACCGCTAAACAGTTAAAGGAGCTGGGACCACCAGAGTTTAAGGGAGAGCCAAAACCACTTATAGCGGAAATATGGATAAAGCAGATTACCAAGATATTTTATGTCTTGGAATGCTCCGAGGAGAAAAAGGTTCCCATTGCCGCCTTTATGTTGCGAGGAGAGGCAGATTACTGGTGGGAATCGATTAAGCGTACTCAACCTGCCGCACTGAAGATGTCTTGGGAGAAGTTCTAAGAGCTGTTGAATGACAAATACTTTCCCGAAAGTGTTCGTCACATGAAGGAGGTGGAGTTCATCAAATTGGAGCAGAATAATATGACCGTGTCGCAGTATGAGGCTAAATTTGCTGAGTTGTCCCGGTTTGCGTCCCACTTGGTAGATAATGAAGAGCGAATGACGCGAATATTTTTGCGAGGTTTGAAACCTGAGATACGTCAACATCTTATTTCTCATAAACTGTGTTTGTATTCAGATGTTGTGAATAGGGCTCAGTTAGTGGAGCGCGATAACGAGTCAACGCAACCAAAAGAGAGCAGTCGACAAAATGATAATACCAGTGAGAGCAGTCATCGAAGCGGTGACAATAATCGTGGAGGGAATCAACAGGCCAGAAATGGTAACCACTTCGGTGGTAATCAGGGTCAAAACAATAAGAATGGTCATTTCAAGAAGAGGAGATTCAACAATGATGGAAAGACGTCAGCACCAGCACCCGTTGTTAAGGAAGGAGAACGACCACCTATCATATGTTTCAAATACGGAGGGGAGGGGCACATCAGTCCAAACTGCGCGATGCCGTCTAAAGTATGTTATAATTGTGGAAGAGAAGGTCATTTAGCTCGATTTTATCGTTTACCAAAAACAAGTTCAGCCAAGATGGAGACACCAAAGGCCGTCCCAGAAAAGTCAAAATCGGTAGTGCAAGGGAGAGCGTTTGTTGTGACCTCCCAGAAAGCAAGGAACCCGAATGAGGTCATCACGGGTAAGCTTATCATAAACTCTAACGAAGTCTATACTTTATTTGATACCGGTTCTACCCATTCTTTTATTTCTCCTACTTGCGCTCATCGATTAAATTTGACTCTAGAGAAATTAGACTTTGATTTATCTGTTGAAACTCCATTGGGAGAAACCTTCATTACATCCATGGTTTATAAGTCTTGTTTGGTTCAAGTTAGTACCCACACATTACCTGCCGATCTGATTTCATTAAAATTATTTGCATTTGACGTGATTCTAGGGATTGATTGGTTAACTACTCATCATGCAAAAATTGATTATTTTCATAAGGTTGTTAGCTTTCATATTCCTAATTGACCTATTATGCGAATTCAAGCAACCAAACCATTAAAATCAATCGCTGTCATCTCAAGCCATAAAGCTATTCGTTTATTGAAAAACGGATGTCAAGCTTTCTTAGCTCATGTCAACGGATCTAAACAAAAATACGTCAGTTTTGAATGATATTTCTATTGTTAATAAATTCCCTGAAGAACTTCCTGGCCTACCCCCAGAGTGTGAAATTGAATTTTGTATCGACCTTGAACCCGGTACAAAACCCATTTCCAAAGCCCCATATCGAATGGCTCCTATTGAACTTCAGGAGTTGAAGATCCAACTGCAGGAATTGTTAGACATTGGCTTTATTGGTCCTAGTACTTCTCCTTGGGGTGCTTCTGTGCTATTCATGACGAAAGAAAGATGGAAGTATGCGACTTTGTATTGATTATCGGGAGTTGAATCATGTCACCATCAAAAAAAGGTACCCATTGCCACGTATTGATGACCTGTTTGACCATTTGCAAGGAGCACAATTCTTTTTAAAGATCGATCTTCGTTCTGGATATCATTAGCTGAAGGTTAGAACTGAGGATATTCCAAAGACGGCTTTCAGAACTCGGTACGGGCATTATGAATTCCTAGTCATGTCCTTTGGATTGACTAATGCTCCTACTGCCTTCATGGATATGATGAATCGGGTATTCAAGAAATATTTGGATCACTTTGTGGTCGTCTTTATTGATGACATCCTTATTTATTCCAAAAGCCGTGAAAATCATGAGCAACACTTGATGCTGGTACTCCAGAAGCTTCGTGAATACAAGCTTTATGCCAAGTTGAAGAAATGCGAGTTCTGGTTGGAGGAGGTAGTATTCCTTGGGCACGTAGTATCAAGTCGTGGAATATCGGTTGACCCGACAAAAATTGAAGCTTTTCAAAGCTGGGAGCAACCTAAATCAGTGACCGAAGTACGTAGCTTTCTTGGTTTAGCTGGTTATTATCGGATATTCGTGGAAGGATTTTCTCGAATCGCTACTCCATTAACTCAACTGACTCGGAAAGATACAAAGTTCGGTTGGAGCAAAGAATGTGAGAAGAGTTTTCAAGAACTCAAGAGGAGACTCATTTCAGCACCTGTTCTAACAATACCATCTGGC
Organism: Panax notoginseng; assembly: GCA_016801055.1. Classification (NCBI taxonomy): domain Eukaryota; kingdom Viridiplantae; phylum Streptophyta; class Magnoliopsida; order Apiales; family Araliaceae; genus Panax; species Panax notoginseng. The sequence goes on along the minus strand of CM029014.1, from coordinate 63,645,592 downwards.
TCGGAGGGATTTGTCATCTATAGTGATGCTTCGAGCAAAGGGTTGGGAAGCGTTCTCATGCAACATGGAAAAGTCATAGCCTATACATCAAGACAACTCAAAGAATATGAGAGAAATTATCCTACTCATGATCTAGAGTTGTCAGCTGTTGTCTTTGCACTTAAAATTTGGAGGCATTACTTGTATGGGGAGAAGGTGGGGATCTTTACGGATCATAAAAGCCTCAAATATTTCTTCACTCAAAAGGAACTCGACATGCGACAACGACGTTTGATTGAACTATTAAAAGATTATGATCATACCATTCAATACCATCCTGGAAAAGCGAACGTGGTAGCTGACGCATTGAGTAGAAGATCATATACAAGTACGAGTGCGATATTGTCAACACAAAGGCCCATTTTGTGTGCTTTCAAAGGATAGAGATAGAGTTAAAGACTCCAGGAACCCATGTGATGATGACGAATATACGAGTAGAACCAACTTTAATCGATAAAGTTAAAGCTGCTCAAGCTACAGACATGGAGCTGATGCGTATAAGGAAGAAAGTGCAAGAAGGTGCTATGCCGGAAGCAAGAATCGATGAAGAAGGAATACTTCGAGTCAACTCCAGACTTTGTGTTCCTAATAACCCTGATTTAAAGTATGAAATCATGATGGAGGCGCACAACACACTGTTTGCAATCCATCCTGGAAGTACCAAAATGTATCATGATCTTCGTCATACATTTTGGTGGAGCAATATGAAGACAGAGATAGCACTGTTTATCTCAAGGTGTTTAACTTGTCAACGAGTCAAAGCGGAGCATCAAGTACCAAAAGGTCCATTGGAACCACTTGAAATTCCAAAATGGAAGTGGGAGCACATTACCATGGATTTCGTTACCGGTCTTCCTAGGGTTTCTCAAGGTATTGATGCGATTTGGGTCATTGTTGATAGATTGACCAAGTCTGCTCATTTCTTACCGATACGAAAAACTTATACACTTGAACGTCTTGCTCGTATGTACATAAACGAGACTGTAAGACTGCATGGTATGCCAGTATCCATAGTTTCTGAATGAGACCCAAGATTCAATTCACGATTTTGGGTTAGTTTACAAAAAGCTATGGGCACAGATTTACGATTTAGTTCGGCATATCATCCTCAGACGAACGGACAATCAGAGAAGACTATTCAAACTCTAGAAGATTTATTAAGACTCTGTGTCCTTGACTTCAAAGGAAGTTGGGACAAGTTCTTACCATTGGTGGAGTTTTCCTACAACAACAGTTATCAAGCAAGTATTGGCATGGCTCCATTCGAAGCATTGTATGGAAGAAAATGTCATTCTCCAGTATGCTGGGATGAGGTGGGTGAAGCAACGTTGTTGGGACCGGAGTTGGTACGTATGACTACAGAAAAGATTCAAACGATCCGACAACGTATAAAAACCTCACAAGATCGACAAAAGAGTTATGCTGATCTTCATCGAAAGGACGTGGAATTTGATGTAGGAGATCATGTGTTCTTACGTGTTGCTCCACGGAAAGGAGTTACGAGATTTGGAAAGAGAGGAAAGCTCAATCCTCGATTCATCGGTCCATTTTTAATCCTCGATCGAGTAGGAACTGTGGCTTATAGACTCGCTTTACCGCCAAGTATGTCTCGTGTTCATAACGTTTTTCACATATCCATGTTACGCAAATATGTGGAAGACCCGAACCACATTATTGAGTTAGAACTGGACGCAGAAGATTTGACGTATGAAGAAGTTCCTGTTCAAATCTTGGACAAGAAGGAACATATTCTACGCTCCAAGGTTATACCTCAAGTCAAAGTTTTGTGGAGAAACCACGATGTTGAGGAAATGACTTGGGAGTTAGAATCTGAAATGAAATCAAGGTATCCTTACCTCTTCGACTTACCAGGTATATACCCTAATTTCGAGGGCGAAATTTCATAAGAAGGAGAGGTTGTAAGGCCCCAACTTTTATAAATAAAGATGAATTTTCTATAAATATCATTTTTGAATATTATGGAGTTAATTTGATATAATGTTATAGTTGTGGTTAATATTTATAAATTTTTCAAAGTAGAAAGTTGTTATATAATATTCGATTTGTCGGGGAATATTCGTTTTAACAGGGAATATTCGTACAACGGCACAATCATTGGTGGACCCCACAACGGAATTATTATCGGATTGAAAAAATGACAAAAATATTTTATTAAAAATAACGGCGGAAGTTTTACCATTGATACTGTTGAACTACTCGGTAATAAAAGTACAGTAATACGTGTGGTTGCATAGTAGCACACGGTATTAATTATTAATGCTTATGTGAGAAGTCACTCAGTTTGATTCAGTTATTGTCAGTTAATAATATGAATTATTTAGCGATAATGACGTTTTGTTTTATTCGTATTATTAACGTAATAAAACAGAAACATCTTTTTATATAAAATAAAATACTTTATTAAAGTTATTCTATAAATAGAATATATTATATTTTATTTAAAAGATTTTTCTTTAAATATGGACTGTCAGATTAAAGTAATCAATCTGGACCGTTCAGGGATTAGTTACTATGCATTCTATTTTTCTATAAATAGCAGATCATTCCTTCATTATTTATTACGAATTCACTGAACTCTAGAGAGATAAACTATAGAGAGAGAGAGAGAAGAAGAGTATTCTACTACTTAACTACTTCCTTATTTCAGCTCTTCTTTAAAACGGTAAGGGGTGTTATTCTTTCTTATTCATGAAGAGAACTGCTGTTATTCCATTTCTTATTATTATGTTGGAATAACCTGTATACGCTGTCTACCCTATACATGGTGACATTCTTCTATTATTTGTTGGAACATTCTGTCTGTGTGTTTTACACCGGACCTGGTTCCGTTTTTATTATTATTCTGTTGGAACATCCTGTCTGTGTGTTTTACACCGGACCTAGTTCCATTTTTATTATTATTTTGTTGGAACATCCTGTCTGTGTGTTTTACACCGGACCTGGTTCTGTCTTGTTATTATTCTTTTAGAACATCCTGTCTGTGTGTTTTACACCGGACCTGGTTCCATTATTTATTATTCTGTCGGAATATCCTGTCTGTGCGTTTACGCCGGACCTGGTTCCATTATTTATTATTCTGTTGGAATAACCTGTTTGTGCGGTCTATCGCATGCCGGTGATTTCTTTTGTTATTCCATTCTTTGTTATACTCAGTTGGTTAAGTTTTGACTTATATACTCCATGAAATTAGTGGAATATCCTTGATAATTGCGGTTTATCCAGTATCTTTTCATGAAAATATTCTTCTAAGTATTCTTGAATTTTACTCTGCAAAGGAGTATCATGTTGACAATTTGGACGTTGTTAATTCTTGGATAAATTAATTCTTTAACTTGTTTTATTGAATTCTTATATCATTGTCATCATCCTCATGTTTATAAAATGTTGAAAGTCATCTGTGGCCTGTAGTGCATAGATGGACTTGGTATGATTATGACCAGGGATTATTCGGTATAATCATGACCGTAATGTTACAAATGATGTGGTAAAAGTCCTCATTGGCCCGTAGTGCATTGATGGACAGTTGTTGGCATGATCACGACCATTAATGAATACACGAATATCCTTGGCCGTAGTGCAGGGGTGATTCGATGATGTGGATTATTTTATTAAGCTGAGTCACAGCGATCACAATGTTGAAAAACCTTTTAAATCATAAAAGATAGTAGAGTTTATTTTCTACTTGACTCTTTTAATGAATTGCTTGTTCTGCTGCAGTTAAACTTGATGTCTATTATATTTTATCAGTTTAACATTGTTGAAGGCTAATGATAATTTATTCTGGATTATCTTATTCATAATATTTCTTACTGGGCTAGTTGAGCTCACCATTTCTTTCACTGTTCTCTTCAGGAAATGAGAACGTAGCTGGGGCAAGTCAGGGAACAGAGTGATGGTCCGAATGATAGTATTAGTTAGTAGTCCTCACTATTCTATGTAATAGTGTGTTAATAAATGTAATGAGGACTCCTTTTGAGTATGAATACTCTCTAGAAGATAATATTTGTATTCAAACTCACAGTTTATGTTTTGTCGTATTGTACACGACAGTTGTATTAGTAAGTTGTATTTGTATTTTGTACAATGTACCTAACGACCCAACATGGGTGATGTATACCTAATTTTGGGGGCGTCACAATTAGGGTTTCTAATAATTAGGGTTTTCAAATATTAAATAGGGTTTCTCTAATTAACATTAAATTCTATAATGTGTAACATAATTCATATAACACAATTACATAACAGTCTCAAACTCATAATTGAGTTTCAAATTAAGGTTTTCACTTAGCAATTAGCGAATTACTATTTAAGGTTTCTAATTTAAGAAATTAGGATTTTAAATTACTAATTAGGGTTTTCCTTAATTAGCGTTAAAACCTAAAATACAAATCATATACCACATAACGCAGTGACTTAACAGATTTTAAAGTCTCATTTAACTTAGAAACTAAGCTTTATCAAGTTATAATAAAACTGCTCCACGGATTAATCTTACTCACATAGCATACATATTTATAGCACTAAAATATACTTAATATAATATTATTATTCTTATTCATTGTTCAAAACCCAGAATTAGGGTTTGGATTCTGTATTTGATTTATCTTGCATATATAACATTATTAATTATGTTAAAAATAATTAACTTAACTAATCTAAATAAATTCATATAATAAAATAATTATTATAATATTTTTATAATCATTTCATATATTATTTAAATAATATAATAATCATATTTTCATAGAAAATAAGTAATAAAAATATTTCTACTATAAAATTAATTATTATAAGAATATGCTTTATAATGAACAATAATTCTAAAATAAAATTATTTGTAATTATTCATGTAATAAATATATTTTTATTTATCACATAAATACATACGCTTTATCTTGTACATATCCTCATCTTTAAAATAAAATAAAAATTTATATGCAAAATTTCTGTTTTAAATATATAGAAAATATCGGGTTATTACATTCACCATCCCTTATAAATATTTCGTCAAGCACCGTTTTAAAACCTATACATATAAGGGTAAATAACATACGCATTCATTGCAAGTAGATCTCGATTAAATTTGATCGAATTGGTCTTTAACTATTCAGCATAAAGCTTGTCTATCTGATTATACGGAAGTTTGATTTCTAATATAGAACACAAATTCCTCATTCAAAATTTCTTTATAAAATAATTTATTATATATATAAGAAAATCATATATAAGAAAATAAAAGTTATATGAATAATACCTGGAGTTGCATCCCCAGCTGCCACGGTATCTTGAACGGTCACGATGAAGACTCTTGCGATTGATTCTATTGGATTGTTTGTTGAAGTTGGTCCCGTTGTCGCCAATGTCCTGCCGCCTTTTCCCGTATTCTCATTCCTTGCCTCCTTTCTCCTTCTTGTACAATCTTTCACCTTATACTCCACTGATTCACAAATAAAACACCCAGTATACATTCTTGGATTGGGACAGTTAAGAGAGATATGTCCATTCTGTCCACACTTGTAACACACAAACTTTCCCTTTACACACTCTCCTGAGTGATTCTTTCCACATACTACATCAATACAGTAAATAGACAACGTGAAAAAAACGTTGTGGTTTCTGTCAGAAAAACGTCGTGGTTAAGGGTGTCGTCTATTTGACACCCTTACACAACGTTTTTAAAACGTTCTAGTTAAGCACAATACATAACGTTTTTTAGGAAAAAACGTTGTAGATTTATTTTTCAAAAATTGGCAGATGCTTAAAAACGTTGTAAAAGGTATGATTCCACAACGTTTTTTGGATAAAAATGTTGTTTAGTATATCAGACAACGTTTTTTAAATGTTGTAGATTAAAAAAAGAAAAAAAAAGATTTGGTTCACCTATATTACCAATGCACCTGCAATATGCTCATGCCATGATATGTAGCCAAAATGTATCAACCATTCAAAATACATTCCAATAATACAATTCGTTTATAATTTCAAATTACTACATCCACAAAATATATACCAAACTATCCATATATACATCTTAAATTCACATCACACAGGGGTATTTAGTAATTACTTAATTATCTTCCGCAACCACGGTACTGACCTCACCTTTCTCAAGCAGATGATAGAAAACTCTGGCTTTCTTTTGCTCAACTCCAGCCTTCCAATCACTGGGGATTACACTAGCTATGCTCAACTTCAGCAGTTGGTCGATCAAATTGGATCAAAGGCTAATAGCCTTTGCAATAAGCAAATTACTAGAGGGTCTGAGTTTGGAAATTTCTTAGCAAATGGCACAGGTCGCTTTTTACACATATCTGCCAAGTATTTCCTTGCGCTTTTATTTTGAATCTGCATTCATTAGACAATGAAAATTGAGATAGTATATATCAATGGCTAGGAATATTAAAAGTCATAACTACCAAGTGTAACGACAGAAATAAACAGCGTAATTTTCCATACCCTAGATATGGTATCTGCTGAAGGTGACCCAAGAAAGTCTATCATCAAATCTAACTGATGAACAATACTTTTCCCAGGAAAAAGTGGCTTCCCTGTCAGAACCTCAGCAAAGATGCAGCCAATACTCCAAATATCAATAGCAGGTGTATACTACAATCCAAGTGCCATTTAAAATCAGACAAGTTTACAAGGTAAAGAAATATCAACATGAGCAATTGAACCCTCCAAAGAAAACCTGACAAATGGCCCAACTCAATTACCTGAAGCAAAGAAATTTCAACTTCTAGTAGAGTTTGAAAGCCCTACCTGAACAAGAGTTATTTTAAACTAGAGCACAACTTACTATAAGGCTCTCAGAATACAGTGATGTCATTTACACCAGCCTGGTATATTGGTAGTATGGCTAAGTACTCTGGAAACCTGCTAGTCAGTCACAACTAGCTTCACCCCTTCATCAGTGCAATGTTTTGGCGATTTGCACCTAACCTGGGAGTATTGATAAATAATTCAACATTAGTGAATATGGATAGAGTTGGAACATGGCTCTTTTTGTGTTGTCTACTCAATGAACCTTATTTTTTTTTACAAAAAATGATAAAACCATCTAACACGTTAGGTTTTTAAAAGCTGATTTACATGGCATGTCAAAGTATACAAGTTTGCAAATAAAGAAGAAAAAAATCATGTTCAGTTTGTCCCAATTTAAAGTCTTATGTTAACAATACATACTTATACACCATACCTTGAAGCAATTTCTGAGTAAACATCGCCAGGTTTCTCTCCAGCAACTAAGTTGACTGCAGCAGCTTCAAGCTGCAAAACAACCCACCAACAGACCAAAGAGAATTAAAATGTACTCTAGCTAATCCATATCGCAATAGAACTTTATTTTCAGAATATGATTATAGCATTTACAAATCATAATAGCAATATATTAAGGAACAAGGAGAACTAAAGTTGCAGGTCATTAACACATTCTACAGTATATCAGCAATAGGTTACATACGAGAATATAAATTTTAACCTCATGTGGAATATATGTTTAGGAATTTAGGAAGATCAGAAAATAACAAGCATGCCGCTAGGCAGTTGGAATTAAACTATCTCTATCAACATGGTTCTCACATAAGCATTAGGGGTTTAAGAGTAACCAAATTGTCTACACCTAACCAAACATAACAAATATTATAAGTTGTGTTCCTTTAACTATTGACTTGGAATAATAATGGTTCTAGAATGGGACGATACATGCAGCAGGTTAAACAGATTAATAGAATAGACATGTACTATAAGTTGTGTTAACCAAGTTGTGTTTGTTGATTGTTTAATTAATTTTGGATCCAAATTTAATTAAACAATCAACAAACACAATATTTGCATTCAAACCAGTTTTTTAGGCTGTTTATTACATTACGATGAATGTCAGTCTTTGAACCGTGTAAACAAAATTTAAGGGGAAAGAAACCTGAAGTTCCACATCAATGTAATCAGCTCCCAATTCCATGGCCAATTGAAGTACGTTCAGTCGACTTTTTTAATCACCGTCATACTGACCACTTTTCGAGTTGGGTCTAGAAAAAACATAAAATCAGCAAGTACTATACTTGGTTACCTTTAAACTCAACAACAGCTTTTGTCCCAAACTATAAGATGGTGCATAATAAGGTAACATGGCAAGGTATATTTGATAAGAAAGAAATCAATTAACAAATTAAAAAAGATAATACTATTAATACATGAAATAACCCTGGATCTGCACCCTGAGTAATAATTGTAATCCTCTTGTGTGCTTCAGATGCCTTTGGCCACTGGGAGATTTTTATTGCTATTTCCTCAACACTCTCAATTTGGTCAGTCATCAGCGAAATCAGATAAATAGTCAAGAAAGTGAAAGAACAAGTCACCACCTATGCTGGACATGGAATCATTACCTCCCCGCCATGAAATTTTGAGAATGTTCTTGCTTTTGTTTCGTTTCCAAAAACAAAGTCCATATACCTGAAACCAAAAAGAGTGGCAAGCTATAAATCTGAATATTATATTTTTCAGTTAAAAAAAAATTAAGCACAAGACTAGGACATTGAGCATACTGTAAAATTGTCTCTTGTGCATCCTTGAAGAACTCACAGATAAATGGAGCAGAAAGGTTCATCATGAAGATCTACATGTGAAAACATATTAGCTTTTGTATCATGCATAAGCTACTAGCAAAGGGAGCATGTTAAATGAACGGAGGGATGGACTGGATTTGAATATTGAAACCTCCTGCCACAATGACAAACCTTGTTCTTTGCAGCTGCATGCTCAGCAACTAGAAGAATGGACTCAGGTGAAACAGTGAGAAAAAACCCGGCAATGTAGAAGTACTTGGCCTTCTCAACTGTCAAAATCCAATCAAGTTAGATCAAAAAAATGTAAAAGTAAACAATAAAGAAAATCAGTACAAACATGGTACCCAATGCCCAATTTTCTGGTTTCTTCAAATGTTCAGATTTGTAGCAATTGGCAGCTAACAAATTGGCAACAAGAGACCTGCATATATAGTTCACAAAAAATTTTATTGGCCAAGGTAGATAGAAGGTGATAAGAGATGAATGATTGTATAATAGCAATTTCGCATGCACATATAGGACGTTGAAATAAGACTATTTTAACTGACCTTTCACCACCTCCTACACAAACAGCACAAGTACCCGTGGGTGTAGACTCATCCTCGTAGTAGTGAACCAATTGGCAGAGTTGAGCCCGTTGACCATAAAATAACCCTTGAACCTAAAGCCTTGGACATTACTTACACAAAACCCAAGAAATTGAACCTCAAACTGAACCAAATGAATGGATATTTAAGCATATTCGATTCAAATACAATTGTTAAGCATAATTTACAAGCATAACAACTTTGCTCTCAAATATATAAATACCTAATGCAGTGGTCAAATTTAGCAGGAAAGTCAACACTGGTCATAAAAACTTCAACAAATCCACCATCTCTACATTTATCCAAGCAGCTTAGTGCTAAAGTGTAACGACCGAGAAATTCGGATCTTATTGTAAAATGATTTTACTAAATTAAATAATAATAAAATTTTATTCTATGTGTTATCAAGAAGGTTGTCATTGTATAACCTATTGATGTTAGAATGTCGTAGTATTTGAGCTACGTGAATGAATTAAAGTATTTGAATTTCCAAGACAAAAATAAAAGTTTTCCGAGAAATTTCCCAAAAAACACTATTCATAGGTATTTGCTCGGGATTTATTTTTGAATTTTTGAGAAATACGTACTGATAGAATGACAAGGTAAGATGGATTATGTAATAAAAATCTAGTTATGGAAAATGTAATATTTTGCTTGCGGACTTACTTTATAAACGTTAAGAAGGGCAAAGTAGTAACGAGTAAGTAATAATTGTATGATACTTTGGTATTGTACAAAGTAATGAAAACGAGTATAATACGAAGTATTATACGAGTTTGTATGAAGGGTGAAATATCATATATAGATTCTATACGAATTAGAATACGAAAATGATACATAAACTATATGTATATATATTAAGTAATGTTAATGGACTTGGAAAGGCTGATTGGAATTACTACTAGTCCAAGTAAATTAAAGGGTGAGGCCCAATTATTGATTAATAAACAAGTTAGTGTTTATTAATGCAAAGCCCAAAGATTAAGATTGATCCAAGCCCAAGCTAGAATCCATGAGTTGTTTGACCCATGGGGCAACCCATATTAATATGGTTAATATGATGACCAAGTTAAAGTAATGACCAAGTTAATGTAATGACCAAGTAATAAGAGTAATGATCAAGTAAAGGATAAGTTTTGTGTTAATCAAGTAATGAATAGTAAGGAGGTGGTTTGAATTAATGACTAAACTACCCTAGCTTTGCAAATTCTATAAATAGAGAAGCCTTGCTAGCCATTTAACACTTGTTCAAACAATCTAGCTATTACAAAGTGCTTAATTGTTAGAGAGATTAAGTTACAAATAAGTTACTTCCAAAAGTAAGAAGAATAAGAAGAAGCTACTTACCAAGACTTCAAAAAGTAAGATCTCTTCTCCAATTATCTTCTATCTCTACCATGATAGTTTGATAAGAAAAGTTTGAATTAACGAACATGAATGTTAAAAAGTAATAAGAATGAGTAAGCAATGAACTTAAGTCACATAAGTTGGTAATAAGTCATTTAAGCTAGCATAAGTTATAAACTTATGTGAAAGTATTACGAACTTGTAATGAGTTTATTAAGAGAAGTGATATGGATGTAAAAGAACTTGTATGATTATATGTATCATGTATACATAAGTAAAGTTATATGTTAATTACATATAAGGTATGATGCTTAAGAAACTTTAATTATCATAAGTCATGAACAATGAAATCTTAAGTAGTTTATAATTTGACAAGTTATAAGCTAATGACGAAATAAGTCTAAAATCCAACAATGAATATAAGTTGTTGTAATAAGTATGATGAGATGTTCACATGATGAATGGAATTCATTTGTAATGTTGAACAAATCATAAGAATGAAGATTTGCCGGAAATTGCACGATTGGACGATAATCGTCGAATTCGTAAAATTCTCGGAATAGAAGTCAAATTTTATGTTTTAACTCAAAACCATTGTTTTCCGATGGAGACAAGTTATATTTGGCATTTAAGAGTTGCGGACTCAAAAATGACCGGATTCCAACTTAGAACGAAGAAACGAGCGTTGAATGTTCACGGACGTTTATCGTTTTCGCTAAAAATGAACCAATAGGTGAATTTTTAGCAAACGAAGTCCAATAGATAAAATTCTTGGATGAACGCGTAGATTATGTAATTTGTGAACCGTAGCCTTTTGAACGAACCAATTCGGACTTATAACGAAGTAGATATGCGTCCGGGAAGTTCACAAAAATTCAAAGACTTAATTTTTTCTGGTGCACAGAGTTGGCGCCGCAACGCCAACCCTTGTCTTAGTTCAATCTGAAAAAGTTTTTGAAATTCATGTATCCTTACGCATGAATTGAGGTATGTTGAAGTTAAAGCCAATTCCTTTGGCTAGACTTAAGATATTGCGTGGATTATTGATAATCTATTCATCTATTATCAAAAGTTGTTATCTGTTGTCAACTACTTGATATGGTTTTCAAAAGAAGACTGGAATATTAAACAAATGTTTTGTCGATAAAACGACAGGCACATGAGGTTCTCAAATGATTAAACGTACATACGTTTAATGGATGTAGTGTTGATTGACATAGATTACAATAGGCTGATCACCTAGAAGTGCTCGTAAGTAATATCGGGTTTACGGACTTAGTTCCGGATTGTCCTTTTCCAAGAAAGAATGAATACTCGAGGTCTTTAACCGGAGTGAATGTGTTCCTAAATATTGTTATTATTGTAAAACATTTTTAAAGAAAGATGAAATTCTATTTTGAATTATCAGTAGTAGTTCATAACTATTATTTAGTTATTGAAGATATACGATTCGTATGTGTCAAGCATGTTGTTATTGAATTGTTATAATTGCTGAGCTAGTTATGCTCACTCTTGCTCGAACCATATGAATGCAGCTAAGACTGAACGTTCCGAAGGATCGAAAAAGGATAAAGGAAAAGCTAAGATAGATTATTAAGCTGTCTTGTAATAGTATAGGTCTATTGTTGTAATGTAATTAATATTATGACAAAGAACCTTTGTAATGGGTATAGAACCTGGGAAATGTAAATATTACTTTAAATATATAGAAGTTATGTTCGTTCTTTGAGAATTTTCAATTGAATGAATGTATTAATGTTTGTACAATATAGCACCATCTGTCGGGTTGGAAGATACCCGGATTTGGGGGCACTACAAGTTGGTATCAAAGCCTAGGTTATAAAACTTAAGGGGGAAAGTAGAACCTTAAGTCATAACCTTAAGAAAGAATAAAGAAGTAAAAGATGGAAAGTAACCCTATAAAAATGCATTATATTATGTTATGTGTTTCTATTATTTTACTGACGTGTACTAATCAAACTATATTGTTTTATTGTAGATGTCAGGAGAAAATGATATGTATAGAGACATACATGTAGTGAGGGAGGATTCAGTTAATCGGGTAGAGATACTACCAAATCCCGTTGCAGTAGAACCAGAGATGGTGACAATCGAGTCTGGAGACTAGGACGATTTAGACTACATGTCTATATTTGATGGCATGCTAGAGGAGGAGGTGGACGTGATGTCCTTTGATAAAGTTCCACCTACAGAGGAATTGTCTACGGGGGAATCGATGAAGGCATTGTTTATGTCAGTATTGGATAGGAATATCCATTGCTACCAAGAGGTTAAGGAGTTGAAAGAGGAACTCCGAGCTGTCCGTGAGGACAAGACTAGCATCGAGGGGATGTGGGAAGAGGAGCACGATGATAGAATTCTAGCTAAGGACAAGATCCGAGAGCTGAAATGTGAAGTCTTCGAGCTCAAGCAGGAGCTAAAGACTAAACAGCAGAAGTTGGAGAGGATGTCCTATATACATAGTAGTTCTCATGTGGATTTCCAACAGCAGGTAGCTGGGTATCCGATAGAAGCAAGACAGACCCGACACACTATTAGTAGAGATATTATTGTCGGTCTGGCCAGCAAAGATTTTGAGAATGCCCTACGGCAGATGTAATCTAGCAATAGCTAGAGTAGCTTAGATATGTAAATATTATGTATCTAGTAGTGACGTAAAACCCTCTTTTGTATAACAAAGGGTAGTCTTTTGTAACTACGGGATGGTAATGTAATCAGCTAAGGCTGAGTAATGTAAGCAATGTAGTGTTATACTACAAGTTATGAATCAATATAAGTCTTTTTATGGAATATATTGAGTAATGAGTATGAGTTATTGTTTTCTTACAAATAATAACAAACCAACAAGAATAAAGTAATAATGATGTGTTGTTTTTTTAACAGCAAAATGCCGCCAAGAAGGAGACAATGAAATCAAGACACTAATGTTAACCAACTGGAGGGTGGTCTGGTTAATTCAATGCAGGAGTTCGTTAATCTTTTAACGGATGCATTTAATAGAAGGGGGGCTAATGTACCCGTGATTCCTGGAGTAGTACGAGCTACTACTTTTAAGGATTTTAAAAGTATAGGTTCGCCAGAGTTCAAAGGAACTACGGACCCTATAGAAGCCCAGACTTTGGTAAAAGAAATTGAGAAATCATTTGTAATAGCAAATGTTGAGGAGGGTCAAAAGGTTGCCTTTGCATCCAATTTTATGAAAGGAGAGGCCAACCTCTGGTGGGAGGCAAACCAGGCTAGGGCCGATATAGGAAATCTAACGTGGGAGAGGTTCAAGGAGATTTTCTTCGAGAACTATTTTCCCACGAGTATGCAAGGGGGAATGGAAATGAGGTTTCTTGAATTGAAACAAGGGGATATGACAGTTCCCCAATATGCTGCCAAGTTTAATGAACTGGCACGATTTGCTACACATCAAGTGGACACTGAAGTGAGAAAGGCTAGAAGATTCGAGTAGGGCTTAAAATCCTGGCTCTATAGCCGAATTTCTGTGTTCCAAAGTACTTCCTTTGGAACCATATTAGAAAAGGCAATAATTGCCGAAGGTGGGAATGAGGCTCTCAGCCAGTACCACAAGGATAAGAAACACAAGGGCAAGGTTGATGGAGGGATCAAGACCGAGGGAGCTAGTGGAAGTGGCAACGATCAAAAGAGGAAGGGCTTTAACTCTGGGAATACCGGAGTAAAATAAGGGGATTCTAAGAGGAGGATGGAGGCCAGTAAAACCTGTGGGAAGACTCATTTAGGAGTCTGTCTCAAAGGAAAGGTAGTATGTTATAATTGTGAACAGGAATGGCACATTTTGCATAACTGTCCAAATCCAAAGAAAAATCACGGATGTTTTGTATGTGGATCAACTGACCACATAGCAAAGAATTGCCCGAAGAAGGGGACATAAGGAAGTAAGGGAACTAATAACGATAAATTGGCTATTAGTGGTCCAGTTCAGCCGGGAAAATCAATGGCCCACACTTTTAATATGACGGTCCAAGATGTGGTGGCATCAGAGGATATAGTTGCAGGTATTATTCCGATCAATAACATAAATGCATACGTGCTATTTGATTCGGGTGCTACTTGTTCGTTTATAGCATGTGATTTTGCTAGACGACTAGAATTATTTCCCAAAAAATTGCCTATACCTTTGAACATTAAGGTAGCAAATGAAGAGATAATTCCTGTTGAAGATATTTATAGGAGTTGTTGCGTAGATGTACGTGGTTGTAAGTTATCGATAGATTTAATACCGATAAAGTTAGGAGAATTCAACGTAATTCTCGGAATGGATTAGTTGATTAACCATGGAACAATTATAGATTGCCAAAAGAAATGTGTGAGCATCAAGACGTTGAAGCAACCTCCTGTAGTATTTTAAGGTAATAAATTGTCAGGACGTTTGTGTTGCCTTACGATGACACAAACTATAAAACTTTTAAGGAAGGGATGTGTAGGTTATCTATGCCATGTTGTTGATACTTCGAGAGTGGGAGCAACCATGGAACAAATACCTATAGTAAACGAATTCATGGATGTATTTCCAAGTGAGTTATCGGGTTTACCGCCAGATAGGGAGATCGAATTTGTGATAGACATTGTGCCAAGAGCGGCTCCAGTCTCAAGGGCACCGTACCGTATGGCGCTTGTGGAAATGAAAGAACTAATGGTTCAGCTACAGGAACTATTGGACAGAAAGTACATTCAACCAAGTGTTTCCATGTGGGGGGCACCAGTGTTGTTTGTCAAGAAGAAAGATGGATCGTTAAGGCTTTATATTGACTATCGGGAGTTGAACAAGTTAATGATAAAGAATAAATACCCATTGCCCAGGATCGATGATCTCTTTGATCAATTGAAAGGGGCAACGTATTTTTCTAAAATAGATTTACGGACGGGTATCATCAGTTGAAGGTCAGGAAGGAAGATGTAACAAAGACGGCATTCAGGACTTGTTATGGTCATTACGAGTTTCTGGTGATATCATTTGGGTTGACGAATGCACCGACTGCATTTATGGATATGATGAACAGAGTGTTCAAACCATATTTGGACAAGTTCGTCGTTGTGTTTATCGATGATATTCTAGTCTATTCTAAGACGCCAGAAGATCATGCTGAACACCTAAGATTAGTTTTGGAGACACTAAGGAAGGAGAAGTTATATGCGAAATTCATCAAATGTAAATTTTGGCTGGGAAAGGTGCAGTTTTTAGGTCGTGTCATTGACCAAGAGGGGATTTCAGTGGATCCAGCGAAGGCAGAAGCAGTAATAAATTGGGAACAACCGAAAACGCCGACTGAGGTGCGGAGTTTCTTAGGGTTAGAAGGGTACTATCGAAGATTTATCCAAGATTTTTCGAAGATAGCTACCCCATTGACTAATTTAATAAGGAAGACGGTGAAATACGTATGGACAGATAAATATGAAGACAGTTTTCAAGAACTGAAGAAAAGATTAAGTGAAGCGCCTGTTTTGTCATTGCCAGATAACACAGGAAATTTTGTAGTGTATAGTGATGCTTCGCATAGAGGACTTAGTTGTGTGCTTATTATGCAGCATGGCAAAGTCATTGCGTATGCATCACGGCAGTTGAAGGATTATGAGAAAGTTTATCCTACCCATAATCTAGAACTGGCCGCAGTAGTGTTTGCCCTAAAGATATGGAGACAATATCTTTATGGGGAAAATGTGAGATATTTACGGACCATAAAAGTCTAAAGTATATCTTCACTCAGAAGGAGTTGAATATGAGACAGAGAAGATGGCTAGAGTTGATAAAGGATTATGATTGTGAAATCCTGTATCACCCTGAAAAGGCCAATGTAGTTGCCGACGCCTTAAGTAGGAAGGGTCGGGAAAAGTTGTCTATGTTAACGGCTTAAAATGATTTAATAACAGAGATGGCTAGGATGGAAATAGAAGTAAAGATACCGAGTGATTCGAGGCAGACACTCTTTACGACAGAGATGCAATCTACCATCGTAGAAAGAGTCAAGGAGATACAACTCAAGACTGATGAGTGTAACCAAATGAAGAAGCGGTTATCCGAGAAGGAAGATACTAAATATAGTCTTGATAATAAGGGATTATTAAGATTTAAAGGAAGAATTTGGGTTCCGAATGAGACGGAATTAAAGGAGCAAGTGTTACAAAAAGTTCATAGTTTGAGGTACTCGATACATCCTGGTAGCACTAAGATGTATCAAGACCTTCGACAGAGTTTTTGGTGGCCAAACATGAAGAGAGAAATAGCAGAGTATGTG
The DNA here is from genome assembly GCA_016801055.1 of Panax notoginseng. NCBI lineage: Eukaryota > Viridiplantae > Streptophyta > Magnoliopsida > Apiales > Araliaceae > Panax > Panax notoginseng. The sequence goes on along the minus strand of CM029014.1, from coordinate 63,628,750 downwards.
AGTAGGTGCTTGACTTGTCAAAAAGTTAAGCCCGAACATCAACGACCCAGTGGCTTATTACAGTCATTGGAGATTCCAGAATGGAAGTGGGAGCATATCACGATGGACTTTGTGGTGGGACTTTCGACGACGAAAAAAGGGTACGATTCGATTTGGGTAATAGTGGATCGGTTGACGAAGTCGGCTCAATTTTTTCCAATTAGGGTCAAGTATAACTTAGACCAGTTAGCTAAACTTTATGTTAAGGTAATCATTTCCAGACATGAAGTACCAATATCGATTGTGTCAGATCGTGATCCACGATTCACATCGAACTTTTGGAGGAGTTTTCAAGAACAGTTAGGAACACAGCTGAAGTTAAGCATAGCTTATCATCCACAAACCGATGGGCAGAGTGAGAACAATTCAGACGTTAGAAGACACGTTGAGGTCTTGCATCATGGATTTCAAGGGTAGTTGGGATGATCACCTACCACTAGTAGAGTTTGCGTATAACAACAGTTATCATGCAAGCATAGGTATGTCGCCATATGAAGCTCTGTATGGAAGAAAGTGCAGAACACCATTGTGTTGGGATGAGGTGGGAGAACGTCGGATGCTAGGACTAGAATTGGTGCAACAGACAGCGGATTTGGTAAAGTTAATTCAGATGCGTCTCGTCATAGCTCATGACAGACAGAAGAAGTATGCGGACTCGCATAGACTAAGTCGAGAGTTTGAAGTGGGCTTGTATGTGTTTGTAAAGGTATCTCCCTTGAAAGGAAAGATACGCTTTGGAAAGAAAGGAAAGTTAAGTCCAAGGTTTATAGGACCTTTTGAAGTATTAAAACGTGTGGGAGAGGTAGCTTATGTGATAGCATTACCTCCAGACCTAGAACGAATACATAACGTGTTTCACGTATCTGTATTACGTCCATATAAGCCGGACTATAAGCATGTAATCGAGTATGAGCCGATTCATATCGAGAAAGACTTAAGATATGAAGAATCGCCGATTCAGATCATTAATATAAAGGAACAAGTTCTTAGGAACAAGGTAATACCATCAGTAAAGTTATTATGGAAGAACCACAATGCTGAAGAAGCAACGTGTGAATTAGAAGAGAAGATGAAGAAACGTTTTCCCCATCTATTTGATTAAAGTAAGACGAGATTTTGGGAAACAAAATCTTTATAAGGGGAAAGAATGTAACGACCGAGAAATTCGGATCTTATTATAAAATGATTTTATTAAATTAAATAATAATAAAATTCTATTCCATGTGTTATCAAGATGGTTGTTATTGTATAACCTATTGATGTTAGAATGTCGTAGTATTTGAGCTACGTGAATGAATTAAAGTGTTTGAATTTCCAAGACGAAAATAAAAGTTTTCCAAAAATTTCTCGAAAAACACTATTCATCGGTATTTCCTCGGCATTTATTTTTGAATTTCCAAGAAATACGTAATGATAGAATGACAAGGTAAGATGGATTATGTAATAAAAATCTAGTTATGGAAAATGTAATATTTCGCTTGCGGACTTAATTTATAAACGTTAAGAAGGGCAAAGTAGTAACGAGTAAGTAATAATTGTATGATACTTTGGTATTGTGCAAAGTAATGAAAATGAGTATAATACGAAGTATTATACGAGTTTGTATGAAGGGTGAAATATCATATATAGGTTCTATATGAATTAGAATACGAAAATGATACATAAACTATATGTATATGTATTAAGTAATGTTAATGGACTTGGAAAGGCTGATTGGAATTACTACTAGTCCTTGTAAATTAAAGGGTGAGGCCCAATTATTGATTAATAAACAAGTTAGTGTTTATTAATGCAAAGCCCAAAGATTAAGATTGATCCAAGCCCAAGCTAGAATCCATGAGTTGTTTGACCCATGGGGCAAACCATATTAATATGGTTAATATGATGACCAAGTTAATGTAATGACCAAGTAATAAGAGTAATGATCAAGTAAAGGATAAGTTTTGTGTTAATCAAGTAATGAATAGTAAGGAGGTGGATTGAATTAATGACTAAACTACCCTAGCTTTGCAAATTCTATAAATAGAGAAGCCTTACTAGCCATTTAACACTTGTTCAAACAATCTAGCTATTACAAAGTGCTTAATTGTTAGAGAGATTAAGTTACAAATAAGTTACTTCCAAAAGTAAGAAGAAGAAGAAGAAGAAGCTACTTACCAAGACTTCAAAAAGTAAGATCTCTTCTCCAATTATCATCTATCTCTACCATGATAGTTTGATAAGAAAAATTTGAATTAAGGAACATGAATGTTAAAAAGTAAGAAGAATGAGTAAGCAATGAACTTAAGTCAAATAAGTTGGTAATAAGTCATTTAAGCTAGCATAAGTTATAAACTTATGTGAAAGTATTATGAACTTGTAATGAGTTTATTAAGAGAAGTGATATGGATGTAAAAGAACTTGTATGATCATATGTATCACATATACACAAGTAAAGTTATATGCTAAGAACATATAAGGTATGATGATTAAGAAACTTTAATTGTCATAAGTCATGAACAATGAAATCTTAAGTAGTTTATAATTTGACAAGTTATAAGCTCATGAAGAAATAAGTCTAAAATCCATCAATGAATATAAGTTGTTGTAATAAGTATGATGAGATGTTCACATGATGAATGGAATTCATTTGTAATGTTGAACAAATCATAAGAACGAAGATTTGCCGAAAATTGCACTTTTGGACGATAATCGTCGAATTCGTAAAATTCTCGTAATAGAAGTTAAATTTTGTGTTTGAACTCGAAACCATTGTTTTCCGATGGAGACAAGTCATATTTGGCATTTAAGAGTCGCGGACAGAAAAATGACCGGATTCCAACTTAAAACGAAGAAACGACCGTTGAACGTTCACGGACGTTTATCGTTTTCGTTAAAAATGAACCTATAGGTGAATTTTTAGCAAACGAAGTTAAATAGATAAAATTCTTACATGAACGCGTAGATTACGTAATTTGTGAACCGTAGGCTTTTGAACGAGCCGATTCGGACTTATAGCGAAGTAGTTATGCGTCCGGGAAGTTCACAAAATGTGACGCCCCAAAATTAGGTATACATCACCCATCTTGGGTCGTCAGATACATAGTACAGAATACAAATACAACTAAATAATACATCTGTCGTGTACAAGTACGACAAAACATAAACTGTGAGTTTGAATACAAATATTATCTTCTAGAGAGTATTCATACTCAAAAGGAGTCCTCATTACATTTATTAACACACCATTACATAGAATAGTGAGGACTACTAACTAATACTATCATTCGGACCATCACTCCGTACCCCGACTTGTCCCAGCTACGTTCTCATTTCCTGAAGAGAACAGTGAAAGAAAGGGTGAGCTCAACTAGCCCAGTAAGAATATTATGACTAAGATAATGCAGAATAAATTATCATTACCTTCAACAATGTTAAACTGATAAAATATAATAGACATCAAGTTTAACTGTAGCGGAACAAGCAATCCATTAAAAGAGTCAAGTAGAAAATAAACTCTACTATCTTTTATGATTTAAAAAGTTTTTTAACACTGTGATCGCTGAGACTCAGCTTAATAAAATAATCCACATCATCGAATCACCCCTGCACTACGGCCAAGGATATTCGTATACTCATAATGTCATGATCATGCCAACAACTGTCCATCAATGCACTACGGGCCAATGAGGACTTTTACCACATCATTTGTAACATTACGGTCATGATTATATCGAATAATCCCTGGTCATAATCATACCAAGTCCATCTATGCACTACAGGCCACAGATGACTTTCAACATTTTATAAACATGAGGATGATGACAATGATATAAGAATCAATAAAACAAGTTCAAGAATTAAATTATCCAGGAATTAACAACGTCCAAATTGTCAACATGATACTTAAAAGAACTGGATATTGGAAAAGTGATGTAGCAGAATACTTTTATTCTCTCTCTCTTATTCTCTCTATACTTTCTCTCTCTATAACTTGAATGAATTCGTGAAAAATAATGAAGCCCTAGGCCTCTATTTATAGAAAAACCGAGGGTGCTCTTGGTCTTAACGAAGGGTCAAATGACTCTTGTCTTAACGAAGGGTCAAATGACTCTTGGTAATTTTGAAGGGACAACTACTATTGACGAAAGTATTACTATTGACCAAGGTAAATACTATTGACGAAGGTAATTACTATTGACCAAGGTAAATACTATTGACGAAGGTAATTACTATTGACCAAGGTAAATACTATTGACGAAGGTAATTACTATTGACGACGGTAATTACTATTGACGAAGAGACTCTTAGATGATGACATATGGCCCCCCATAAAATAACCAAACTTACCACAACGTCTCAATTATTGATTTAATAATATAACATATTATACAGATGATACTATGACAATAATTTAAGAGATATGATGCAGCAATTACTGTAGCAATAATTGAGTATAGCTGAGTGACTTCTCACGTAAGCATCAATAATCAATACCGTGTGCTACTATGCAACCACGCGTATTACTGTACTTTTACTACCAAGTAGTTCAACAGTTTTAACGATTTTAACGGTAACACCTCAGCCGTTATTTTTATAGAAAGATAATTCTGTCGTTTTCTCAATCCGACAATAATTCCGTTGTGGGGTCCACCAATGATTGTGCCGTCGTACGAATATCCCCGACAAAAAGAATATTCTCCGACCAAACGAATATTTTATAACAACTTGCTTACTTTGCAAAATTTATAAATATTACCCACAACTATAACATTATATCAAATTAACTCCATAATATTTAAAAATGATATTTATAGAAAATTCATCTTTATTTATAAAAATTGGGGTCTTACAACCTCCCCTTCTTATGAAATTTCGCCCTCGAAATTAGGGTACGTACCTGGTATGTCGAAGAGGTAAGGATACCTTGATTTCATTTCTGATTCTAACTCCCAAGTCATTTCCTCAACATCGTGGTTTCTCCACAAAACTTTAACTTGAGGTATAACCTTGGAGCGTAGAATATGTTCCTTCTTATCAAAGATTTGAACAGGAACTTCTTCATACGTCAAATCCTCCGCTATTTCGTCCGTTTCTAACTCAATAATGTGGTTCGGGTCTTCCACATATTTGCGTAACATTGATATGTGGAAAACGTTATGAACACGAGACATACTTGGCGGTAAAGCGAGTCTCTAAGCCACAGTTCCTACTCGATCGAGGATTAAAAATGGACCGATGAATCGAGGATTTAGCTTTCCTCTCTTTCCAAACCTTGTAACTCCTTTCCATGGAGCAACACATAAGAACACATGATCTCCTACATCAAATTCCACGTCCTTTCGATGAAGATCAGCATAACTCTTTTGTCGATCTTGTGAGGTTTTATACGTTGTCGGATCGTTTGAATCTTTTCTATAGTCATACGTACCAACTCCGGTCCCAACAACGTTGCTTCGCCCACCTCATCCCAGCATACTGGAGAACGACATTTTCTTCCATACAATGCTTCGAATGGAGCCATGCCAATACTTGCTTGATAACTGTTGTTGTAGGAAAACTCCACCAATGGTAAGAACTTGTCCCAACTTCCCTTGAAGTTAAAGACATAGAGTCTTAATAGATCTTCAAGAGTTTGAATAGTCCTCTCTGATTGTCCGTCCGTCTGAGGATGATATGCTGAACTAAATCGTAACTCCGTGCCCATAGCTTTTTGTAAACTAACCCAAAATCGTGAAGTGAATCTTGGGTCTCGATCAGAAATTATGGATACTGGCATACCATGCAGTCTTACAATCTCGTTTATGTACATACGAGCAAGACGTTCAAGTGTATAAGTTTCTCGTATCGGTAAGAAATGAGCAGACTTGGTCAATCTATCAACAATGACCCAAATCGCATCAATACCTTGAGAAACCCTAGGAAGACCGTAACGAAATCCATGGTAATGTGCTCCCACTTCCATTCTGGAATTTCAAGTGGTTGCAATGGACCTTTTGGTACTTGATGCTCCGCTTTGACTCGTTGACAAGTTAGACACCTTGAGATAAACAACACTATCTCTCTCTTCATATTGCTCCACCAAAATGTATGACGAATATCATGATACATTTTGGTACTTCCAGGATGGATTGCAAACGGTGTGTTGTGCGCCTCCATCATGATTTCATACTTTAAATCAGGGTTGTTAGGAACACAAAGTCTGGAGTTGACTCGAAGTATTCCTTCTTCATCGATTCTTGCTTCCGGCATAGAACCTTCTTGCACTTTCTTCCTCATACGCATCAGCTCCAGGTCTGTAGCTTGAGCAGCTTTAACTTTATCATTAAAGTCGGTTCTACTCGTATATTCGCCATCATCACATGGGTCCCTGGAGTCTTTAACTCTATCTCCATCCTTTGCAAGTCACACAAAATGGGCTTTGCGTTGTTAATATTGCACTTGTACCCGCATATGATCTTCTACTCAATGCGTCAGCTACCACGTTCGCTTTTCCAGGATGGTATTGAATGGTATGATCATAATCTTTCAACAGTTCAAGCCAACGTCGTTGTCGCATGTTGAGTTCCTTTTGAGTGAAGAAATATTTGAGGCTTTTATGATCCGTAAAGATCTCCACTTTCTCCCATACAAGTAATGCCTCCAAATTTTAAGTGCAAAGACAACAGCTGCCAACTCTAGATCATGAGTAGGATAATTCCTCTCATATTCCTTGAGTTGTCTTGATGCATAGGCTATGACTTTTCCATGTTGCATGAGAACGCATCCCAACCCTTTGCTCGAAGCATCACTGTAGATGACAAATCCCTCCGAGCCAGATGGTATTGTTAGAACAGGTGCTGAAATGAGTCTCCTCTTGAGTTCTTGAAAACTCTGCTCACATTCTTCGCTCCAACCAAACTTTGTATCTTTCCGAGTCAGCTGAGTTAATGGAGTAGCGATTCGAGAAAATCCTTCCACGAATCTCCGATAATAACCAGCTAAACCAAGAAAGCTACGTACCTCGGTCACTGATTTAGGTTGCTCCCAGCTTTGAATAGCTTCAATCTTTGCCGGGTCAACAGATATTCCACGACTTGATACTACGTGCCCAAGGAATGCTACCTCCTCCAGCCAGAACTCGCATTTCTTCAACTTGGCATAAAGCTTGTATTCACGAAGCTTTTGGAGTACCAGCCTCAAGTGTTGCTCATGATCTTCACGGCTTTTGGAATAAATAAGGATGTCATCAATAAAGACGACCACAAAATGATCCATATATTCCTTGAATACCCGGTTCATCATATCCATGAAGGCAGCAGGAGCATTAGTCAATCCAAAGGACATGACTAGGAATTCATAATGCCCGTACCGAGTTCTAAAAGCCGTCTTTGGAATATCCTCAGTTCTAACCTTCAGCTGATGATATCCAGAACGAAGATCGATCTTTGAAAAGAATTGTGCTCCTTGCAACTGGTCAAACAGGTCATCAATACGTGGCAATGGGTACCTATTTTTGACGGTGACATGATTCAACTCCCGATAATCAATACAAAGTCGCATACTCCCATCTTTCTTCTTCACGAACAGAACAGGAGCACCCCAAGGAGAAGTACTAGGACGATAAAGCCAATGTCTAACAATTCCTGCAGTTGGATCTTTAACTCCTGAAGTTCAATAGGAGCCATTCGATATGGGGCTTTGGAAATGGGTTTTGTACCGGGTTCAAGATCGATACAAAATTTAATTTCACGCTCTGGGGGTAGGCCAGGAAGTTCTTCAGGGAATACGTCAGGGAATTTATTAACAATAGAAATATCATTCAAAACTGACGTATTTTTGTTTAGATCCGTGACATGAGCTAAAAAAGCTTGACATCCGTTTTTCAATAAACGAATAGTTTATGGCTTGAGATGACAGCGATTAATTTTAATGGTTTGGTTGCTTAAATTTGCATAATAGGTCGATTAGGAATATGAAAACTAACAACCTTACGAAAACAATCAATTTTTGCATAATGAGTAGTTAACCAATCAATCCCTAGAATCACGTCAAATGCAAGTATTTTTAATGAAATCAGATCGATAGGTAATGTGTGGGTACCAACTTGAACCAAACAAGACTTATAAACAGTGGAGGTAATGAAGGTTTCTCCCAACGGAGTTTCCACAGATAAGTCAAAGTCTAATTTCTCCGGAATCAAATTTAATCGATGAGCGCAAGTAGGAGAAATAAAAGAATGGGTTGAACCGGTATCAAATAAAGTATAAACTTCTTTAGAGTTTATAATAAGCTTACCCGTGATGACCTCATTCGGGTTCCTTGCTCTCTGGGAGTTCACAACAAACGCTCTCCCTTGCACAACCGGTTTTGACTTTTCTGGGACGGCTTTTGGTGCCTCCATCCTAGCTGAATTTGTCTTCGGTAAACGACAAAATCAGGCTAAATGACCTTCTCTTCCACAATTATAACATGCTTTGGACGGCATCGCGCAGTTTGGACTGATGTGCCCCTCCCCTCCGCATTTGAAACATATGATAGGTGGTCGTTCTCCTTCCTTAACGACAGGTGCTGGTGCTGACGTCTTTCCATCATTGTTGAATCTCCTCTTCTTGAAATGTCCATTCTTATTGTTTTGGCCCTGATTACCATCGAAGTGGTTACCATTTCTGGCCTGTTGATTCCCTCCACGCTTGTTGTCACCGCTTCGATGACTGCTCTCACTGGTATTATCATTTTGCCGGCTGCTCTCTTTTGGTTGCGTTGTCTCGTTATCGCGCTCCACCAACTGAGCCCTATTTACAACATCTGAATACAAACACAGTTTATGAGAAATAAGATGTTGACGTATCTCCGGCTTCAACCCTCTTAAAAACATTCGCGTCATTCTTTCCTCATTATCCACCAGGTGGGACGCAAACCGGGATAACTCCGCAAATTTGCCTCGTATTGCGACACGGTCATATTATTCTGCTCCAATTTGATGAACTCCACCTCCTTCATGTGACGAATACTCTCGAGAAAGTATTTGTCGTTAAACAGCTCTTGGAACTTCTCCCAGACATCTTCAGTGCGGCAGGTTGAGTAGCTTTATCGATTCCCACCAATAATCTGCCTCTCCTCGCAACATAAAGGCGGCAAAGGGAACCTTTTGCTCCTCGGAGCAACCCAAGACATCAAATATCTTGGTGATCTGCTTTATCCATGTTTCAGCTACAAGTGGTTTGGGTTCTCCCTTAAACTCCGGTGGTCCCAGCTCCTTAAACTGTTTAGCGGTGACCGCCAGAGTTTTCCAGTATTTCCACCTACGTTGTGGACAGGAGCCGCTTTCACCTGTTGTTGCATGAATTGCATAAAGCCTCTGAACATTTGATCATTCATCATTTGGTCAGTATTGTTGTTTGCATGAGGATTGACACCTTCCTGATGCACATTATCCTGATTATTGATATGTGGTGAATCAACAGTCGTCTGTGCTCCATTGCTATTCTCAACGTTCTCAGATGCCATTTTCAGATACTGCCACAAAATAAAAATTAATTGATATGTCATATATTATCCTTATATTATGACCGACCAATTAAATACCATGCAAATAAACTTAGGTATGTCATATTAGCGAAGGAATTCCCCGTCTCTCCCCTCCTAGTTCTATTATCACATCTTAGCCAGGGATCATATAACCTGGCTCTGATACCAACTGTGACGCCCCCAAAATTAGGTATACATCACCCATCTTGGGTCGTCAGATACATAGTACAGAATACAAATACAACTGATTAATACATCTGTCGTGTACAATACGACAAAACATAAACTGTGAGTTTGAATACAAATATTATCTTCTAGAAAGTATTCATACTCAAAAGGAGTCCTCATTACATTTATTAACACACCATTACATAGAATAGTGAGGACTACTAACTAATACTATCATTCGGACCATCACTCCGTACCCTGACTTGTCCCAGCTACGTTCTCATTTCCTGAAGAGAACAGTGAAAGAAAGGGTGAGCTCAACTAGCCCAGTAAGAAATATTAATGACTAAGATAATGCAGAATAAATTATCATTAGCCTTCAACAATGTTAAACTGATAAAATATAATAGACATCAAGTTTAACTGTAGCGGAACAAGCAATCCATTAAAAGAGTCAAGTAGAAAATAAACTCTACTATCTTTTACGATTTAAAAGGTTTTTCAACACTGTGATCGCTGAGACTCAGCTTAATAAAATAATCCACATCATCGAATCACCCTGCACTACGGCCAAGGATATTCGTATACTCATTAATGGTCATGATCATGCCAACAACTGTCCATCAATGCACTACGGGCCAATGAGGACTTTTACCACATCATTTGTAACATTACGGTCATGATTATACCAAATAATCCCTGGTCATAATCATACCAAGTCCATCTATGCACTACAGGCCACAGATGACTTTCAACATTTTATAAACATGAGGATGATGACAATGATATAAGAATTCAATAAAACAAGTTCAAGAATTAATTTATCCAGGAATTAACAACGTCCAAATTGTCAACATGATACTTAAAAGAACTGGATATTGGAAAAGTGATGTAGCAGAATACTTTTATTCTCTCTCTCTTATTCTCTCTATACTTTCTCTCTCTATAACTTGAATGAATTCGTGAAAAATAATGAAGCCCTAGGCCTCTATTTATAGAAAAACCGAGGGTGGCTCTTGGTCTTAACGAAGGGTCAAATGACTCTTGGTCTTAACGAAGGGTCAAATGACTCTTGGTAAGTTTGAAGGGACAACTACTATTGACGAAAGTAATTACTATTGACCAAGGTAAATACTATTGACGAAGGTAATTACTATTGACCAAGGTAAATACTATTGACGAAGGTAATTACTATTGACGACGGTAATTACTATTGACGAAGAGACTCTTAGATGATGACATATGGCCCCCCATAAAATAACCAAACTTACCACAACGTCTCAATTATTGATTTAATAATATAAAATATTATACAGATGATACTATGACAATAATTTAAGAGATATGATGCAGCAATTACTGTAGCAATAATTGAGTATAGCTGAGTGACTTCTCACGTAAGCATCAATAATCAATACCGTGTGCTACTATGCAACCACGCGTATTACTGTACTTTTACTACCAAGTAGTTCAACAGTTTTAACGATTTTAACGGTAACACCTCAGCCGTTATTTTTATAGAAAGATAATTCTGTCGTTTTCTCAATCCGACAATAATTCCGTTGTGGGGTCCACCAATGATTGTGCCGTCGTACGAATATTCCCCGACAAAAAATATTCTCCGACCAAACAAATATTTTATAACAACTTGCTTACTTTGCAAAATTTATAAAAATTACCCACAACTATAACATTATATCAAATTAACTCCATAATATTCAAAAATGATATTTATAGAAAATTCATCTTTATTTATAAAAATTGGGGTCTTACACAAAAACTCAAAGACTGAATTTTTTCTGGTGCACAGAGTTGGCGCCGCGACGCCAACCCTAGGCCAAATTGGTCACGCCGTAGCGCCATGCACAGTACAAGACCTTCTGAAGAGTGGCGCCGTAGTGCAGCCCACCAAGTAAGGACTCGCGCTGCAGCGCCAAGTCCGGGACAATGTCACTATTAACGCGTGCCGCAACGCGAGATGTAAGTATAAAGCCGGCGCCGCAGCGCCAGCCTCAGAACAAGGATAGTGATGAATGTTTTTAATTACAAAGAAAAGAAAGTTAATTGATTTAAAAGTAAACACAACCTAAGGAATGTAATGTAACATTGTTTAAACTTTGTTAAACCTTAAGGATGTTATATAAAGGTTGAGATAACCTAGTCGAATATAAATGCAAGGAAAATGATAAGCCGGAACAGATAGTAACTGAATCTAATACACAATTAGATTGAGATGAAGGGTAAGATATAGTCATATACATACTTAATTATATGTGACCTAATGTAAGGCATTATGTGATCATGTATTGTAGAGACTTGAAACACTTGAATATAAAGTAAATATACCGTAGCAGACGTTAAAGGCAAGTATTCTAACTCTTATCTCAGTTCAATCTGAACAAGTTTTTGAAATTCATGTATCCTTACGCATGAATTGAGGTATGTTGAAGTTAAAGCCAATTCCTTTGGCTAGACTTGAGATATTGCGTGGATTATTGATAATCTATTCATCTATTATCAAAAGTTGTTATCTGTTGTCAACTACTTGATATGGTTTTCAAAAGAAGACTGGAATGTTAAACAAATGTTTTGTCGCAAAACGACAGGCACATGAGGTTGCAAAATGTTTAAACGTACATACGTTTAATGGATGTAGTGTTGATCAACATAGAGTACAATAGGCTGATCATCTAGAAGTGCTCGTAAGTAATATCGGGCTTACGGACTTAGTTCCGGGTTGTCCTTTTCCAAGAAAGAATGAATACTCGAGGTCTTTGACCGGAGTGAATGTTTTCCTAAATATTGTTATTATTGTAAAACATTTTTAAAGAAAGATGAAGTGCTATTTTTAATTATCAGTAGTACTTCATAACTATTGTTTAGTTATTGAAGATATACGATTCGTATGTGTCAATCATGTTGTTATTAAATTGTTATACTTGCTGAGCTAGTTATGCTCACTCTTGCTTGAACCATATGAATGCAGCTAAGACTGAACGTCTTGAAGGATCGAAAAAGGATAAAGGAAAAGCTAAGACAAATTATTAAGCTATCATGTAATAGTATAGGTCTATTTTTGTAATGTAATTAATATTATGACAAAGAACCTTTGTAATGGGTATAGAACTTTGGAAATGTAAATATTACTTTAAATATATAGAAGTTATGTTCGTTCTTTGAGACTTTTCAATTGAATGAATGTATGAATGTTTGTACAGTATAGCACCATCTGTCGGGTTGGAAGATACCCGGATTTTGGGGCGCTACATAAAGTAGCCTCGTCTTGGAGCTGTTATTTTGGGAAAATATTATACAATCAATGAATTGCACTCAAGAAATAGAGTGAAGGACATCTAGAGATCAATTTGTCATGTTTTTCATTCAACTTAAATCAAGTGTATATCAAAGAGAAATATTCTGGCAAGAAAGTACCTCTATGAAACCACTTTTTGACATTCTGAATGTCATATTAAAATGACCAAACAGATCACATGCAACTGCTGGAAATGACTGTAAATATATCTTCCTTTCCTGTAACTCCAAAAGTTAGGAGCACTGATATGAACTACAAAAAAAAATACTATTGAGCTGAATACGGTACTAAGAATAACTACTACTTTTTTTGCTGGTACAAGTACGTATTCAAAGATAAAATACAGTAAAGACTAAAGATTCATTCAAGTATCAAAGAAATCTGGCACAATTGGTGGGATTCAACAGAAGTGGTATCTTGGATTACTCATGCAGTTATACAGAACTTGTGGGTGACTGCAAGTCTGGGGGTCATCACATAATATAAAAAATATCACCCAGTTAAAAAGAAATGTAATCTGGCGGTTAAGACAATCAAAGCTTTGAAATTCAGATAGCAAATTGGTTTTGATTTATTTCATCCAAAGAAATTTTATAAATTAGACTTGAATTGGGAATATGAAGTCATGCAGAATGTGACTAAGAAATAGAAGTCAACCATTGTAAAGAACAATAACAAATAATAGAAAAGAATGTAAAGGAGGAAGAAGTTCAGAATTGGTTTATAACTTAATCTAACAGATTCAACCTTTCAAACAGAAGAATAAAAAGAGTACCTATAAACTCCATAACCAGAACATGAAGCCTCAAAAGAAGTGGAGTCGGGCACTTGATCCCAGCTGCTTAGCCTGCAATCAATCACAGCAACAACATAAATAAAATCATATTACCTCCCAAAAACATTCTTCTAAACATAGTTCGAACAACAATTTACTACAAAAATTACAAAATTGATCTAATCCAGGAAATCTTTACCAAAATAATACTCATTTGAGGCCACAAACCAGGGATGAAACTCTCGAATTAGGGTCTCCATGTATCGTCTGTACATAGAAAAATAAATACCAAATAAATCTCAAACACATAGGAAGAAA